>VZTG01010463.1:157818-328611 GCA_013397845.1 Melanocharis versteri | reverse complement strand
CTCTGCAAGATTTGTAGCTTTTAGTCACCTAAGCTACAAAGACATGGACAAAATGTGTATTTAGGGTAAGTTGGATGAGCAACCAGTCTATGAAGGTTGTCAGAATGGTTATTATCAGAGGAATCCCCTGAGTTATCACAGTGATGTGAAATTGTTTTCTCTTTCTGCCTATAATGTTTGGAAAATAAACATTTTTCATGTTGCTTTTCCATGTTTGGGAAACAGACTTTTTCAGCTATCTAGGAACAGCTCTTTTAGGTTACTGGCAGACAGTTGGTTCCCCTTTTCTCTTGCTGTCAGACAGTCTGGACCATTAATGTGGAAAGAAGTTTAGTTTCAGCAGTTTTGTCCTCTTGCCAAGAAAGAGGGGGAATTGTTCACCCTAGGCTCACTCCCCTGGTACAGAGGCAGAGGCTGTGGAAACTCCAAGTAGCCTTGTAGATGGGCTGAATGAGAAGTTAGAAGGGTGCTTACAGCATGCTGTTGCTCTTCCAGAGCTTCGTGCTGCAGCGAGGCACATGAATGAGGAGACAAACAGCTGAAGGCAAAGCCGAAGTTTGGCAGCCCCAGCAGAGCCAGGGAGTGTAGCAGTGGCTGCTGGAAGAGCTGTTCCTGAAGGCAGCCAGAGCTCAAGCGCTTCAAGGCAATGAAACTCTTGCACAGANGTGTGCTGTTTAAGATGTAATAGGAATTCCATACTTTCTAAGAGCAGAGAGTAATTTTCGCTCTCTGAGTTGGCTTTATATCCCTGCTTCTATTGGTTCAAAAAGAAGTTACCTGTAGGGCTTCCTCATTCCCTCTGGGGGAAAAAGGAACGAAAAAAAATTTAAAATATTCCCCCCNAGGAATCCCCTGAGTTATCACAGTGATGTGAAATTGTTTTCTCTTTCTGCCTATAATGTTTGGAAAATAAACATTTTTCATGTTGCTTTTCCATGTTTGGGAAACAGACTTTTTCAGCTATCTAGGAACAGCTCTTTTAGGTTACTGGCAGACAGTTGGTTCCCCTTTTCTCTTGCTGTCAGACAGTCTGGACCATTAATGTGGAAAGAAGTTTAGTTTCAGCAGTTTTGTCCTCTTGCCAAGAAAGAGGGGGAATTGTTCACCCTAGGCTCACTCCCCTGGTACAGAGGCAGAGGCTGTGGAAACTCCAAGTAGCCTTGTAGATGGGCTGAATGAGAAGTTAGAAGGGTGCTTACAGCATGCTGTTGCTCTTCCAGAGCTTCGTGCTGCAGCAAGGCACATGAATGAGGAGACAAACAGCTGAAGGCAAAGCCGAAGTTTGGCAGCCCCAGCAGAGCCAGGGAGTGTAGCAGTGGCTGCTGGAAGAGCTGTTCCTGAAGGCAGCCAGAGCTCAAGCGCTTCAAGGCAATGAAATTCTTGCACAGAAAAGGACAGATACTAAATTTTTTCAACTGTGCAACAAAACATTACCTAGGGCATCACTCAGCACACTCACCTCTTATCACAGACTAACCACACAATTTTTTATGCAAGTAGCATCTACAGTAACCTCTAACTTGATTTGGAATTGCATATACTTCAGTGTTGGTAAATTTGGAAAATATCTTGGCCAGGATTGACGGGCCAGCTTCTGCAGCTGACTATTTCAGAAAACAAGCTGCTTCTTTAAAGCACTTTGAAAAAGGCTGTTGTCTGAGAATGACTGGTAATAAAAGTACAGTGGATATAAGAAGGCACCATAAATCATAGATGTTGAAGTAATAAATTACTATACTGAGCAATCAGCTCCCTAAGAACTTAATATTCCCCATTTACACCATGAGAATAAAATCTCTAAAATATTAAGTCCTTGAAATATGAGTTTCTGTTTTCTTCTTTCCTGCAATATATTTGAGACAAATCTAAAAGCAGGTGACACAGGTTAACGTGACTATTTCTTGGGATGGAGGATCAAACCAAACTACAAGAAAAAAATGAAAAACACTAAACCAAAGCCAATAGAGAGGTTTTGATTGATAGGGAAATAGCCAAGTGGTGACAGTGAATGAAAGAGATGATGGGAGAGAGAAAAAACTCTAAGAAAAATAAATATGAAAGCCACATAATTATTTGTCATCAAACCTGTCATTGCTTTAGGCCTGGTCTGTTTATTCTACATTCTGTGTGTTACAAACACTACTTTGATGACTTTATCAGGCTCTCATTGGAATGTCTCCCAGCCATCATCACCAGCACTTCTTGGATGAAGCCACACCTTGTAGGGTACAAAACTCAACCATGGGTCCCACAAGTGACAGGGTGCAGCACTTCTACCAGAAAAAATTCTGTAAGAAATGAATATTCTGAAATGTTATATTGTTTTTCCACAGTATAACTCCTCAGTGTAAAAGCATATTTCTGTATTGCTCAATTTAATCTAGAAAGGGAAAGATGCAAGGCACAGAATGCAAACATACTAAGAATTTTTTAAGATCACAGAATGATTATTCTGGATTTTCACAAAACTGCATGTATAAATTATTCAGTAAATCTACCAGATATCATGTCTATTGTATACATTACCCATTTCTTATCTCTTTTTACTGTTTTTCCATTTGGCCATTATTCCTATTTCTTATATTTTACCTTTACGATTTTCATGCTTGTTTGACCCTTTACACATTGCTTAAAGAATTGTGAAATCATATCACATTATCCTCAAAAGAACTGAATTTCATATTCCTTTATTGAAGTGTTTATATTTAACATACCCAGAAATGCTTTTATCACCTGAAAAAGTAAGAGAAATGAAACTGAAGAATTCAAACTGCACCTCCTGTACAGGTTTTCCCTTTAAAATGATATCTCATGTCAGTATGGCTACTATAGCAATGGCTCTTCTTTTTCCATGAGAAGACTGTCCAAGCAATTTGCTCGGCAGCAAAGGTGCTTGGGAGATGGGTATGATAGATTCAGACCTACACCAATTAAACAGAAATCATGCTTAACAAAGTGTTTGTAGATATTTTAAAGCCATCATACTGAATGCCATAAGAATGGCCTGCCTATTTCCACTGTTCATTACCCTTGTATGATGAAGATGTTTAACTAGGTGACATTAATAATTTTAAGATGTACATTAAAGTCCAAATGCCTCTGTCATGCTCAGGGCCATATATTAAAGAAAAGAAGGTCTGAGAAGTATAAAAAGAGGAAGAGACCTAATTACCCTTGTTTTTTTTCCTTCTGGTCTCTTACCTTGACAGTATGTTTTTGGCAGAGGAAATGAAGATTCAGCCTGTTCGGGTTGCCTGATGCTTTACAGTGCAAACTCGTACATTTACTTTACTTTAACTCTGCTAAACTTAGATTTAAATCCAGGTTGAAATCTTCCATGATTAGCATCAGTTCAGAACAGAGCATTTTAGAAGCAGTTCCACAAAAACTCGTTGGTTTTTTTGGGTTTTTTAAGTGTATAATTAGAAAAGAGTATGTTGCTTTGCTTGTTAAATTATTCTTACTTATTTCATTGAAAATCTTTAGTGACTCCAATGGATTTGGATGTGACAGAGGAAATTGAATGCCTTGCACACTTGGATGGGGTTTCTGCTGAGGAGGTGAAAATGTGCCTGCATATGAGTAAGCTGCTCAGACAAGACTCCTCAAGATGTGTAAGTAAAGATCTTTGGAGACACCACTGGCATGAAGCCCACATCATTTTTCCACCGGATCTACCCAAGCGACAAGCTCTGTATGCACATGTGTGACTGCCGTCTTCCTCACAGAGGTACCTTGGTGCCTTTCTGTGACTGAAATGGGTCTTTGCTGTGGGTGCTACCACTGGGCAAAACCAACCAGGATTAGGAGATGGTCTCACTCTCAGCATCCTTACCATTCAAGCAGACTCAATGAGATAAAAATCAGACAAAGGCTATGTCTCCAGATTGTATAGTTAAGAGCTTTGTGTCATAAAGCTGGAATTTTGAAAAGGGAGTGTTATTTCTTCAGTTTATTACTTTTCCAGAGTTTCTTATAATCCTTTTCCCCATATATTAATTTTGATGCAATATGTCTTTGTACAACAGCCACGATATGAACTAGTCCTGCTCAGGATCTCTCTGGTATCAGGAAGGAAGTCTATATCTAATAGGTTTTTAGAGGATTTGGGCTCAGATTTAGAAATGCAATAATGTTTCTGTGACAGATTTGAGAAATATTTGATACAGGGCAGAATACTCATCATGAGATCAAAAGCTGTATAAGCTATGTATGAGAACTTTTTCTGACATCACGCTATGTCTACTTTACACCCTCAAGCACATATGCCTTTTATTAATTTTCATATGTCTTTATCTATTTAGCCCTGGTAACAATTCTAGTCTTCTATATTCTCTACATACTTAATTTTCTTATTGTTGTTTGTTTCACAGGAATGAAGTCAGAAATGAGAAAGCTATCATAAGCTCATTATTTTTTCCAATCTAGCTAAATATTTTTTTCTGGTGTGACTAGGAACTAGAATACATTTTGATGTGAACAGTGGCATAGCACAGGTTTTGTTTTTTTTTTTTTTAATAACAATAATTTTTTTCTTGTTTTATTTTTAATTTCATGTATTTTCTAGCTCTTGGCAGTAGCTCTAGATACTTGAGCCAATGATTTCTTTGAAAGCAAGTTTCTTCAGTCTTTCCTAGGTTTGCAAAATATTCCTCTTGATTTCACTCTATTTTTAGATAATCTTTTTAGGGTCAAGTCTGGAAAGGAATAAGATTACTGAAAATTTGAAGAAGTGCTACTTTCTGCAGAAAAACCTGCAATTGTTTGAGGAAGATGGAAGCTGACAGGACCAGCTCTTCTCAAAAGAAAACTCTCAGAAGCATTGTGCCTACTAAAGGGCACAACACCCATCTTTGTTTATTGCTTTTAAAAAATGAGCCTCACATGAGGCCACACATTTCAGAAGACACATGAATACATACATGAATAGAGATACAGATGATATAGGTAAACAAATTTGAATCTAAGCCCTGATGCAAGTTTGAGATTCAAGCAGAGACTTTAAATATTTTATTTTCATTTACTCAAAACGACACAAAAAGACTCAAGTTATGATTGAAAACGGAAGGATATTTTTTTGCATTAAGTCCCTGCAGTTTGGTGAAGTCAGCTTCTACTTACAGTACAGGGCTTTTAAAAATTTTATTGCAGTAGCAACAGCTCCGTGCATAATGGTGGTTTACACTTGAATAAAGAATAATTGCAGATAATGGGTCTGTCAGCATGAATGGATTAGGGGTCTCAGCAGTGGTTCCATCACCACAGTGAAAATACTAATTTAAAATCTCGTTTCCTTTCCTTTGACCTTATGCTTCATTACTTTAATGGCATTAAGAGTTAATTTCTCGCAGAGTAGTTTACTTATTTATTTATTTATCTATCTATTTATTGTATTACTTTGCTTGGTGTATAACATTGCATTTTTTATAAAGGAGCTTTATGTTTCATATCGCATTTGGCATTTTATGGCTTAGCTCTAGGAAAGCTGCCTGCATTTTGCCAGTTTGAGGGCTGGCTGTGAGCAGATGGTGGAAGACTTGGGTAGTCACTTGAAATGAAAGGAAAATACAAAGACTGACGTCAAGACAGCCTCTTTGCAGGAAGGCAAAGAGAAGAGATTCCTACTCTCACCTTTTCACAGTTTGCCTCTTTTATAGACACACATCATGAATTGTGCTTTTCTAATGACTATTCCACTATGTATTCAATTTGTTATTTATAAATACAGCGTGCATAATATCTAATTGCAATCGTGTAGAATTCTATTTTTGCACTTGCAGTCTCCTATTTAAAAATATGAACGACTAATCATGCTTTTAGTTTCACATATTGTTGCCATTTGAAGACTCTTTTGCATAGAAATGGAGAAATTGAAGTACACTCACAGAGACAGGATATTCCACAGCACATCCTATGAGTCCAGTTGATGAGTCTTTATAGAGGAGAGTTCAAAGCACGTTTTTTACCCTCTCCTGAGAAAGAGATGTAGCATCTCCTGGTTTGCTTCAGCTGCTGCTGTCTAATTTACCTTCCCAGCAGATTTGCGTGACTAAGTTCTGCTGGTGAGGGATCTCTGCCACCAGGTAAAGAAACTGTGGGAGGAGGTCAGCACACTGTGCAGCATCAGAGCTAAGGAGAAAGAGCAGATGCATCTCCTCTGAGACCCTGCAGCGCCAAGAGTCTGAACCCCCAACCACAGTGAAGGAGAAGAAGACAGTCTGTGCTTATCGGGTTGGAAAATGGAGCCTCCCACGATGGTCAAGGCTGGGAGCTGGTGGCCCCAGGAGGATGGCTCCTGCTCCACCTGCACATTTGCAGCTGCAGAATAGGACCAGACAGGGAGATGGGAGCTGTGTCCAGTGAAGCATCAAAGCCAGCTGAGACTGAGCCCTGCAAGTGCACCTTGATCCGGTTATTAGGTTTAATCTGAATTAATTCACATATATTGCTCATAAAACAATTTTCTGACAGTTTTCTGATGTATAGGAATGTCAGATAAATTGATCAGATTATAAAATAGCTAAATGAGTATTTTATCAGAAAAGGAAGGTTTTGTTGTTTGTTTCGTTTTTTTTAAATCAGTTGACAGACATCCTTAAATTTATTTTCCTAATATTAGAATCTGTATTAAATTTAGAGAGGTTTTTAGCTGAGTATGAACTAAAATATACTGAATGAAATGAAATCTAAACAGAGTCAAAGAGAATAGCGATGTAACTCCCAGCTTATAATAAAAGATAGTGAGCCAAAACAAGCATAAGAACTAAAAAGTCCTTAAAAAAAACAAGGACACTGAACATTTTATTGAGCATTTTAATGGCTTATCATCTCTTAAAGTTAGGAAGGAAAAATTTCATTGAATGAAATATCTCTATGACTCTTCATTCTTTCCTAAGCCCAGACAGTATTTGTCTCAGTCTTTTAGAGGTACTACCCAAACAAAAGACTGCTTCCTATTTCATTACTCTTCTGTTACTCTGTCAGTAGGAAAGAAGAGAGACAGAAAAACAACAAAGGATAAAAACAGCAGCAAAGAATTGCAGGAATGAAGGAAGACAGGCTAGAGCAGAAAAAAAAATGAATCAAATTTCCAGTCAATGAAATGAAATGGAAAAGAGACGTAAGGAAAAGTGAATAACCACAGGCGAAATTGTGCTGCCCTTGGTGAAGTCAACCAAAGCTGCTTCTTAGAACATGACGAATGCTTAAGAACTACAGGAATCAGTCAACAGATTGTTGGAACACTTGAAACAAAGCTCATGGAGGGAAGAGAAAAAAATCTTAAGGAGATTGAAAGAAGCCCGAGGGGAACTTGAGGAAAGATATGTCTAAAGAGACAATCAGTAAAAGACAAAAACAGAAAGAGACAGGCCAGATTCTCAGCAGAGGCTGACAATTTAACCCATCTCACAGACTGTTCCTGTCAGACCTGTATGTTGAATAGTGGTAAATAAATTATAGAATCATGGCAAAGGGTAAAATATATTTCATTTAATATCAGTAGCAGGGTAAAAACTATACAACTTATCTGGAGTATTATTTCAGGCCATATTTTATTGGGAGAATTAAATTTCTTTTCTGGTACAAGACAATAACAGGTTGACATTTTAATTTTTTTTTCTCAGTATTAATTAAAATATTTAATGTGAAAGTATAAAAAAATGAAATGCTGTTTCTTTTAAATTTATTTCTTATTTAAAGGTATTATTTCTGTCCTCTGTACCTGGTATTTCTATCAGTGATATTTGCCACATCAGATCTGTTGCTATGTGGTAATTTGCCTATGCCACATACTCAGTGGTCTTTTTGTAAACATCCATGTATTTTTCATCAACAGTTGCTTGTTAATATTAGGGGACTTGTAAATTACTGTTTAATTTTTCAAATCAGTGCGATTCTACTAAATCCTATGGCTTCACATGGATCCATTGCACACCTGGTATTCCAAAGATGATGTATATTACTTGGTTTGTAAGTTTTCTTGAGAGAAAGCCATATAATAAACGCCTTCTTAAACAGTAGCTGTTAAAGAGGAAAAATTATCTTAAATGAGCAAATGTCTATTGTGAATTTTAATGGGATTATGAAAAAAATAGTGCAAACTATCCTAAGTATCCTTACAGACATGTTCCAATATGATTTTGGAATCTAAATTAAATATGGTTATGATTCAAAATTTGACGGTGTTCTGAAATCCATTCAAACAAATAATAAAATCATCCCCCAATCATTTAGATGTCTTGCATTAAACATTTTTGCATAAGGACTAATTAGTCATAACTTCTTGAATCCCAGAACCTCTGACAGTCACTGACTTGTCTAGTCAAGAGTAAATGTGGATTATTGCATCTAACTTCAGGAATTCAGACATGACAATGATGTTATCACTTACCATGTCAAAGGTACAGTGCTACTCACCTCATTCCTCCTAAGTATTCTTGGCTTTTGACAACATCTCTGAACTGAATTTGGGAACTTAAGAAACCAAAAGTAACTGAACAGATTTTTGTTTTAGAGATCAAGACTTAATTAATCAGTTAGTTAGGATAAATTAGCAGTAAGTAACTCATGATCATGAAGAAATATTCCATGTTTGTATCTGTGTGTGTTACTCATGGAGAGGCTGTTGTATGATAAATGTTATTGTAGAGTGGTAGCTTGGTTGTTAGGTTGGCATTCATGTGACAGTGCTGAGGTTTCAATTATCTACTTGCATCAATCAATCTTTTAGTTTCCAACGTTGTTGCCTGCAGTAATGTCACAGCTTTTCTGTCAGACAGGAGAACTTTGCGGGAAATGTTATTCATTACAGCTGCAAATCTGTCACTGCGCCTGGCATGGCTTGTTAATGACAACATTTATTTCAAAGAGTCGTGTTTCGCTTTGTTGCTGGAGAGTTGATTTTGTGATCACACAAAATATAATGAAATGCCAAGAAGATGAAGTGAATGAAGTTTGCCAAAAATGCAGCTAAAGTGGTTCAGATCTACTAAAAAAAAATGCACACACAAATACACTCTTTATATTTCGTTGAAAACATTTAATCACTTACTAGGAACATAAACATGGGCAGTGGAAAAATGTTGGTTAGAATACAGTAAGTAGAGCAGCAGGCACAAACAACAAATTTGAGCTTCATTTGGCTTCTCCAATCCATAGTACTGGAAAGAAAAATACTTTGCAATCAATCTTTTAAAACAAATAAACAAATAAACAAATACAGCATCCAGCTCTTCTGCTGCTAATATTGAGATGCCATCTTTCTCCCTCACCTCTTCTTACAGTACTGGAACACCTTTCATGTGAAGAGAGGCTGAGACAGCTGGGACTGTTCAGCCTGGAGAACAAAAGGCTTGGGGGAAAGTAGATAAATCCCTGGTGGAAGGGACTGAAGGAGAGGGAGGGAGCCAGACACGTCTTGGTAGTGCCCACTGACAGGTTTGGGCATTGGGCACAAATAACAACAGCAACAAAAAATAAACAGAAAATTTCACAGAACACAAAAACCCACTTCTTTACTGTGAACGTGATCAAATGCTGGAGCAGGTTCTCCAGAGACATCATGGAGTTTCCAATCATGTTGATACTCAAAACTTCAGTTTAAGCTTACAGAACATATTCCTGCACCACTTTGCCAAGCTGACCACTCCTGGGCAGGGAGAGTTGGACCAGCAAATGTCAAACCTCAATCATTCGGTGATTTATGCAAGCTATTTACACACTATATTTCAAAACACAGATTGATGTAGGGCCAATATATACATGCCATGAAACAGTATAC
This sequence comes from Melanocharis versteri, assembly GCA_013397845.1. Taxonomy (NCBI): domain Eukaryota; kingdom Metazoa; phylum Chordata; class Aves; order Passeriformes; family Melanocharitidae; genus Melanocharis; species Melanocharis versteri. Next base: position 318,830 of record VZTG01010463.1, on the reverse strand, counting down.
CAGACGAGCATGGATATAGAGAGGTTTATTAATTAAATGAATGAGCAAGAGGAGATTATCAACAAATTGATGATTATATCAGTTTCATGTATGTCCTAGTGCTATAGCAAGGGCATACCTTCTGCTATTCCTCACAGCGGTCTCTTTATAATATCTCTGTTGAAACAGGCAGAAGGACATTTCTCAGGAGACAGAAACTTGTCAAGTACTCTTAGACCAAACTTCAGACTTATATATTCAGACTCAAAATACGGTCTTGCTCCTTGACTTTATTTTTTTGAATTTATGCCTACTCATCTATTGCATATTCCCCAAAAATACCACAAAAAAAAAGAAAAATTTAAAACAACCCACAGATTAAAAAAAAAAAAAAATTAAGAAATCAAGTGCAAAGTCTTAGCTATAGACATCTACAAATGTCGTTTGAATTGTTTTCTCAACACTGTAAAATTAATGAAGTTCAATGAGAAGCAAACAATCCAAGATTTACAAAATAGGACAGTAAAATCGCAGGATATGAGTAACTGCTAGAGGTTTTGATTCTGATTCTTTGTCATAACCAGTAAAAGAAGCCATTTGACTTTAGAAATAAACTTTCTATTACATTAAATTAGATTGGACTCATTCTATTTCTCTGTGCAAAGCTGTTGTGTGGAGAGGAATCAATAAAATATAACTGGAATTTACGGTAGGTTTTGCCCTATGCCTCTACAAAAAAGTGTAAGGGCATCAGTGATAATAAATTTAACACACAAGTACAAGAAATATGAAAATATTTCTATTCTCTGTATGTAGAAGGGAATTCTTTAAATCTTCTCTACACAAGATAAGAGAATCAAATGCAATCAAACCAATAAAGATTCCTATAAATTAACTCATTGCTTAATTTCTTTCTTCTCTCTCATACCTCCAAGAAATTTAGTGTGTAGCTTTATTGATCTGTTTGTTGTCTGAGAATGTTGTTTCTTGAGCTTTTCAGTTCTCAAAGCATTCCTTGTTAAATAAATAAATATTTATTAAAAATGGACAAGCTGAATAATTGTTGCTTGCTAGTTTACAAGGACATAAACATGAACTTTGTCTAGACATGCTGATTGTAATCCATCAAGCAATGATTAAAGACTAATACTCTTCATTATTCAGGGAGAATATTAAAGACTTTCCTGAATTACAATTAGAATTTTTTAAACAAATCATAGAGGGATGTAATTTTCTACGTATTTTCTCTGAAATAAAATTTTGTAGAGAGAGAGGTGAGAGATGTACAAGTGGATGGCATGTTGCATTCAGCCTCAGAATTCAGCAAACACATAATAAAGAATTTAAAAAATGCTCATTCTATAAATAAATATAGCCTATATTTAAAGGAAAAATAAGTGTAATGGTAATCAAGAAATAAACCAAAACTTGTGAATGATGCAGTAAGAGCATGGCCATTTTCCAGTAGAGGAAATAGAGCATACTCCAATATAAAACATCGACTTTGAACGATTTTACATTTATATTGGGGTGTATAGTTAATTTTGTAAAGTCTATTTGAGATGCAATCTTGCTTCTAATAAATACACATCAGACTATACAGTACTCAGTCTTAAATGAGAAACTGCATAATCAAGATGACTAAAATGGTAAACAGACCAGCTGAAAACATTGGAACTGATTTTTATCTCAAGTCTCATTTTGATTCCTTTGGAAAGTTCAGTTTAATATGGAGCTTTTTAAAGGATTGTAAACAAATATTACACAATCCTTCTCTTTTAGTAGCAGCATTGCTTCATACTCCCTTAAAAACCTTTTCCTTGCATTTCTGAGAGGCAGATGACTGGTGACCATAAATTAGGCCCTGTTAAGTCAGTAACAAAGTCCTATGCTTTAAGGTCCTCTTATGAAGATACAGAAGGTGACATCTTACACAGTAAAGTAATGTATTTAGACTATTGACAATTCCACTACTGCAAGTCATGGATTATGTGGTCTCTACATCAGGAGACATGGTGAAAGGGCGTGTAAGCAGTAACAATGTTGTTAAATACAGTCTGTCCTCTAATTTAATTGCCTACCTGTAGATCAGACTGGTAGCCAGCCTTCACAGAGAAAAAATGCATACCATGCCAGACGCCTTGGAAAATGCATAATCTTGTCCATTTTTCCCAGCTTTACATCCTCGTTCCTTACGCTCAGAACAGCCAAACTACTTCAACGTATTGGCCACCTGCTCTTTTCCTTTTTCCTAGTGTCCTTGTACTACATGTCATTTCCCACAGAATGGGCAGGATTGATCCCTCCCTGGATTTTTAAAATGTTTTTCTTAACAAGTTGGTGTTTTGTGCCCTTTAGTAAATTGCCAGTTTCTCTAGGAAATTTATTACAGATTGATTTCACATCTTGTGGCTGAGCTTGACCCCTTGTTCAAAGCTGAATCACTGCTCAAATGAGCTCTCCCATTCACTACTAGAAAATGCTAAAGGCATTCTGATAACTTCTTAGATGACTTAGACACTGGAGTTTAAAGTGCTTTGCTAATGCTTGGGGTATTTTTGTAGACCTGTTCTTTCTTTAAAAAGGAAGAGGTCTGTTCTTGAAGAACAGATTTGTATTTGCAGATCTATGAACCAATATGGATTTATTCCCCAGAAAATAAAAACTCATCCAGCATATCACTTTCACTCTGATTTGCAGTGCTGCCAACCTAAGCTTCATTTTCACTCTTGTAACATGTTAAAATGCAGACCCAAAACCTTAAAAGTTGTGTTTCCCTTTGTGATTGCAAAGGCCATATTTAGAAAGCTGAGTAACAACTTCCCTTTTTCCAACACAAATCCATATGAATAAATAATTTGCTGGCCTGCTAGCAATTTTTCTCAATTCCTAGTGAACTTTGTGATTCATATTTCTAAGAAATATACCAAAATGACAAATCTGTTTCTAGTTATTCTATTTCTAGTGTATACAATTTTCTTTTTTGATGTATTATCACAAGAAAGGTCATCTTCTAAGGGGTCACTTTTTGTCTAACCTGACTTTGTGGGTAGCATAAACATTACAGTACGGTTAATTTTTCACCGTGGGGGAATGAGTTACTCCAGTCAAATGAAAGTACAGATAAAATGGAAATGAAAGAAAACGCACACAGTTTACACATGTCACCTTGGTCTACCTGGTCTTGTTATCTCTACAAAACGTGAGTAGCTCTACTAATGCGTTCAAGTATGCCTCTGGTTTAGAACCTCTGACCTTAAATTACTCAAGACTTCTTTGCAGATTATTGTAAGTAACCTGTTCAGCGCATTTCCTCAGTATGTTTTTTCATGCACTTCATTTTTCCTCAATCCCATGAACACCCTTCTTCTGCCCCATATATAGTTTTTATGGCCTGGAAGAGTACCCAAACTATCTTTTCTTTAAGATGCAGCCTACCTGCACTACAGCCATCTTTCTACCTCAGTGATGTACCCCTGTAGAAGAAAGATGTTATTCACCTGTATGCAGATCCTTTATATGTTACCTCCCTTCTGGGAGTGTCCTATTCTGCAATCTGCTGCTCCACCAGAGCTTTCTTTCTGAAGGTAACAGAATCCCTGCTCAGTGCAAGAGTCTTTAGGCTTATGTATCTGTCTCAAACATCCTCTCAGAGTTTTCCTCTAAAGAGAGTGAACAAGCACAGAGACATCAGGTGATGCAATAAGTGGAGAGATACTCTGATGTGTGACCGTATCCAGTGACACTACCTTTTCTCTGACTATCCAGCCACCTGTGTGTGTTGATTGGCTGGATTGTATTTCCAGAGTTGCACAAAACTGCACCATAGTTTTGTTTATAGATTATGTTATGCATGATTATGTAACATAATATGCTATAATTTTAATGACTTGTGTTATGGAGCATGCATTTAGCTTGTTATTGACCACCTTTATTTAGACTAGCAAACGTGATTGATGTGACAATCTAAGAGCTGTGATCTTGTTTCTTCGTGTATTGCAGCTTTCAATTTCTGAGAGCTTGTTGTCTTCACTATGTTTTGAACCGTTCTAAATACAAGAGAAAGTCTCAGAAAAAAAAAGAGAGAGTTAAATTAGAATAACTGGAGTGGAAAAGCATAACTTCTCCTTGCAAATGGAGGGTTTATTAAGAATTCCTATTAAAAAATGAGAGCTAAATAGCCCTAGAATTGGCCACAGAAAACAGAAGAAAGGCTGTGTAGATCATAGAAGTGCAATGTACTTTTTCCAGATGGTTAAATCATATCCCCATTTCTCTCTAGAAAAATGGGCTTGCTCTTAGAAAATGCTGTTTACTGTAAGAAAGAATCTTAGGTCTAGTGAAGTTTTTTCATATGTTAAAACTTCTTATGCAAAAGAAGCCCACTAAATCACACAAGCTTCATGGAAATTGCAAGACAATGATATGAAGCCATCTTCCTCAGTTTTTTTATAAGATTTAATTTAATTTAATAGATTTTAATGGTGAACCATTAAGTTCCTTGAGCATGGTTTCATCAACATCACCCAGACCACTGAAATTTCTTAAATTAATCTCTGAAATTCTTCATATATTTTATTAAAAAATAATCTGAATACAATAATAATCATTAAAATATTCCCCTTTTAATGCCATGCTTCCAACACTCATAAAGTTCTTACTATTTTAGAAAACAAAGTCTCTTGTTACCAATATGAACTTCTTTTGTTTCAAATAGCGGACATGAGATATTTATGTAGCAGGTATGGCAAGCAGGAAAAGAAGCAGACAGTGATTTCCTGGCCCCTATCTGTACATATATATATATATATATATGTATAGACAATAATAAAACCATCTGTTAAATTAGTATTTGAAAAATGAAATAATCATGACTTGTTTCCAGTTATTCCGGCTTTCCTGTGATTTTTCTCTAAAACTCCAGTTTATGGAGACACATCTTTAGTTATCAACATCAAATCTGAAGGTACCCAAAAGACAAGACATGATGTCAGAAATGGAAATTGTATAACTTAATTTCTCTGGTTTATGATTCTGCTCATGTGTTCAGGTGTTGAATTAGTCTTTTATATTTTACTCTTTAAATTTTGTCTATTAATGAGAAACATTGAAATTTCTCAGAAACCTTTAAGTACAGTTAGAAATCTTATTCCTAATTATATGACCCTGCATTTTTTTAATTGATACATATGCTTAATAAGGAATTTATTAAGAAATCTCCGTTGTTCAATATTGGTGGCCTGGCTTTATTATTTACAATCATAAATATTACTGTTTGCCAACTTGACCACAAACACGCGTGTAGTTTCAGATGGTTAAAAAAGAAAAAAAAATAGAATTAAGAATCAATCTTTCTATAAAATTTATAAACTTTCTATCCTTTACATTTATTTTTAGAGATGTACTGGCCTGATTTTATTTCACTTACTATTTAATCTATGCTCCATTACTTTTATATTATATTAATTTTGGGTACCAAGTAAAATTACACAGTTGCTGCGGCATATTAAATTAAAACTAGTTCTTTTATCAGCCTCTTTAGAAATCTAAAAAAACCCTTCATATTATGTTATTTTGACAAGACCTGACTGATATCAATTAAATTATTATCCTACTTAAGTTTTTAAATTAATTGAGCTTCATACCAATTGTTCCATCCTTCTGCCTATAAAAGATGCTATGATGACAGGATTATAATTACTTGAGTCACTACGTAGCCTTTTAAAATATTGGAAGAAAATCAGCTTACTTCTACTACTCTGGAATTTCCTCAGTATTCCAAGATTTATTATGATTTTACATTAGTTTCCAAAGATCTTAACATTCAGCTCTGTCAAAATCTTAGTTGTAAAAGTTTAAGTTAATTATCCAGTATTTGGGGATGGAGAAGCACATCTGCCCTAGGGAGTCCTTAAACTTTCCAAGAGTTCCTGCATTTCAAAAATCCTGTGCATTAGTTATATATATTTCCATTGGGGCTTTATTTTTAGATCTATTTCCATAATACTGGTGGTTAGCAAATGATTTCCTAATAAATTAGCCTTGCCTTTTAATTTCAGATTTTCTCCTTAATTTAGAATTTCTGTGTAATTTAGTACAGTTCTTAGCCATAAATCAGGGTGTTGGTGCATAATTTAGCTCTAATGTACCACATTGTTCACAGGGCTGTGACTGCTGCAAGGGGTGCCCCTACTGAGTGAATAGCAATAAGCTTACGAACGAAGGCTGGGGGTTTTTGTGGGCTCTGCTTGTCAAACTTCACCGAATGCCCCAGCAGTTTGATGTAGCTCTTCTTCCATTGCCTTCATTTCCCTCCAGAGTGGAAAAATCAGTTGAATTTCTAAAGCTGTCATTGGTTGTCCATATGCACGGTATGTTCATAAAGCTATATTGGCCAAGAACAGGGTTAATTTTTTGCAGTAGCCATGAGGGGGCGGGGCCTGGAGCGGTGTTGGTGTGGCCAAGACCCCAGTCTTACCTCATTGCCAGAGACAAGAGGAAGGGGCTCCCTCTCTCTCGCCTCCTGGAAGAAAAGGCATTCTTTTGCGGTCACGGGAAAGTGCGCTGGGCAGAGAGTCTGTCTGTCATTGTTTTTTCGTTGTCGTGGGCTTGGTGAGCACTTTCCATGTAAATCATCCTATCTTTGTACATGTTTGTTATTGGCATTTTTGCTGTTGCTGTTCCTTTTCTTATCTCATTGCTGTGTCCAGTAAATTGTTCTTATCTCAACCGATGACCTCTGCCTTTTGTCTTTCACCAGAGGGGGCAGGAGAGGGGCTTGTGGTTTTGTTATAAGTGGGAGTTATATTTGGGAAACCCTAAACCATGACATTCCAACTAGAAGGAATCCATATATTCATTGTCACCTTTTTCTATTCTCCTCTTATTTCTTTTCTCAGTAGTGGGCATGCACAGCAGGGAAGACTCAAAAAACAGGAGCCATGGCACGTGGCTAAATATTCCATGGGATTGGCTGTACATGAGGAAAAACAGATGAGCTGTTCAGAGTGAGCTACATTGTCAGCAAAAATTTTGGTTAAACAACACTCGTAATTATGGTGTTGGTCAAAAGTTGCCCAGGGTTCAAGAAAATGCAAAGTGAAACAAATCATAAAATAAGCATTTTCTTGTAAATGGAAGAGAACCATAACAAATGTGTTCTGTAAAATTATCATAGAATCATAGAATCACAGAATGTCTTTTGTTGAAAGAGACCATAAAGATCATCTAGTTCTGGCCCCCCTGCCATGGGCAGGGACACCTTCCACCAGATCAGGTTGGTCAAAGTCCTATTCAAACGATGTGAAAAGAATTAGAATTAGTTTTTTAGTGAGCCGCTAATATCTTAAATTTTATTTTATTCACGTGTTGTTATGTGCAGATGCTACTTTCAGAACAATTTTAGATGTAAAATACAATCCTGGAAAATCCCAGCTGATATACATATATTTTGTTTTTCTTATTCATGGTTGTGTATGTGTAGGTCCTGAAATTTCTGTTGTGCATGGCATATGCTATTACTGCTTCTATTTTCAGTAGTAGTATTTTATGCTTTGAGGTTGAGATATAGCGGAAAGCTCATCAGTCCAAAAAAGAAGTGAGGTTGTTTAACAAAGCTCTATCTGTACCTGTTCGGGCTCAGATGATGCTTTTTCTGTGGCATGTCCAACTGCCACTGTATTTCAGGATATTTCAGGTTAAAAGATCACCCCAAACTGTCACTGCAAGGTATTTTTCTCCCTCTTGCATTGCGTCGAGTAGGTGTGGTGGGAAAAGACCCCACGGTGCTGCACTGCACTCACAGCAATGAAGTTCCTGCTGGATCAACCACTCGGTGATGTTAATGTCTCTGGGACAGTGGAACAGATCTGTAGATGACTTAACCCTGGATCCCTTCCTGCCCCACATTTTACCCATTTAGAATCTCAGGTGTAAACCTTCAGTTTAGAAAATATCGGTCCCTGTTGGCCATGTTGCAAATTTCTTTGTTCATTGCTTGAAACTATATTCAATTCCCTTAACTGTGCTTTTATCCAATGGCTACAAAACTTTTATGATTTTTTTTTGGGACAGAAAAAGTTTATATGACTTGTTTGGTACAGATACAGGTATTTTCAATGTCTGAAATGAGTTTTCTTGGAGATACAAAAGATACTAAGAAGAAAGGTTTTTTGTTGGTTTTTTTTGTTTGTTTGGTTGGTTTTTTTCCTTTTTTTGCCTTTTTTTTTACCACAGGACAATAGTGAGAACAAATGTAACAAAATCGGACATTAAACATTTCTGTTGTGGGTAATGAAAAATGTTTCTGTGGAATACATCAGGAGGTGAGAGCTGCACCAACAAAAGAGTCAAAAATGTGCATAAAGGTAGACTTAATTTTCCTGTTCTTATTTAAGACCACCTCAAGCTAAGCAGTTAATATGTCTTGCCTTCTTCTGAAAAAAACCCGTTTTTTTAGAATGAGGGAGATGTGGGCAACTCTTCTGAATGTAGGCATCTGAGATGTATTATTCGGCTTAGAACTGGGGGCTTCCAAGGAGTATTAAATGTCCTGTGCATTTGTGCTTTGCCCCTGAAAAGGGGATATCAGTTGTCAAGGTCAGCCCAAAGGCAGAACACAGCTTCCCCTCCCTTAGGGGAATCTCTGTAGGGCAAACACCCCATCATACTCTCTTTGACCAGACGTAAACGAAAGATCTGGGGCCTGATCCAAGCAAAGCACACCAAGCCTGATAAAAAGACCCCAGACAGGCTTTAAATCAAACCTTTCATCTCCAAAATGATATGTAGGCTCCATTCATCAGCACTATATGCCATTTGAAAAAGAAAATAAGTGTTGATTTCCATTAGGTAAGGAAAACATTCTGGTGGTGTCGACTTTGACAGCATCAGTGTTGTCAAATGTGGCTGTTGAGATGTATCACATTCCCCTCAGCTTGAATTAGACATGAGTGAAACAAATAAGGTGTGATTGATAGTATTGCCAGTAAAATTTGTTCTTGTGAATAATTGATATTTTTTAAATTTTATTTCTCCTCTTTTTTTTTCTCTTTTTTTTTTTTCCTTATACTGGAAAGTATCTAAGCTCATACCTTTAATATATAAATTTAATATATAAAAGGAAAGACAGGAATTTTCCTTGGTCTATTCCCTTAGATGTGTAGAACTAAAGAAGCACCATTGAAACTGCAACAGCTGGAATCTTGTTAATTCTTTGAACTTGCAAGAAGCAATTTTCTCCCAAGCCTCTAAGTTAAATATTGTAATTTCTCAAATTGCCAGGGAAAAGAAGGAGAACAGAATTTCATTTGTTGCAAAGATGTCAATATGCTTTTCTCATTTAAATTTCATTCTTATTATAGAAATTACACTTGCAAAATACAATATTTGTTTTCTTGACAAGTGCTGAGGGAACTATTTGACTGCCTAGAAGGTTTTGAGAAAACCTAAACATTGCAGGATTTTTTACATATATGAGCTTTCATATTTTCATTAGTCTCTCACATACAATTGTTTAACGTAACGACAAACTTTTCTAAAGATTATTTTTCTGAAGAGAGTTGATCTACTTAAAGTAATACGCTGCTGTCACTGATTTTTTTTGTTTAACAATGATTGCACTTTTCGTTGTACATTTTGTGCAAGAAAATATAATCTATTTTGAAGAAAAATGAGGTCGAAGTTATTCTGGAAAATGTGCAATGGATTTAATGATGTACTTTACTGATCAAGAAGCAAATTCTACAAGTAAGAAGAAATTACAGTGCTACAGTGCAGCTGTATTCCTGCAGTTATGCCTGTCTGAGAGAACAGGTGGAGCCAATGAATGGATAACGAAGGCAAGCAATAGACGCAGAGCCTTATGCTTTGACAACATGCATTAGCTGCAGTTGTGAAAGGTGATATAACACAAGAGGAATAAAAAGTTGCCATCCAAGCACAAGGCAATATTTTCCATCTCAGAGGCATCTAGCTGCCTGTGGGTCTGCCCTGCGTAATTCCCAGTGAAGGATTAGCAGAGAAATAATGAAATGCTGCTTATGGGTAAATGCATTATATACATGTAAGGGGAGAAGGTGGAATATAAATAAGTGTATTCCTTCTTCCCATCACCTGCTGTCAGCAAAAAAGTTTCAGCAAAAGGGGTGTTTACTGTGATTTAGCAGCATCAGGAAGTAGAGATTGACCTGATTATTGCAGCAACTCTCAGGCTTCAGCACTTTTGTTAATCATGTAAAAGCCTAAAGATGACTTGGGAACTAAATTTAAGCTTCAATGTTTCAGAGCTCTGACTGGAGAGTGTCTTACCTGCAGGAGGGGGATAGAACATGTGAGCTGAGGAGGGGGAAGCACCAGACCTAGCACTTAGATCCAAGCCTTCTGTATGGGGCTGGGATCTTATAGCTCCTGCCAGCTGCCTGTCTGTGTGACCCTCTCCTCACCAAAGCAGCAGCACTACCGTGCGAGCTCTGGTGCAAGTTGGCTCGAATGGAGCAATTTCTAATAACTGGGTATCCATTTTATCCATTTGTCTTTCTTCTTCTCTCTAGTTACACAAGCCAGTTCTTGAATACATTTTCAGCCTGGTTGTCAGGTATACACTGGTATATCACCATATTCCCACAAACATTCCTCAAACATTAAGGTAATTACTGCAGTCTCAGGTAGGTGTTACTAGGGAGCATAAATAGGAGTAAACGTGTTAAGAAAAAGATTGCTTAAGCATAGGTCTGCCTGTGCTGAGGCAGAACGGAGGTAATCATGGCTCAACACTATTTTGTGCAGTGCTTGTACAATGAAACATCAGGTTATCTTGGAGTTTACGATGTGACTATGAGATCAGAAAAGTACAATTACATTACTATAATAGCATCATTTTTATAATGGCTTTTAACCTCTGATTTCATTCTAGAATTTTCAAGATGTTTATTCTATACTTTTACTTAGTGAGTTATTTGTGCCTACAACCTCCACATTGAATTTTATGTACTGGGAACAAGACATTTTCTGAGAGAGGGTCTTGGATTAATTTTCTACGTGTTAAGACAGGGAGATAAATTTAACTACTATTTTTAACCACTTGGGCTTTTAACCATTTATTATAATGGTATCAGATGAGCTTGGAATATTTGTTATTTGCTTGAAACAGAACTAATTTATTTTTCTGCTGAAAGGAGTTTCCAGTTAATCACTTTTACTGATCTACATCCCAATCTATCTAGACTTATGACTTTAGTCATTTTGACATGAGCAGAATATTGTACAAGTAATTATTGTCCACATGGTATGAATTGCCAATTTTTAAGTATTTTTGATCTATCACATAAAGATTACAATAATTCAGAACTGTGTGACTTGCTGCCACCCACCTGAGCTAAGAAGTCTGGGAAAGGATATGTGATATTTATCTGGCATCTCAGAAAAGTGATGTTTTTAGAGGGTATACTCTGTAAAGCTCAGGTTCATAACATCCTTTTCACCAATTCAGATAATATTTTACTGTTTCCGCATATTGTAATGTGAAGGGATAACCTTTCATTTGTTATCTGTAAGAGAAAGTGTAACTGAATTATGGAATTTTAATGTTATATTATGAACCCATATAGAAAGTCTTGCAAAAAATATAATCTTGAAAAATTATTAGCATATCTAATTTAGAAAAAGCATAATCAATGAATAATATTATTTTCATCCAAACATATCTATATATTGCAACTATGCACGTGTTTAAAGGCACGGAGAGACTAATTTTTCCACACGAGCAAAGACTCAGAGTTATGTGTAAATAACCTGGCAAGTTGCCGTAGCTATGAAATGACTGCAGCTCTGACATTTTACTGTACCTGCTTTTAGCATTCTGCTTATAGAGAACTATAAACCTGTACAAAAGAAAGGGGAAGCTGACAGAATACCCTCAGTTATAGCTCTAAAGAAAAAATGACTTCAGGAAACCCATTTTGGAGAACCATTTCAAAGGAGCAGAGGAGGCAGAAAAAATGATATCTTTCTGCTCTCTGCTTTACAGTAAAACTGCCTACTATTTCATTCTGTCCAATTCTCTTGGTCTGTTTGTGTGTTTTTTAGCCTGAGTCTATTTTTTCAATATGAAGCACAAACAAGGAAAAATGGGAAAAGAATGGGTATAAATAAGTGAATAGTCCACCCTTAAAGAGCTGCCTTCTTTATGGGAATTTAGTTATAATCTTTAACAGAGAACAGAGCTAAAGAAAACGGCTGCATACTGCAGCTGAAATAGGAACTGAAATGAAACATTTCTACTGAAAACTAGCTTCCAGACACTCAAACCAGGTACTACTATGTTTTAGCTTCTACTCATTAATTTTACCAGACAAGATGTTTTTACTATATTTGTTTTTATTTTCCTAATAGGACTTTCATTATTTTTCTCTCTCCTTCTCTTTTTTTCTCTCTTGCTGTGCACACACAGCCATGTGCCGAGCCTTCTGAAAGAATGCTAGAGCACTTAAGTAGTGCTTAGGTAACATTAATATTTATTACTCTGCAATAATAGCACACAACAGGTCTACCCAAACACATGAATATATAGTGGTATATGCTGTAGAATCAGAATAAAAGCTCTTTTTGCACCTCCGTGACCTTAAAATAAAAGTACATAACTTGTGAGACATGTGTACTGGTTTTTTGCTGAAAAGAGCCGAGTGTGTCAGGACAATTTGGATAATTCTCTTCCAGATGAGTTTTATATCTATGGTAGTTTTTCAGACAAAATTTCCAGTTGTACAGGTTGTAGGATTACTCTGGAAGGAACAGATCATCTGTGACCAGTTTAAATGGAAGAGCAGGAAAACTTAATCAGGAATTAATTATGAAGTAAAAAATAGGACATCATCCATAGATTTGTAAGGAAGAGGTGGCTATTGCCAGCTATAGACAGGTAGTCAAGGTTTGGCTATGAATTAAAGTGTATATAAACCAAGCCAGGGAGAGATGAACCCCCTGGGAAGCCTCAGCTACATTTGGTAGTCCTACAGCATGCACAACACTCACCAATGCTGACAAAGGGCTAAGGACTATATAGTTTCCCTTGCAAACTGGTTCTGACTTACAATAACATTAGAACCAGTTGTTAGTGACGAAGTCAGCTGTAATTTTAAGAATTAATGAAGAACATATTAGGATCTTGAATGGGACAATTCAGAAATTTAATATTAAGATGAAAAAAGCAGTACCAGAGGGTGGAACATTTCTAGTTCATCATAATTGAGCATTGAATGTATTTAAATGAGATTAGAAGAGGTATAATCAGGTAAAAGAAGGACTTGTTCATTGACTGCATTATTTAAAGAGTGTATTTTTCCCAAAACCTTCATATGCAGAATAACTTGTTTTTAAGCACGAAGCAAATGTAATAATGACTGTAAAAAAGAACATGTGTTTTATGTTACCTTTTTTACTAAAAGACACCCAATGTATTTGCCTAATGCCACAACCTACACTGCTGTTATGTGATTATATTTTCCTAGATTATTGGTACTGAAATGAAACACTCCTTTTCTGTGCTTGTGTGGTTAGAAATACATGCTGCCTGATGCTGCCTAAGACCTTTTGTTTTAACAACACATTCTTTTCCTCCTTCTGATTTGGAAACATCAGACATGGTCAAAAGACCATATGAACTACTTGATGGTAGCCTGTACCTCTGGATGTTTGACTCACTTCTTGGCCTCATCCTCAGTGTCCAGAGTTCATGGACTGCAGGAATGAGTGTCACCACCAGTCAGTAGGGTGGTGATGTTCCTTGTAAATTCTCATCAGGCTGAACAAAGGCACTGGACCACGTGCCAGAATGCCTGTGTTTTTATTAAACAGTCACCATAACTCCAGCAACCAGCCCACTATTTAGGCTGAAAAGGTGTTGGCTACCAAGCCCTTAATATGGTACAGGGCACTTCATTAAGTTCTCAGCTCCCACAACAAACTCCTCAAAAGATGCTGGCTCACAAGCCTTAACATGCCTTCATGAAACAAAGTTGTGGGGTAGAATATGATAGCTGTTTGTTGCCCAGGCAAAGAAATGTAAGAAAAAAAATAGTATCATCAGTCCTTAGACCCTGAGTCGGCCCTGCCACATGGTCCCTCTGGAGCTGGGGTTGGGAGACAAAAGAAAAGAAAGAGACGAGAAAGGGAGCTAGAGAAAAGAGAGAGGGGGCCCAATCTGCTCCCTTTTATCATTAACCTGGTGCACACCTCTTACGCAAACTAGATTTTTTGTGCTGTTTTGTTCATGCAGGCACATCCAACCCTTTCCAGGAAGTGAGCTGGGAGAGGCAGGATGAGCCTAAGCACAAGTCTCAAGGTGGAGCAGGAAGTTGGCTCAGAACAGCACTGCCTCGCATCCATGGGACCCTCTTTGTTCCTGTAGCAATACTCAGAATGTTTGAGACAAAACATGATTAGGTCTGGTCCTCTACCGTGACCAGTGCAGAAATGGGAGTAGTGACTGTTCCAGGAGGCAGGGAAGATGATCATAATATTATGGGCCAGATTTAGCTTTGGTTAAGGTGCTTGAAGATTTTCGACTAACTCAGGTCACATTTTAAAGGAGAGGCTGTGATACTGCACTTTCCTTAGAAAATCATTTTAATTCCTACTCCAGATTAAGTAAGAGAGACATCAGGTGTTAGCCAATAATCTTTAAATAATCTCTGTATTTTATGTTCCTGTTCTAAGATTTTGTTCTAAAATTAGTTTAAGCCCTTTTGTTACATTTAATTAAAAAAATATTTTTCTCCTTTTAGCTAGACATTATTCAGGAAGAGGGACACTGAGAAGGAAAGAGCAGAATCCTTAGGAAATAAATTTCATCTCAAATACCGAATTTTTCAGATTGATTTTTGAAGTGGCAGACACTTCATATTGTACTTCAGCAACACATAAAAGCATTCCTGTTGCATCCAAGCAAAATATTAGTGCAAATATTACTCCAAAGCTAAATATTAATGTAATTGGTAGCAAGGTCAAAGCTATCATTGCGGTATGTTGTATTTCTAAATAATTTTCAAATATCAAAATATTTAAAGTGAATATTTAAATTGTAAAATTGGCATTTTTTTATTTCAGGAAACACTGTCAATTGAATAAAAATAAGGGCAGAATTGGTTAAATGTTTAATTTTGTTCAGTTGCAAGGAGGAAACTTTTACAAATCTGATACGTCAGCAGTCTTCAAATCCTATTTCTGTGGCTGCAAAGGCAAAAGAATGCAAACAATTAAATGTATGCTTTTTTTGCTTGTTTTCTCTCCAGGAATTGTATTTAAAATAATGAAATGGGTAAAGCATATCTTGTTTTTCAAAACTGGTCCCTTACTGTCCATTTTCTAGATGTTCATTAGAGAGAATTCATCATGCAAGCAGCCTTCCTCCACTTGTTGGATGTAGATATGTCAAGATATTTTGCTTATACCTGTTGAATACAAACATGCCATATAAATACATTTTCTTGCAACTTAACCCTCATAACAGTTAAATCTACTTTGGTTATTCCCCAATCTACGCAATAACCCAATAATTTGAGTTATCAGACTTTTTAGATGAACAAAATGTATACTCTGGAGTCCATTGACTTCAAATAGAACCTTGAAAATTGAGCCTGAGACATAATGATATATTCAGAAAGAATATAAATAGTAGGTTAGTCACTCCTCAGTGAATACCGTGAATAATTTAACTTGCGCCTATTACTGTTCAATTTGACCCATATATTATCTCTCAGGTACCAATCAGGGAGAAAAATGTTGCTTTCATTAAATTCTGTTACAGGCACTGTCATTTTATTTCCTACTCCACTCTAGAGGAGTAATCCAAAGCAAACTAAGAGATTTTAAAAATTGTCACTAATTTGTCAACATCACATGTTCCCTTTTTTTTATTTTCTGCAAACAATAGTAAGGAAATAGAATAGAATAGTAAGGAAAAATAGGGCACACTGGAAAAAAATTCCAAGTAACGTCCTGAACATAAGCACACACATATAATTTTTTCTCCTTCTTAAAAATTTGACTTCTATAACCTTTTAAGAATATACCCCCTACTTCACATTCAGATTTTATTGGGGAAAATTTATCCTGGTTTTAATGAGATCTTAGTTGAAAACTTGGTCCTAAATTTTAGCTCATCCATTACACTTTTAATTTTGGGCGTTGTAAATATGCATCCATAAGATTTTACTTGCCTAGAAATGAATGCAACATTCTGGAATGAAGAGCTGCTAATGGGAAAAGGGAAACAATTAATAATTTGGTACATTGTTATTGCACTTGTAGCAACAGTGTTGGAAAGGGCATCTGGAATTGATTTGAATAGAAAGGTAGATTTTTAGTGAAAATTTATTTGGCATATAAATTATTATCCAAACTTTAACCTTAAGAAATATACTTTAGGGTATAAACTAAGATATTACTTCTTTTGAAGATCTGGAACTGTATTCTGGGCTTTTATTGTGAATTAATAATGATAATAGTACAGTGAAGTCAATGTATAATATGAGAGGATTTGCAATGATGATAATGATGATGATGGTTATGAGATATCCAAGGAGATTCCAGAAACCAAAATAATTCTGGGAAATATTTCCAAGGATATTTTAATAGTACCTTTACCTAAATATTTTATTGTTTATATGCTGGGTTCCTGTTTAAAGTGTATTTTTTCTTTATTTAGATCCTTTTCATGAATGAGTTCTTAGGAGCTTGTCAGCTTTTACTCAGAACAATAGTATAATAACATTTTGCAAAACTAGAGCTTCCAAACACTGTGGAAAAATAAACAAGTAAATAAATCTCCCAGCAAGTCCTAAAAGGCAGTTTTTGAAAGGGTCATGGCCTAAAAAATATTAAATCTACTCATTATGTTTTGGTTTTCCCTAGAGTACTTTCCCTTGCTGTAAGGAAGTAAGACCATGGAAAAATAACCCCCTTAGAAATACAAAATAAGCCAGGCACATTTGGTGAGATCTCTGCCTGGCAGGAGCAGATGTACCTTTCTCAGATCAGAGAAGGGAGCAATGAGGGCTGTTTGAGCATCTTTATCGTAGATTAACAGCAGAGACTGAACAAACAAATCATAATGTGATCACCTACACTGAAGAATGAATTTTCATTACACTGACTTTTATCCCCTCTGTAGAACAGGCACGAAGAAAGCTATGAAGTGAAAAGAAAGGTCATCTTCCTTTTCTAACTCCTGCAATGATAATGCTGTGATAGAGGAGAAACCTTTTCCTGAAGAGGAAGGTGAAGGCACTGGCAGAGGACTCTAGTGGGATGCTTACAATGGAATGGTTGTCGCATTTCACTTTACACTATTCGGCTATTCTAATTCTGTTTTAAGTCTTTATCTAGGGTAGATAATCTTGCTCAAGGATTTTGCAAGTGCAAAAAGGGTAGAAGAAAGGGATCTGTATTGGCTATTGGCAGGTAAGGAGAAACACTAACTCTATACACCCCTATCTTTTCTCTCTTCTTGCATCTCCAGTATGCAGTGGTTTTCTCTCTTTTCACCCATTCTTACAGTGAAGAATCTTCACAAGTGGAGCCAGAAGCACTTTGGAAATCATCATAAAAACTCAACACAATTAATACTAAAATGAAAGGCAAGTTTTCTACTTTATGTTGAGAATTAATAGATTGCAAGGGCCTCCTGGGACAATAGATGACTGCGTTGACCAAAGAAACTAGAGTCCAGTCCAGTGAAGAGATATTCAGAAGCATTCATCTGAAAGAATCAGGTATTCTTTCAGCTTCAGTGAACACTAGTATTTCATAACAACACAGATTGTTTTCCAGAAGGTTATGGTGTTACAATAAGGAGGTAAAAATAGATTAATTTACCATAAACTTATATGAAGTCTCTGATCTGAAATTAAATTTGATGCTTATTACTAAACTTATCCCAGTAGGAGAAAAAATTTCAAAGGGGGAATCGAAATGGGGTGGCAGTGAAGTTTCTTGAAAGTTTCCACTGCTAAAAGGTATTTCAAAGAGTGGTTTAATTCACTGTTACAGAAGCTACAGAACGCGTTAAAACTTCATCTAGAAATGTTCTTGAATCTTTTCATATTAAGACGCACCTTTGAAAGTCACACACAGTGTGAAAACCAAAATTAGGAGGCCAGAAGTTCAAGCTAGAGTACCTCAGAAGCCTGAATAAAGAATTCCTGGAGGTTTTATAAATCTGTTAGCAGTGTCCTACAGGGCCATTAACTTCCAATAAAAGATATAAAAGATGTACTGGATCTCTGGAGATTGGTAATGCGATGTATAGCATTCACCTCTAGCTTGTTAGGTCAAATCCAGCCCATGCTGAAAGGAGGTCTTTCTGATGTTGATGTCAAAGTTGGTGGGTCAACGACAGTTCTTTTCTAAGTCCCTCAACTTTGGTTATTGTTACCTAAACCTCATGCCATGAGTGGGATCTACACAGAATGATGTGATTTTCTTGAAATAGGTCATGAGAGTCCGTGCGTTTACAGTGATTGTACCACTTGGTATTGTACTTCACCAGAGAGTGAGATGGCTGTTACCATTCAACATGACAGTTCCAAACCAGAAGCTCATTGTATTTAGAAGTAAAACATTTTTCTAAAAAACAAACACGTCCCCACTCCCACCCAGTTATTTAGCAAATATCTATTAATTTTTCTACAAAGACTAATGTTTGTTCAGTCTTCCCTATCACTTGACTTACAACCCCCTTTTCTTTACATTCTTGGGGAATATCTCATTTAAAACTCCTCACTCTAGATCATAATCTTTCCCAGGGTCAACTCACTCTTAACTTGGTTTTTGATTGCTGGTTCCTTCAGTTGCCCTGTAATTACCTGAGTGTTTGTTTGGAGGCAATTGTGGCCACTGTGTTATTCCAATGCTTGCTTCCACTAGCATCACCCTATTAGCTAAAATCAATGTAGTGATATAGAAAAAAATCCATCAACCCAAGATAGGAATGAATTACTGTCATACTGACCATCTCTCTCATAGTGTTCAACACAGTATTACACGTTTTTCTCCCTAGGTAATAGGGGATAACATCACCCCCTAATTTCCTATAATGTGCCTGGCTGGCTTGAGGATAATTCCCAGAGAGTAAGACATGTCTTCTTTACAAAGTACAACACCACGCAGCCAACCTTGCTAATAATAGCAAAGAATGCTTCAGTAACACTTGTCACTTCTGAAGTGATTACATCTTAAACCATAGTGGAAGAATGGAGGATGGATAAAGTCAGTTGCCACCCCCTGTGCTGTTAGTCCTCAGCAGACTTTGCGTTCAAGGGCTGTGATCCACAAATCATTACTGTGCTAATCACTCACATAAATTTAGTACACAACGGTAAAAATATAAACATAAAAGTTCGTTTTGAGCTTATAATGATAAGCACTCAAAAATTAAATAACATCAAGATTAAAAATGTTTGAACCTAATTTGCATACAAACTCTCCTTTGTGCAAATGCATTATCATACCATCTTTAATTACATGGTGATATGCTGTTTCTTCTGCAAGATTTTCATTAGGCGTAAATCTGATAAGCTGAGGAATCTTGCTTGTTTAGCAAACTTTCTCTAAGCAGAAAATCTCCATAAATACTACAAACAAATTTTTAAAGTTTTCTGTCATAAGAGTAGTTTAATTTTCCAGAGATTATATGTCCATGAAGGCTTCAAATAAAATAAAGAAAAGCAAACCAATTAGAAATCAATATAATTAAAATTATCTTGATATCAGTCTGGAGGAAGGAGTGATTCCAGTGTATTTCAGAATTAAAATTAATCTATAGGTGAGCCTGGTTAATGTGGTCATTAGGTGCTGAAAAGTTTATTTTATTTGTAGAATAATAATTTTTCTTACTTTTTCCCCAGTACTTAACTATGTAAACAATATTTCAATTTAGGTTTGCTCTTTTAGCGCTCTTTAAAATGGTGTCTTTTACATATTTGAAGTATATTACTAAATACAGGTATTACTATTTGCACTAAAAAACTAAAATCCCAAATCAGGAGTCTCCCACTCGCTTCATGACCCCTTTTGAAAATTTTTTAAGAGCTACATGTTATATGTATACCATGTCCACCAAGGACCATTTTCTCCCACAATACAAACATGGCAGGTTCTGTCAGGACCATTGAAGGGTGCAGGAAGCACTATCAGATTATTCGTAGTCTTTTGATATAAATTCTTAATGGGTTATCATCAGTTTGACTGAGAAATTGTCTAGTTGTTCTATTTCTAAACTCATTGCATTTTGCAACTATTTGGTAGTCCATTCTCTGTTAGGGAAATTAAGAGCTAAGTGCCTTCCTTCAAAATGTGCTGCAGAGATAACAGAAGAAGAAATATTCAGTTACACGGTCACACATTATCCCTTGACTGTCTGTCACGTGTAAGTGCAAAAGCATAAGTCTAAACATATTAAAAATATACTCAGGCACTTCTACTGCAAACCTAAGAACATGCATAGAAGCAGGCATGGGCTATGTGCACTTAGACCAACTTCCTGAGGGGTTAAATTTCCTTTTCCTTTTCCTTTTCCTTTTCCTTTTCCTTCTCCTTCTCCTCTCCTGACAAGTTTTATTCTTTTAGTTCTTTATAGGAAGCTGGAACAAGTAGTGTTATATCTTTACAGGAAAACTACTGTCTTCAAGAGTATATTTTGAAACTCCGTGAGTTTTTAAATGTCTTAAAATTATGTTTCAAATACCATAATACATTTTGGTTTTGTAAATGTTTATGTTATTTTTAAAATTGAGCAGACACTCCTTTCCTCAGGAATGGACCAACAGCAAAACAAAACTCTCCTTGAGAGTTACTAAGGCAACACAAGCTGGTGGTGTCTAATGCTGAAAAACTCAGATCTAAGTACGTATGAATTACTGACAGTGGTCAGATTAGGAGTGGCCAATTTTAATACAGCTATTTATATATTTCTGGAAGAAATAATTAAAAAACCTGTGTAAAGTTTTAGTTGGGGAAATAGAACAGATTTTTCTCTTTAACCAGCAGTGTGAATCAATATTGTTTTTATAATATCAATTAAAAAATGGAAGTCCCATTTTAGTATCTAAAATTATCATTTGAACTGAAATACCAAAGTTTTACAGCCTTTTTTTCCCATATAAGTATTTTTATATTGTATAGGAGTATATAAAACTATTTTATATACCACCATTTTTTTTCTAATTCATCCTGTTGTTTGAGACATGTAAACATGATACAGTAAGAAAATACAATATCTTATTTATAACACAGATGCAAGACTTTTCTTTTATAAGATGTCTCCAAATATAAGATAAATTTAAAGTAAGATTAATATGTCAGTGAATATATACAAAAAAAATCTTACCCTGTTGTTGTGGTTTCTCATCTTCAATTGACCTGACCTATATCCACATAACTGCCTGTCAATTATTATGACAGTTTCCACATGGTTGTAAATTCAGGTCACATAAATGACCAAGGAAATATTTGCCCCTTGCTTGAGAATACCAAATAAACATTGGAAAAAGAGAAAGCTTTAAGCATTTCACTGCATTTCTTTTTAATTTCATAAACTGTTTCTAGAAAAGCTCTTACTTATTTCTTGTATTTTTTTTCTTCTGACATATGGGATTCTTCCACCATGGAGAAAGCTGGTAGATCTGTAAAAAAGAAATTTCTCCAGGAGATATCTGTGACATCAGAACAAAAGATCTCTCAGTTAAACTTCAGGAAAAAGAATCACTGCAGTTTAGTGAAATCATGTGCTGGAAACTCAGGCAGAGTAGAAGCTGTGATTTCCAGGTATCCTGCCTATTACCCTTTGCGTAGTCTGTCAGCAACCAGCAACTGAAATATTTCACTTTCTTGTGAATTGAAAGAAACTTTGGAAGTTGAGATCCCACAGGCCTGTTTGTTGCAGGTCATGATTGAGAAAAGGGATGTGCTTCATCATCTTCGCTAATTTTGTATTGCAAGGGCTGTGGTGCTCACTCAAAGTTATTAAATTCACCTTGCAAACTCTTTAAAGACATTATAGATGCGTAACCAACTCTAAGGACAATTAGGAACTACAGGTGCAATTGCCCATGGAATCTGCATCTGGCAGCCTCTCGAGAACCAGTGGGGTTGTGCCAACTCTGCAGGACTGACTTAGGCTGACAAATTTCAGGTTGACTATGGCACCTGGGGGAAAAGTAGAAAGAAAAAGGGGCGTTAAAAGAAAGGAATTGAGTATTCTTTTTGTTTGCTTGTTTGGTTTTATTTATGTGTGTGCCCTTTTGGTGGTTTTTTTTTTTTTGTTGTTGTTTGTTTATATTTAAAGTGGTAAACTAACTCTGAATGTCAAAAGGCAGTAATATTAATCAATCATAGCTTAAAGCTTAAAAAGTCTATTGAAAAGTTAAGAATGCAGGTCTAGTGCTTAGGTATGCAACTGGAGTTTTCCTGTTTTCCATGCACAAAACTGACAAAACCCATTAGACTGCAATAAAAACGATTGGCCATAGCACTGAAAAAATTTGAGAAAGAACCCAGAATACAGAGCTGGACTGCACAGGTGTCATGGATCTGCTTCTTCTGTTCTGAGGGGTGTCGTCTCTGAAAACTTTCTTTCTCCCTTATCTCTAAAGGTTGGAAGGAATTCTTAATGATCCATAACAGAAATAGAAATGATGGCTTGCTGTATAGTCTGGAAAAACCTTTGGTATAAGTTTATTTGCAGCATATAGAGGTAGTTATATAACTTGCTGGCTTGTTTGTTTGTTTTGTTGTCATCTCTCTAATACCATAGACATTTCCACTTTGTGTGGTTTCTTCTTCACAAGCCTCACTGATCCTTTTTGTTTGTTCTTGCAGAAGAGTCCAATAAATTTGTTCCTTTTTTACACTCTGTTCTGCTGAATTCAATACTAATAGCTCCATTCATCTTTACTCAGGCTGTTCTGTTTGACATCTGGAGAATCACTGTTGTGTATCGGTGTCTAGATACAAATAAGCACGATGTTTGTTAAGTCTGCAAAGTTAACCACTCAAAAGTTAGAAGATGGTAAACCTACACTTGTCTTTCAAAATGGTAATATATCGTCTTGTGTATACATGTTACAAAAGAGTTTTACACTGATGCTGCTTTTTTAGTAAGACTCTGAATCAATTGAGTGAAATCAATACCTTTTTATTGATGTAGCACAAAGTTATTCATGATTCAAATCCATCCAATATAGAGTTATTAATTTATCCCCGAAAGAACTAATTGTGGTTTCATCAGAATGCAAAATATCTCGATCTTTCTTGGATATTAAAGAATGTATTTTCATAGCACAGTAAGGTCAATTGATACTGATTCTATGCAGGGACCTAGGCAGAAGTGGCACAAGTCCAGGTACCCACTTATTTTGTATGCCCTTCTTGAAACATTTGAGTCATGACTCTCTGGAACATGTAGGAATTACATCGTGCTGGGCAAATTTTGTGACTATTATCTCCTACCATCAGAAAATGGGAAGAACAGAAATTCTACTAAGCAAGTGTAATGTGAAATATTTTGAAAAACATAAGCTAGCTTAAAATGTCAGACTTTGGGGGAGATGTTGCACGGGAGTGGCTAAAAGTTCTGGGCACAGTGCACAAATGTACAATCATGATGGATTGTACGAAGAAATAATCCCTATAGTGTAAAAGTAAAATAAGGTTATCTTTCTTCATTTTTTTTTAAATGGTAAACCCATTTAAATTATAAATTTAAATGAAAATGAACTCTGATCTTTCCCTAAAAAATGCACAACAGTAGATCATCCAGAAAAGGAAATAAAACCAAAAGCAGTACAAAAGTAACATTGGAAGACATATGGCTTGGAAAATTACACCTAATCAGTTGAAGTTTGGCAAAGTAATGAATGACTAAAATGAGGGTGTTGTAAGGGGGAGCACTAGTTTATCTTTCTTATTGCCTACTATAAAAGAATCATTAAAAGAGAACATTTTGCTATGTGTTTCCATACAAAAGAATTTTATGGTTTTCAAATCAACTGATCCGGCTGCAATGAAATGCTGATGCCTCTGTACTATGTGCTGTTTGAGGAAGGGATAATGAACTTTTAATTTCTTCTAAGGATTAATTACAACTCGCAGCCTGGAAAATCACTGTTGTGTGGCATTCATTCTTGGTGCACCACAGATAATACATAAAAGTATTGTCATTGCAATTTAAATTCCACTGTGCACCTACTTAAAGTCTGTAAAACTTCCTTTTTTATACTTCTGGTAACTATGCTTTGCATTGGGTGAATTCATTGCTTTCTTGGCAGGGGGAAGGCAAATACAGCAAAGATCAACGATATTTCTGATTTCTAACTGATTCCAATCCTCTTTGTTTTCTATTACATTCCAGCTGACTTGCTGCTGCACAATGGGTCAACAACGATTTTTAGATTCATTCCTTATTGACATTTAAATAGTTAGAAACTAGTAAGCTTCCTAACCCACCACAAATACTTTCCCATCAGTTTGGATCTCGCACAAACACCTTGCTCTGACTCCAGCTTCAGTGTAATTCTTCCTTTTTTTTTTTACTTTCCCTACAACAGAACGATTTTGCAAAAGGCTTTCTGCAGTCTTACTTCTTGAGGAAAGATTGCTTTTACATGCAGTGTCAATGAATTAGATTTAATGCTAGCAGCAACAATAATGCCAAGACTTAATACAGGCACTGTAGCTACTGTACATTAGCTATTTTTCACTCCCTCTCTTTTACACATAAGAGGTTTGTAAAACTGTGGGCATTCTCCTTCAGAGTAAAAAACACCATTGGTGAATCGAGGCTATTACAAAGTAATGTGAAAACCTCTACAGTGTAATGAGATGGAGAACCACGTAAGTAATTTCTTCAATTCTTGAATTATATTTCAGGCTCACTCTGAATGTGTTGTCTTTTTTGCTGTGCATGCCTGTTTTGTGGAAAATGAAAAAAATATTGTTGGAATGGAAGTAAAAATATTGTGACATTCCCTGGAAATATGAAATACTAACATATTATTATTAATGGCCATTCCCCTATCACACCTGCTTCCTTACCTTGCTGTATTTATTTCAAGTATCTTGGGGCATGTAAAGCAACAAATTTCTTCATCTTTTCTTAATTTAATTAATTAATTTGTTAAAAACTTTAATTAATTTTAATAATCCTTAGGGTAATCTTGTTTCTGTGCATCTCTGAATAATTTACAGTGTGATAGAAACATTTATAGTCACTATGTGACTATTGAACTCCGACTAAGGCCTTGTGTGTGTGCATGTTTGTGTGTGTGTGTCCTAAAATTCATAGCTGCTATTTCCCTAGCAGGGAAAGAGAAGTGCATATAAACAAAGGCTTGGCCTGTGATAGTTTAAATCATGGAGAAGAGCTAACATTGAGGAGAAAACCTTGTTATCATTAGAAGAATGTGAGGAGTGATGTAGGAAATAATTTGAGATATAATTTTTTCAGTTTAAGGGAAAAATTTAAACAGAAAAAACCCTGACTTTGCAAAGAGGCCCTAGATCTCTATTTGCTAAGACCCAAATGTAAGGAAAGGAGAGCCGGTCAAGGAGCTGCAGAATAAGAAATCCTTTGACATGCATATTCCTCCCAGCTGTATTTAATGTCTATGTACATGTAGCACATGGTGTTCATTCACAAAGTCAGATTTTAATCTTACTCTCATCGATTTAACAGCATGGTCTGTAGGCAAACCTGATATTTGACATAGGCTGTGTCTGTACTAGCAAAAGAAATAGTGTCAGGGGATGCTTTTGGCCACTGTGAATCATCTTCTATACAGTTAAATTGTTAGGGTGATCTATGGCACATTTTTGCCATCATCAGCTAGCACTTGCACAAGCCTCTCCTGGGGGGAATGGGTGCAGGCCAGAGACCATTATCCGTGAGCAGTTTGTGTGTGACCACCATCTGTTGCAGGGTTAGAAAGCTTGACGTTATAAATATAGACTGTTCTGTGCTAGCTCTCCACTGTGCTGGAGGGCAAGTTTAAGCATACTGACAAATTTCATAGAATTAATAAAAAAATGTTGTTGAGATATTGAGACAAAGGGCTCAAGAGAGGGGTGATTTGTGTTCTGGAACTTTGTGGAAGTTCAAAAACCTGCCTTTGTTGTTCATCTTGTAACCTGACTTTCTCCGAAATTATATCTACGAATTTAAATGGAAAGGAAAAAAAAATATATTAGGAAGATGCATCTCCTTACCTGTTCCTATATCAGGGTTTCAGCATGTCAGTATCATCATCTCTGAGGGGGTTGGACCAGATAACCCCACTGTGGCCCGTCCCAGAAGATTCTGTGATCTTCTAAGCAGAAATTAAATTGCCAGTTACAGGCTGCAAAATTGACTTTGTGGAGAATTGTTGGCAGACACCAATCACAGCACACAACTGTGAGACAGGAACAGTTCCAATTTATAACCAAGGCTATCCTACTCCTGATGCATCCTTCAGTTCAGCTTAAGGAGTGCACACAGAATTTTACAGAAAGAGAAATCCAGAGAAGATAACTCTGTCCCGTTTTGAATAATGAATGACCTGGGTTTGTTTTGTTTTGTTTTGTTGAATATGACCCTTTTCTTTACAGGACTTTGTGAAAGACACATAATCTAAAAATCTTTTGAGTAGCAAAAATCATTCAGCTCTTCTTACTCTTGTAGATCATGAGGATCACACCTGTGTCATATTTAGCTAAAAACAGCTACAATTCAAAATATTAAGGACTTCAGAAAGTTACTTCACTTGTTAAATAGAAGAGCTTGCACTGCAGCCTAACAAAAAATTTGAAAATTTTAGCAAGAGATGTATCATGAAAAATATCATTATTTCCCCATCTGTTTAGCTAGCAGACCTTGCTCATCATCGTAAGTTTTTAATGAAGTTACGGATATGAATATAACTCCCTTTTCTGTTCACATTAATTGATTTTCATTTTGAAGGCTTATGAAGAATGTAGAGTTCTCAGATAAGCCTGGGACAAACATATGATCAAGACACAGATCAGAAAAAATGCTGTTTAGTACATGAGGCATCCCTAGCTGTTGCTGCAAAAAGTTTAAGAGACTAAAAAATTATTTCAATGTCTTGGTAATGTGTATAATGTAATAACAGTTGATTGATTGGCTTCCCAAATGGGACACTGGAAAGATATGACATAGACTCCTTTATCAGTTAGCTGATTCACATTTCATGTCTAAAAATTAAACCTGGTCTCATTAAACTGCAGTTCAGATTGGAAAAGTAACAGCAAAAAGAAAACCATAGGGATCCCATGTTCACAGTCTCTCAGTCATTTCACAGGAGATCTGTTCCCTTTTTCCTAATTGCTACTTCTACTGAACATACCATTGAGATCTGAAATTCAAGTTTCTATCTGTCATTACTAGAAATATGGAAACTGTGCACCCAGAAACTACTTAAACTAGCACGCATGAGAGGAACCTCTATATTTTACCAGTGGGAATTCTCACTAACAAAAAGTGGTAGCTGTACAGACTTATTTAGCAATAAAGAAATGCAGTGCTGGATATCCTAATATCTAAATATGTTTGGCAACTGTCTGTGCTAAAACTGTCAATTGCAAAATTATCACAGACAGAGAGCCAAGTCTCCAGTGTAGTTTACAGAGCAGTTAGGTTTTCATTTGGTGTTACTTAAATAGGTTTTTTTTTTAGTAAGCACAGCAGAACTTCTCCTGGGTGGTGAATCTGAATACAGAGATCTATAGTACACAGTGAAGCACAGAATCACAGAATCCCAGAATCAATTAGGCTGGAAAAGACCTTTGAGATCATGGAGTCCAACTTATGACCTAACACCACCATGGCAACTAGACCATGGCACTAAGTGCCACATCCAGCCTTTTCTTAAACACCTCCAGGGACAGTGACTCCACCACCTCCCTGGGCAGCCCATTCCAATGCCCAGCCACCTTTTCTGTGAAGAAATTCTTCCTAATGTCCAACATAAACCTCCCCTGGAGCAAGGAAAAATGTCCTCAATCTCCCCCATCCCATTATCTTACAAAGAAGATGAATCCATACAGCCTACTACAGTACTCTACAGATGTTCCTGCCACTTTAGCTTAATCTGCCATCTTCTTCCTCCTCTCTGTGTTTACTCTTTCCTCTTCCCCAACCCCATAGGATAGTGACTATTAAAAAAGCAGCCAAAAGAGCAACAATCCTGCTCTTTCCTGACTGTAAAAGTGGGATCATTGCATCTTTGTTCTGACTGTTAGTTGCTCTAGAAAATTGCTTACTTTGTTCATGGCTTTATGTACATATTAACAAGCCCTGCTGAGACAGCACTAGAGAATGTTTCAGAGGAGCAGCTTTGGAGTCTTCCACTGACCTCCCTGACACTTTCGGTTGGTAAAACCCAAACTGTGTACATGTGCTTAAGCGGAACATGCTTGTGCTGTGATATAAAGTTCAGAATGATTGATTCCTGTCTTATCGTGAGAAATTAGTAGAAAGCATCTGTGGAAAAAGTGCAATCATCAGGTTTAGTTCCCCTCTTCTCCAAGCCTGCCTTTTTATTCTCACTTTTGCAATAAAACTTCCTACACTCAGAGCTAAGAATCACATTCACCAGGAACGGAGGAGACTATTTAATCTTTGACACTTGAAAATGTAAAAAATTTTACACGTCCGGTTCCAAAGAATATGTTTATGGCATAAATTATAGTTTTTTCAGTGCCCTACAAGCTGCTATTCTTCTCTTCCCAGGAAGAAGAAAGATTTTTTTTTCCTAGTCAAAATTTTTTGAACTCGCAGACTTCAGAAGTGTCCAGATTCTAGCTCAGTCTATAGTAAACTGATTGTGTGAGCAGGAATCACTATCTACTTTGTCAGTTTGGAGATTTTCTTTGGTGAAGAAGATTATACCATGTGTGCTGATGGAGATTTTTGCTCTTAAGTCTCTGAAATTAAACATCAGCCTCACATTTCTCTCCTTTCTGTATATCTGTATTCCAATTATGACTATTGTGTAGACTGTCCTAGTGCTGGCTGGATCTCTCCAAGCCATGACTTATTCTTACATGGTGTCTAGTCTGAGACAAAAACTCACTCCAGGAATTTTGATAAGGTATTTTTAAATTCTACATTTACATTTCTCCTCTTTATTTTACCCATAATTTCCATTATGGCATGTGCACTTCTTGCTTGCTACTTGCGTATGAAAGTAGCTCACATTGTGATGTTTTTATATGCAAGAATTTTATAGGAGGGAGAGGAGTAGGAAAAGAGAGGCTGATCCATAATTCTGTGCTGTTTGAAAGCTAGTTCTTTCCTGCTTAATAGCAAGCAGATGGCTAACTTCCCTTTTACTATTTTATTTTCTTGACTGTGCTTATGTCTTACTATACATTATAAGGCAATGCCGGATGTTCGGTCTTTCTGCAGAAGAGAATGATGGGCTGGATTTTTGTGTGGCATCTCATTTTATTCTAGTATCATAACTGACTCCTTTCTAATTTTGTCCCATTTGATTATTTTTAATTAGTTTCTCTGCCTTTAATTGCCAGTTCTCCTATGTTTCACTGCTCTGTGAACACAGTGAACACTTATAAATCCAGTGGTGAAATGATTCTTAACTTTAATAATGCAAGGTCAAGACATTGCTAGTGTCTGCTATTAGAATATTCGATGTACTACAAAATCCAGCAAAGATATTCTTCATTCTGCATTTGCAGATTCTTACTATGTTTTGCTACTTTTTAGGCAGCAAAAATAGCTAACTATTTTCCTTTAAAAAATGGAGATCTTATGTGGATTTTGATGATTAAAAAGAAGTAAAAAAATCTGCTTTACTGAGGACATCAGAACACTGACTACTTTGTTTAGGTGCCCACATAAAGGCCTTTAGAAAATTTGACTGCTGTTTAAAAATTACATGTTTGTTAACTGACCTCATCACTGGCCTACTTTTATGTAGTTTTTATTATTATGGTAATATGATAAAGCTCTGGAAAAAAGCATGTCAGCTACAGGTAGATAGCTTAGCTCTCAGTACCTCTTCACCTTCACCTTCTTGTCCTGGCTTAGAGTTTTCTGAAGATTTCATGCTGGAAGTTTTATTATCTCTTTCTTTGCCTAAGAATACATGAACCATTATTTGTAATTTCTGTGATAGTTTATGATTCTAATTACTAATGAAGAGGTGCATTATAAAGAAGAAAAGGCTCAGAAGAATAAACTGATATAAACACCTCTGCACATCTCTTAGCCTCATTACTGGTGCTTTTTCTGTGTTTAAACTTAATATGTTGATAACCATTCTTTACACAATTTTCTTTCATTGTGCTCATAATCCCATGGAATCACTTTCCTCTTAATGTGAATTGCTGCTGGTATTACCTTCTGATTGCTTGCTGTCTGCACCCGCTGTCTGTTTTATTATGTCTGAAATGAGCTGTCTTTTTGTACCGTCCTAACACCTCGCTCTTTTCTGGCTTCACCGAAAGCATATTAAGATCTACTTAGAACATCGAAGTTACTATAACTGTGATTTCCCATTTCACTGTAAGAGAGCTGGAAGACTGTACAGAATTTTTAAATACCCATATCTTTGACATGCCATCTCCTATATTCCTTTTTCCTATGCCTCTTCTTGACTCTGGCATTTCCTAATCAGGCAAAGAGGGAAATTCTTGATGGAAGCATTATCTAAGAGTTCCTGAATTTTTTGTCAAATGTTTAAGCAGATAAAAAATGCTTTTTCTGATGGCCATATTTTTGCTTGGGAAACATTCATTCTGTTTACTCATAGCTAAATTAAAATATTGCTAGGATTATGTTTAAACTTTTGGGATTAATTTTTGATTAATGACCAAAAAGGATAATCTAGCCATCAAATATGTTTTATGACACTACATTACTGTATGAAAACAATGTGACTACTGGATCCATGTTCAGCATAGATAATGATAAGGAATTTTTTGGAGAATGTGTTTAAATTGGACAGTATTTTGTTATAGTGAAAACTGGTTAAAACTAATAATGGATTTCTTCTACTTCTTTGCAGGAGATTTAAAGGGACAGCAACATTAGTCACAATTACTTACAAAAATCCATATCTAGCTTTCCACGAAAGTAAAGCAGGTTAGCTTAATTTAGTTTAAAAATGTGGCTATGCTAGTGGTTTGAGAGAATTGTTTCCTTAATGTTACCACACAAAAAAATATGGGTAATTTGAAGGGACTGATAAGCAAAGCTCTAAGCTTTCATATTCCAAATGCACAACATTAAATTTTACTTTATAAGGAAGAATATTTCTACCAAAATTCAAACAATTTTGAATTGTGACTTCTCTTTTGTTCTTCTTTAAAAAATGTCTCTCTTTTCCAGGACCTCTGCTATTATGCATTTTTTTTCTAAACCAGCATGTGATAAATAATTATTTTTATAACATCAGATTTCTGTAGGGAAATAATAGCTCTATTTGAACTGAGAGATATTTATCATTACAAAAGAAGAGGGATTGACATTTTAATAGCAAGCAATAGCAATGTGAATTCTAGAGATGTAGTAATAATTATGTGATACAATAATTATTTAAATGGTTAGCATGCTTGCCAAAAATTAATTCAGCAGTTATTTATTACAAAACTGAAGCAAACAATGATAATTAACAGACCAAGGCTGGCAAATGTTGAAATCTACAGTCATATGTAGATTATTATCTGTATAATTTATCAATTCTTGACACTATAAAGCAGATTGCAGGCTTCTTATATGGAGTAGAAAATATTTAGACAACCAGGATGAGTTGAAGGACTTATGAAGTTCTGCATCATCCAGCACATGAGCTCTTGCATATGGGCAGTTGAAAACCATTCAAAATAAGGAGAACTTAAGGCTTCCATAATTTAAATAGAAATTAATTTTCTAAATACTTTCCCCACACACAATTCACATGCAAAGTATAAAATTCTGCCATTTAAGTATCTTCACACTCCCTTTGCAAGATGGAGTTAACAAGGAAGCCTCAAAGTTCACGTTTCCCAAGCCAAGATGTCTATAAATGGGGGCTGTCTGCCAGCAGATTGCAATCAATCTTGAGAAATTTTAGTGATTGTGTTCTCAACCCACCAAAATCTTCAGAGCCAAGCTTGGCCTCTCCAAGATCCTAGCATGTCCTGATCACTGTAGAATTCACTAGCGGAGGATCAGTGCCCAGTCATTTAGCAGAAAGTGGGTCATAGCCAGCCAAGTCATGGCATGTGCAGCCAGACTTGCCTGCTGAGTCACAGTTCCTATGGCAAGATGAATTTTGCAAGGAGAACGTATATTTTGATTTGTAATTTGAATTCTATGACACTTAGTATGACAGAAACCAGCTTGGGTCAAATCCATGGGAAATGCAATATTATTAATGAAACTAAATTTAATAGTAATATTAATGTTTGCTTAATTTAAGAGTAATAGCTTTTTCTCTTGCAGAAGGATATGACTTTTTTTTTTCCCTGCTGTACAGGAGACAGTAACACATTTCTCTGATCCTGGAAAGCCAGAGTAATTGATTGCATATATCTGCACAAACGCATGCACCAAAGCCTCTTTCCAAACTGCATAACTTGTAGAAAAACTCAGTTAATAGCTGGCCAACTTAATTGCTGTGCTAGTTTTGGTTGGGGTAGAGCTAATTTTTTTCATGCTGTCTGGTGAGGGGTTATATTTTGGATTTGTGCTGGAAACATCAGGGATGTTTTCATTACTGCTGAACAGTACTTCCATAGAGTCAAGGCCTTTTCTGCCTTTCACCCCCTCTCCACCTGCCAGAGGTGGGAGTGCATATGGAACTGGGAGAGGACACAGCTGAAACAGCTGGCCCCAGCTGACCACAGAGACATTCCATACCATGTGGTGTCATGCTCACCAAATACAGCTGAGGGAATAGGGAGATGTTCAGAATTATGATTTTTGCCTTCCCAAGTCATGGTTACATGTGATGGAGCCCTGCTTTCCTGGGCATGGTAGAACACCTGCCTGCCCATGGCAAATGGTGAATGAATGTCTTGTTTTGCTTTGCTTGGGCATGAGGTTTTTGCTTTACCTATTAAACTGTCTTTGCCTCAACCTGCCAGTTTTCTCACTTTCCTGATTCTCTCCCCATCCCACCATGAAGGGAATTAGTGAGCCGCTGTGTGGGGCTTATTTGCAGCTCCAGTTAAATCTTGATGGTGGCACATGTGTAAAGTGACAATCAGGACTTTTCTCTGCAGAGTGGTGAGTTTCAGTAATATGACATTGAAAGGGTACTTCTTCATGGAAGGAAGTCTGGGTGACTTTCTAGGTGATAAGGGAGACACAGAAGCATATTACTTGGAATTTTTGGATAATATTGTTCTCTGCTTGAAAACCCTGTTAAAGAGCGAAGCATCAAGCAGCTAAATAATCCAGATAAACGTGCAGAGGTAGCATGTTTTCAAGATGCCATGTCAGCTGATTTTATAAGAAAAACTACTGGGGCAGAAACACTCCTTTGAAAGAAATTGACCTGAAAGAAAGCACCTTCTGCTGTTTCATTATTCATCTGTAAAATACTAACCATGAGTTCTGCTGCTCTAGACAAAGTTTCCCTATTTGTGAAAATTTTAAATGAAACAGTGAAACCTAATTTTCAAATAGTTAAAAGCTGGACGCAAGGTCCCAGGGTTGGACATGTAGCTCTCAGGTACTATTGTATGAAAGAGCCACACAGATAAATACTCATGTTCCAAAATTGTCCTAGATTTATTTTGAAAGCACAGAATATATTACTTTGTATCACTGAATTAAATACATGCCTCTATGTATACAACTGAATTTACCTGTCTGCATTAATAGACATATATGGCCTTTTATAATTTTAACCTGAATATATCAAAACAGCACAGTAACCTGTGATCAGTCAGACTATGCTCTTCCTGTTTTCTTCCTCACATTTTCTCCCTCCTATAGTTAATTAATTGTTTTCCAATACACTGGGTTAAAAGCCAAAATGTTTTATTCTGGGAATAATTGGATATTTGCATACTGTAAGTTAAGACATCTAACTATTGGAGGGGCCACCAGCTTCAGTTTAGTTTTCTGCAGTGAATTGCTCTGCAGAGCAGCTTTTGTCCATTTTTTGTTTGTTTATTTCTCTCCTCCTCTTTGTACAGGAAATCTAATGAGCAGACTAAACTTTTTGAAAAACAATCGCCTTACTGGATTTTTGTCCTACTATGCTTCCTCTTGTGTTAAAATAAATAAATAAATAATTAAATAAATAAAAGGTAGTTTGAGAGCTTGATTCTGGTATTCCTGCTTCTGATGAAGAAGATTCAAGGCTTCCTTTCCACCTACTGGTAGGCAAAGGTGTACTGATAGTTGGGACTATAGAAGTTCACAGCCAAGTAACTATCCCATGGAGCAATGAGACAGATCTGAATAGAGAAATATTCTAACTTCAGCAGATTTTACAAGAAAATGCTTGAAATTGTTGAGGACCTGCATTGGATGACTTATGCAGAGGGTAACGTTGATACACTTGGTGAGCTGTTGTGGTATTTGACACCTGTAGATAGAAAATATAGCTAATGACAGAAAATTAGAACTCTGAACACAGGAACTGGATAGATAAACGAAATGTTTTCATGGGAGTGGTGTCACATCTGTGTATCTGTGTTTATCTAAATGATCTGGAGGTGACAAAGCAGTGTGTGAGTGGTGCAGTGCCACTCCACTTGTCTTCCCTGCTTGTCCTTTCCATCACTCTTTGTTGGTCATATTAATTTCTTGTTGTCTGCAATACAAACTGTAAATACTTTGATGCCACTACTATCTTTATATGGCGCCTTTGTCCATGGCATCTCAGTCCTCCCTACATCTGCAAACGCCACAGAATACAAACCAAAGCAAATATTGCAATACTGACCATATTTATTGATTTACATCCTTTTAAGCGAAGGCAAATCAATCCTTTCAGCAGTTTATTGTTTTGTGTGCAAATATGGTCTACCTCACTCCCAGCACAACTTGAAAGATGATTCTCTTATGAAATGTCATTGACATTGCCAGATGTTGCCACCTGAAAATTTGCTCCGAAAAAAGGACTTTTGGTTACCTATATTATTTTTGTTTAGAACTGGGATGTATGCATTTCAAAAACAGAGTTATAGATGCTGAAATTTAAACTGGTAATAATAAGAATAGTCTGAGA
Organism: Melanocharis versteri; assembly: GCA_013397845.1. Taxonomy (NCBI): domain Eukaryota; kingdom Metazoa; phylum Chordata; class Aves; order Passeriformes; family Melanocharitidae; genus Melanocharis; species Melanocharis versteri. Next base: position 283,611 of record VZTG01010463.1, on the reverse strand, counting down.
ACATAAGCCTCCTCTCATATTCCATAAATGTGAATGATAACCGACATGCTGGGGAATAAGAGACTTAACTTTGTCTAGTAAAACTCAATTTCCACTATTCCTTTTTATGGGTCAGAAATAATTTGTTTCAAAAAGAATTTTGAACTTTTCACTTATTATGTGCACAAATTCAGTGACCATTATTTTTCTGAGATGTAGATTCATGTCAAAAGGGAGCTGGAAGCACTGAAAATTATCTAATATGACTAACCATTATTCCAGACGACAAAGAAGGGGAACCATGCCCTAAGCCCCAGCCATTCATCTTATTAGATATTAATTCCTTGTTTTTTTCATTAATATGGCCCTTTAAAAATAAGTCTTTCATATTGAGAATTTTCTCCTGCTTTGAGAGGGCATCAAGTTTTATTAAAGGTTTCAGTGATTTTCTCAGCATGGTGAGGTTCTCTAAAACTGTATTCCACTGGCCATAAAATTTACCTGTGACCACTGAGTATAAGGGAAAAGAAAAGCTACTAACCCAGGCTGCTGATGCAATCAGATGAGCTATCTGTAATTATCGGTGTAACTGAATGCTTAGAAGAGACAGAAAGAGGAAAAAGATATGGTTCTTATTTGTGCCTCAGAATGACTTGTTCAGAGAACGGTTCACTCAAGCATCTACTCAGTATTCAGTAAGAACGTTACCCAGAAATTTTTGAAATAACTTGAGGTCTTTGAAAAAGTAATTTCAGTGTGGTTCACTGCTTGAAAACAAAACAGTAAAATCTCTAGATGAGAAAAGTAATACTTTAACTTAATGAAACTTATATTAAAATTACTCCAGGTTTTCTAGTCTGGCATCTTTACCATCTGTGAATTCAGATATTCCAGATGTTTGCACATAATGTATCATGTTATGCTCAGTATTTGCTGTTGCAGAGAACAACGATTTATTGATTTTTGTAAGAACTTTCTTAGAAACAAAGATATAGACTTTAAACTACTTTTGAATAAACTTCTCCAGTGAGGTATTAAGTCTAAATGGCCCACAATTTAAACTGCTCACCATGACAGCCATATTCGAGTAGATCTTTGCATCGAATCTTTATATTGACTAACAAAGTCCTGTTAGCAGGATGATGATGGCTCTGTCAGGTAGTTTTTGAATTGCATAGTGCCTTCCTTGTTAGGGAAGCTGTTTAGAGCTTTCTGAAAGGGACCTGCTGATATTCTGTTGAAGTATTGTGTGGAATATGAATGTGAACATATGGATGACGCCTGTTAAATTTCACTACAAGTCATCTGGAAGAGAAGACAACGTATGTTTGAGTAAATACAGAATTTGGTTGGCAGTCTACTGTCATTCCAAAACCTAGGCCGTCTGGTGTCTGGGAAGCAGGGAAAGAGGCACATCCCCTGCGCTCAGGAGAACACCTTCACCAAAGAGCACAAAATCGCGCTCTGTATGTAGCTCCAGATTGGTGAAAGACAGCTTGTTTGACATTCAGGGGGATGAAATAGCACCAAGAAGAGCTTTCCTGAGCAGCTTTCATCTTTGCCAGCTTGCAATGTCATCATGTATTTCTGGCAAATAGAGCTTGCATCAGTTCAGTTGACAGGTCCTCATGAATTTTAATATCTAAGCTCCATATTCATGTTAGGAGCATTAATGTTCCCTGAAGCCTTTTTATTCTAGGAAGAATATAAATATTTCAGAAATTAATCTCCATATATTTGTTCATGTATGTTTCCATATGTATGTGCCTATGCACATGTATAGCATTGTATATACATCAAATTTTTGCCAAATTTCAAAATTATTTTTGTCTTGACAAAAATAAAGCAGAGGCACTAATTTGTGTCCTCTATCCTCCAAGTGGACAGTATGTTTGGATTTTTTAAACAAACTTGTGTTTTTCTTAGAGTGGAAAAGATCAAAAAGTTCATGGGTACACATATCATGTCATATTCAATTTAGGTTACAAATCTGAGGACTGATCCCCAACTGGGATGAAATGGCAAAGCTCCAGTGGAGTAGAGAAAATGATCTTGGCCTTATACAGACAGAGATTGTGTCCTTTCCAAGAGGCAATGTTTTATAAAGAGGCGACAAAAGACACAAATGCATGAAAATGGAAGTTGTTTTCCATGAAATTTGAGGATAGAAACACTGTAGAAGATTAGATAAAACATCCATGCTCAGGAATATAAAAGGCATTAATAGGAATTTCCACTTTTTTTATGCTGTATTTAAGAAATCTGACAAGTATTAAGAGAAGCAGAATTGAAACCATGCTCAGTTTTTCAAGTCACTTGATCATGAGGCTGCCAAAGGTTTTTGCTAAGATGCTTCTTAAGTACCTTCAAATAGATTGAAGGAAAAAGCCCAACCCCAAACCAACAACCACAACCTTGGGGAACTGCCTATTCAGCTATTTGTATACTGAAAAATAATAAATAAGAATTACTAATAAAATCAATTAGATGTGTAAAGGGTATGAATTGCTTATAATATGAGATAGAATGACACACAGTGTCATAAATCTTCTAAGTGAAAGCTACATATAAAAAAATAAAAAGTCTAGAGTCAAGTATATAACAACTGTGTAGAGTGCAATAACGTCTTTGAGAACACTTTTGGTGAAAATGTTCTTATTCAGCAGTGCAGTTGCTGTAACCCTAAAATTGTTCACGAAGTAGGAATTCTTTCACTGAGTAATTTTGTGTGGGAAAGACTCAGAAAGGGCATTTTCAGAAGCCCGTCTGAAGGAGAAGTTTCCTTTCATCCAGCAGCAGACTTCCAAAGCATCTCTCAACTCCTGCTTGTGCTAGGCTTTGTTCTGAGGGGAGGGGGAGGGCTATCAATCTCCACTGATTTTCCGATTCACTCAGCACAGGCTGCTGAAATATTCAATAAAATTGAGAGCCAGACTCCAAGAAACAAATTTGTAGCATAGCTGTTATGTCATTTGCACTGTCAATGAGATGTTCAAGTTCCAGTCCCATGCCTGTGACTACCTATGTCTTTATAGAACAATAGGTGCTGTGTCTGTAAGCTACAACAAGGTTTGAAATACAGTCAAAACTAAGCATGGCTTTTGGACACCCTGGTTATGTCCATACTAGGTGATAATGTGCAATAGATTGACTATTACTGTTATTATTATTGCTATTATTATTATTATTAATTTTTATTGCTACTCCTTTTCTTAGTCTAGCTATTCATTAACTTGAAAATTATTTCAGGAACCCAAAATCAAATAATTCCATTTGAGGTGGTATGAAATGTTTTATTTCAATTATAAGTTTAAATTGCAATTTGTCAATCACATTTCCAGATCATCATTTTGGGGATAAGAGTAATAAATATCATTCAGAATATCAATTCGTGGCAGCCTGCTTTGGGTTTTGACCGTTGCAGCAAGAACTTCTATATGGTTCTCTGAATACAAAAGTCTTTAGGAAAAAACAAAACAAACCCAAAATCCATAGATGACTCTGTCTGCTACTAACTTGGCTTTAACGTCTGAGCTGTTACAAAAGAATTATTGAAAAATGTAGGCAAGGAAATAAAAAGTTAAGTATTTTTCCAAGTAGCTTTTTACATTGTGGTGGGTTGACCTTGGGTGGCTGCCAGATGTGTTATCAATACTGTTCTAGCTACAAATAAAAGATACAGCACTACGAGGGCTGTTATGGCAAAGTTAACTCCATCCCAGCCAGACCCAATATATAAATAAGATAAACTAGCCTGAAGTTCAAACATAGCCCAAGCTGTATGCCAAACTATATATGCTTAGTCCAAACATAAACGTCTAAAATGACCTCTTCTCTGCCCCAATTTGTATTTTTTCCATTTACCATTTATCTAAGCTTTCTTAAAGCTGATGCATTGTGCACAGCTACTCAAACCTTTAATATAAAACCACTTAGAGCAAACATCTCAGTGACATGTCATCTCTCTAAATGTTGCTGTGTTTTCAGAAGTCTCCTATTTTACAATCAAAGCTTAAAAAGGACATGTAATCTACTGCAGCAATATGTCAGAAAAATGTTGTAGATAGAGCTCATTCAAAAGGAGGTTTTGCTCTCCAAATTCTATGAATTGCTTTGAACCTGTACTTTTAAATATGCTAGGTTTTTTGATAAGAGTAATTTTGGGAGAGAGATGGTTCTTCCTTGCATATAGGTTATAGCTGTGGGGTTGCATATTTTGGTAAGGTGCAACAGTAGTATATTATACTAACATATTTTTCCTCCATTTTATTCTTAATCCATGACTTATCATGCTGTCAGTAATGGGAATCGTATGAAGATTGACATTAACATAATACATCTAAATCATTTCCCCCAAATCAAACTGCATTTGAATTTCAGGTAAGGTGGAGGCTGACCTAATCATAGTTCTCAGCTTCCTTTGCAATGTTGTGTGAATGTCTGCCGCTATGTGTAGCACTGAAACTCCTTGTTAGACGTGAAAATGAAAAACAAAAAAAAATGCAGGGGAAAAATAAATCCCCCACAATTTAACAATTAACACATTTCAAGATTTACAGAATATAAAAGGGAGGCACTAAAATAAGGTACAAAATGAAGATCTCATATCTGCTTTCAGCGCCTTTTACTTGTTATTTAGCCATTGTTTCTCATTTATGTCAGTGTGTGAGTAGTCAACACCTTTTAGCCATTTATGTTACTATTCAGTTGAAATAGTTATTTTCAGAAGGATAAACAAGATAAGAATGTGAAGATAGAAGGAGAAATAAGGTAAAATCAGCACTAATATGTACCTATAATTCATGGTATGTCAGGTATGACTAGGACACAGCAAGGGAAAAGATTAAATACAATGAATGAGCTCATATTGCAATGTGTACAATTAGATGATTTGCAAGCACACTACACTTAACAAAAATCAACCTTTTATTTTCAGAGATTTGAGAACCGAATAGGAATTCTGAGATCACTGCCCCCTTCTGCAGTGGAGGTACAGTAGAAGAAATAATTCACAGCTGTTGGGGTCTTTGGGAGACAGCTCTGCCATATCTGGCATTATTTGAGATGTTCTGGTACATTGGTAGCTACGGGTGGTTTGTATTCCACATTGACAAAGGATATAAGGTTCATCCTGGTACTTTAAGCAAAGTGTCTGGTCAACTCAACTGGACTTTCTCAACAGTTACCTAGGTCAACACTTTTAGAAGGTGATTTTTTGCTCCTGCCTTAGTTAACTTTTTTAAAATGGGTTCAGCCATCTCCTGGAAGTACCTACCTGTCTTACCTTTTTTCCCTCTTCTTATCAGGTCTTGCATCTGCAAAGGCATTGGTGACCTGCCTATTCCAGTGACGTAAAAGCTGAAGTCTTCAGTATTTTCTCTGTTCTCTATTGTTTTATAGGATATATTTGGGGGTGGGAGCCTTTCCTTTTTTAATATATTTTTTTTTTTAATTTTCATTCCACTTGAATAACCATTTCCTGTACAACTTCACAGCCCAAATGAATTTATATTTGAGGCATCTTCCTTGCTTTCAGTATATTCTTGTACCTTCTGCATCTTCTTTACCTCTTTACATGATAATATTGGTATTTGTTCTCCAAATTTGAGCATTGTTTTATGAAAACAAACCATGTAAGAAACACACTTCTTTTACAATTTATGTTTGAAAATTTGAGAAAATTACTCATTTCAGCATTTTTCTCTTTTAACCTCATGAATCTAAGTTTGCATTGCCCAATGTATTTTCCATTTTCATTATACATTAACCCCCATTAGAATGATCTGATTCTGAAATAGTGGCGGCTAATTAAATTACTGCCATTTCCAACTTCAAGTGACTTTCTACAACAGAAAAGCACAGCTGTAGTTTATTTACAGGCAGAAAATTTGAATACCCATTGTCTGTGAAGGAGGACTTCTGCTCATCTATGTAAACAGGGAGTTGAGTACTTTATCATTCCTTAATGGGATAGGACAAAGGCAGTACTAAGAAATGGAGTCATTAAATAAGCCTGTGGCAAATAAGAGCTCCACAATGATGAATTCTATAGTATTTTCCATCTACTGTAAACATGTGTGTTACAAGCCTGAAGTTTATGAATAATGGCTTCATTTTGAAGTAATTAGAATTCTATGCCATTAACAGTAGGAAGTCTGGATAATTGTATTTCAGAATTAAATGTCTGGGAAAAGACATTTCTGTCTCTATTACAATTACGTTTATGATTAATGACAGAAATGACAACCTGCAATATAAATACAAAACAGCAAAAATTAACTGTATCCATCATGGATGACAGTACGAAAACTCCAGTGAATCAGTAATCATAGGTAAAAAAAGAGCTTGATAATCTTGTTTTGTTTCATATTAGAATATCCTCATCTCTTTCCCTTATTTTTGAGGTGTAAGTCTTCCAGCTGCTCCAGGTACAAAATGATACATTTTGTAGACCAGCCCAAACACTGGGTGTGCTATGGCTTATCTTGATGGGGTCAGGAGTGTCATTCAAACACATCTGTAGAGCAACGCAACTAATAATGTTTTATTAGCACAATATTTATTGAAGTCAATTCTCTTTTCTCTGAGCTAATAATTATTGGAATACCTTAGGTAATATAAGGTTTCTTACAAAGCAGATGAAACTGCTTTTGGAGTTGACCTGAATTTGTTTCTTGATGCTTCCATACTCCCAGTTCTAGGAAGAATTATTTTCTCATGTATCGCTTCATGTGAACTGCTTCTGTTCCCAAGCAGCACCATGACTGTGTCTGAGATAAAACCTCTGCCAGCTGCCGATTTTGTAGTATTGCAGTGGGAAGTCTCCTGAGTTGCACCATGAAAAGCCTGCTGGCAGAGGTAGCAGGACTGGGGCCACGGCATAACTTATAAGTCACATCAGATCAGGTATGAGTGAAAAATTCCATCTTTGACAAAAATCTATCCCATAGCAAACTGTAGACCATGCCATGGGAGCTGAAGAGCAGTCACAATCCCAATGAGTCGTTTGCGCACTGCTCTCTCCTCCTCCTGCCTCATCTATAGATTAAAGTGGAGGCACATATCTCTTCCCTACTGTTTATATCTTCATTGACCATGTGGGGTGTTTGCATACAGGAGTGGGTACCGAAGTGGGTGGATGTGGGTCTGCTCAGCTAAGTTCATCAGTGTAATGAAAGCTAAACTGACATCCTCAGGGTATTGCACCTGCAGGAAACTGACATTCTCTTCTAGGAGAAGCGGGAAGTTTTAAAACTGAAGTTTTAAAATGTTTGGACATATTTTTGCTCAATCTTACACCACAACAGACCTTGTCAATACAGAGGCTCTCAGCAGGATGTCTTTGTTGAATTGTACTTCAGAGTAAAGTTTTCTAAAGGTATTCATCATCATAACAGCCTGCATTGATTCTATTTTTCTTTGTTTAGCTGGTTGATGCCTTCTATTCATGACTTTACAGGTAGATACTGGGTACTCTGTGTCATGAAATAGGTGTAACTCTGATATAGCTGGTTCCTCTTGCAGAAAAAGCTTTTCTGGTTTGTTTATTTGTTGAAGACTTTATTGAAGGATATTGTCTCTCTGCTTATGTTCTGCTCTTGTTTTAATTAGCCCCTATATTATAATTTAGGCATTGTTTTACTAGATCTGTTTATCTGTGTTAGTCAGTTTATCAATCTAAACCACTCAAGGAGAAAGAAAATTGAAAGCTGTCCCATAGGTTTTTCTTGATAGCTACTGAATAAATATATGCTTTTGGAAGCATGTGCATGTCATTGCTCAGTGCCTAAGTTAAGGAGATGGACTGCGAGAGGGCAAGTCCTCCTAGGCAATCAGAAAAAGCCTGCCAATCAGTGAAGGTTCCTGCATTTCGAAGATATTCAATAAACAATGAATTGCCATAAGTGCCTACACTACAACTGGGCACTGTAGTAGGAAATAACTACTCATGAACATTTTATAATTATTTTCTCTCTGAGTCCTGGCTTGTTCTGTTTATCACTCGTAACACCTTTTGTAGCACCTATCACTCTAAGATCTCTGTACTCAGCTAGCTAGGAATACATTTTTTGCCTGTGGGGTTTCTCTTCAATCACATATTAAAAAATATCTGCACCTGCCATGAATACTTACATTCTGTTGTGCAGCAATGAATGAATACTGGTTTCTGCTATTTGCCTTGAAACCCTTTGAAACACCACTGAAGTGCAGAAACAGTGTTGTCTTTACTTTGCACAGGGTCCTGCACCACTGTGCGTCAGTTAAGCTTATCAGCAATAAAATAAAGAAAAGAAACAGTTTGGTGCCTAATGTAGCCATGTCCAAGAACACCAAAAGGCCAAAAAATATTATTTTTTTTAAGCAGTTTTTCTGCAAACCTGACTCTCATAAAAGGTGATGATGGGGCATGAGGCACAGGTCAAGCTTCAGATCTGGAGATGTAAGGGACAGTCAGAAGATCACCTCAAATATAGATTATGTTCTCTTGCTGTCAGACAAAAAAGTAAATCTACATGGCCATAGGCATTACCTGCTGGTAATCCATGTGAGACTGTGATGAATTCTGCACGTTATCTTTACTAGGAGGAATTTCTGCTAACAGATTCTGCTTCTGTTTCACACACAATAAAATCATAAAACTGGTTTGTACAATATAGTACTGAATGCGATTTTTTTTTCTAATTAATGTTTTAGCAATTACTGAGCTTGTTGTGAGTATGTGCTATGCTTAAATAATGGCTTTGTTCTAATTTTGTTTGTTTAAGTAGTATCCCCAAAAGAGCTGCTAACTTTCGGGTTCCTGACACAGCTTTTGACTTAGAGTCTACATATTCAGTTAAATGAGTAAGATTATACATAGCACTAACAGATGCAGAGTTCATCATTGTAATAGAAAGGATAAATAAGGATTCTAAGACTGTGCTTTTACTCACATCCCTTAATCACTGCTCTTTCTTAATAATTAGCTTCAATGGAATTCTAGATACTAAGTAAATAAATAGTCTCCAGAACACTAATTTTTATGCAAAGATCTCACAATGCAAGATGAAATTACTTCCGGATAATATTATGAAAATTTTATAGCTTTTCGGGTTTCTAGCCAAAATCATTGTGTTCATTGTGTTTGAATTTTTGTTTCTATTTTCTGGTGATGACCTACATGTGACTGACAGTTGACCTGAAAAAGTATTTCCCAGAACAGAAGGGAAGAGAATGTTAAAACAAAACATGACAGAATCATGAAAGGCCAAAGGTAAATCTGAACTTTCAGCAGATCAATATCTCTGCATGGTATTCTATTAACACAATAAATCCTTTACAATGATAAGAACGTTGGAGAAAACACTCTCTTAATAAATTTATTGTATCTTGAAATAAGGATTGTGGTAAGAGTGAGCAGAAACATCAAGTCCGAAAATCACACCATCAAGACAAGAAAGTAATCTTGCAGCCTACACAAGAGTTTAAATTTTCACAGTTCTGTTTTGGCCCAATGCCTACATGCAATCCTGCTTCACTTCTGATTCTCACGGTAAAATCTGTAGCTTGCTGTCATGTAAAAATAGGACAAAAATACTTTGCTACAGTTTCATATACAGACTGTACATTTTAATACTCACTTTGGAATATTTGTTCCTTGGGGTACATCATCAAAAGACTTTTAAGCTAATGTTGTTTAATACAGAGTGAATAATTAAAAAAAGATAAAAGTCAGCTAATGGAAATGACTAGTTATATGGTCTTAGAAAATTATATTTGCTATACAGCAGGCTATGTTATTCTTTATAGGCAAAACTGCTGGAATTAGGGTTTTGGTCCTCCATGAAATTTCCCCAGACTCTTTTCACTTTCCATTCGCTAACCGAAAACATTTTACAGAGGCATCTCCAGATGTCACATGTAAAACATTTTTTTCATGAATGGATAATGCACAAGAATCAAACCATCAAGGAAAGAATCCCCAAAAGCCACATCGATGGACCTAAAGCTACGATTTTTCTGGTGTAATTCTGTTTAGTGTTCAGTGCAGTATGAAGTGTACATGTAAGGAATTAGAAAAGCCCAACAGCATAGAAATACAGTGAGAATATATAATCGGGACCTTGTGACACTGTAGCATTAAAAACATTCGCAATTAAATGTAAGCATTTCAGGTACTAACTACCTTTTGAAGAATTTTATGCACAGGGTAAGGAAAAAATCTTTTTAGGATGTATGATAATGTTCAGAAGAATTTCATTTCTAGAATATATGGGCTTGTGCGGTGCTATGAAAATTGCAGCTGAGTTCTGTACTCAGATACATAGCTTTTGCCAAAATCTAGGATAATTGTTTATGGGTCACCAAGTACAAGATTGGCATTCATTTTTAAAAAAATAATGTCTCTACATACATCTGGCTGTCCCTTACATGCTATATTTTATGGGTGTTTCTATTTTTATATACATATAGGTACATATATCTGTATTCCATCTGTGTAAATATGTAAAATATATCAAAGTGAAAATGGAAATGTGCTGATGTTTTTCTGCGGTGAATGTAATTGTGTATATTCCTGGTAAGTGTATGTATATGTAATTGTGTCCTTTGTAATATGTAATTGTATCCTATATCCTGTCTTTCTTTTTTTAATTCTCTGTATCCACAAAGTCCTCTAGTTTTGTTATATTCATGCCCTTTTTGGACTACTTAATACATCATCTAATCATGCTATCATTTACTAAAATTTAATCCTAAGCTTATAAGTAGGCTTATTCATCAATTTCAAAACTGTTAAGACATTTCTCTCTTTAGTTGTTCAATGACATTGATACCCTTTGCCTTCATGTAATGTTTTCAGATAAACATCTTTGTGATGTCTCAAATGTTCCCTCTCTCAGACTTGGAAGATTCCTTTCTTACATTGATAGAAACTTCCCCATTCCTGTCTCTTTTCCTGGCTTTCCTTTTTCTAAACAATGGAAACACAATGGTCAGCTGCATCAGCTGAGACCATAGCTTATTATGGTGACCAGTGCTGTACAATTTCTGGTTACATCTACAGACCTGTTCACCTATTTGTTTTGTCTAAATGTTAATTTCCTGTCTTATGAGAACACAAGCAGGTTAAGGTGAGATAGACTGTGAACTACAGTATTTTCAGCATCCACAAGTGTGCTTTCTTCTCAATACAGCTTTATTTAGAGTTTCCTGAAGAACACTTGGCATGCAATAGACGAGATTTTAGGCTGATCCTACATATTCATCATGGAGTGGCACATGAAAAATGTGATTTTTCATGGTATTGAGCTTCTGTTTGCTCAGTACTTTTCCATACATGACAAGAGCATGGTCCAGCTGGGGCACTGAATGGCTCTGTCTAGCAATGTCTAGAGCAGCAATAACTTGTCCCACAGTCACTCAGACTGTGTTAGCACGTTGACATATTAATGACCATTTCTAGCCAGTAGTTTGGGCAGGGCCATACTGCTTTAAAGGAGGAGAGGCTAAAGTTAAGCCATATCTAAGTTAGAAAAAGGTGTGTAACCGCTTTCCTTTCTTGGTATAAGTGTAACCTCTGATAATGCTGCAATGCAAGTGATAATTATGTAGGCCTAATACCCAATAATTTTTATTTCTTTCTATATCTGACAGTGTTGTGGTTTAACCCCAGCTGACAGAAAAGCTCCCCACAGCTGCTCACTCAACCCCTGTGTAGGATGGGGGAGAGAACTGGAAGAGTAATAATGACAATATTCACAGGTTGAGACAGTTTAATACTTGGAGCAAAAGCCACACACGCAAGCAAAAACCTGAGAAATTCATTCACCACTTAGTATGGGCAGGCAGGTGTTCCGCTATCCCCAGGAGAGCAGGGCTCCGTCAAGTTTTATGGCTGCTTGGGAAGAAAAACCCCATTACTCCAAAGGTCCATCTCTTCCTTCTTCCCCCAGCTTTACATCCTGGGCATGACACCATATGGTATGGAATGTCCTGTCTCAGCTGCGTCCCTTTCCAGCTTCTTGAGCACCCCCAGCCTCCTTGATGGTGGGGAGGGATGAGAAACAGAAGTGAACTTGACTCACTGTAAACACTGCCCAGCAATAGCAAAACCATGCTTGTATTACCAACATTGTGTTCAGCACCAATCCTAAAACAGCCCCCTACTAGCTACTGTGAAGAAAATTAACCAACCCAAGCCAAAACCACCACACTCAGTAACCTGTAGATCACATATCTTTCAAGTCCAAAAGAAATAGTTGTTGAGAGGAAGACTGAGAACACTGTCAATTTGAAGGAAAATGAAAATACAAAGATATTAATTCTGGAATGACCTATAGCTTGAGCAATCAGTTTGTAATCTACATTTAAACATAATGATTAACATAATCATTCATAATCAATCCTTGCAACAAGTTCTGCTGAACTTCCTTACAGGAGGGAGGGAGGAACTGGAAGGGATGGGAATGGAGTCTAACAAACTACACAGAATCCATGATAAAAAGAATTATGACTGTGACTTAGGGAAAGGAAGAAAGGTACAAATGGAAAGTATGAAGGGAAAGTGAACATCGTGACCTTAGCATATGCCCTTAATGGCTGACTTACAGGTAAATAATTGCAATTCGTCTGAGTTGAGTGACAAGTTGTCCTTAGATGGCATTTGAGAGCCAAGTATATTATTGTTTTATGTAAGAATACAGAAAAATAATTTAATGTGTATTTTAAGTTGTGCATTTTCACAGGTGTGGCTTTCTGTCAGACAGCCCCTTTGTACCGTTGTACCTCATCCCAGTGGTGCAGGCTTTTGAGAGAATAAAAACTTGATGTATGTAAAATACCCAAACAGTTCCCAAAAAAACGTGTCACTGGGTTACACTGTAATGGGTAATTCAGACAGACTATTTAGCGTGACACACACCTGAACGACCTTCAGGGCACCTGGGCCTCTCTCCTCTGGGATCATGGTGGGACCCCATTTCCTGAGCAACCACTCATCAGGACTTGAAGCCCAGATAAACATCATGAGTACTCATTCACTCAGAAAGTCACATGGTATGTCACGAACCAAAACCATGTCTTTAGTGTGTCTTTAATCTGGGCTTCGAGCCCTGATGGATGGTTCTACTGTGATCCCAGATCAGACTGTCTTGACTTTGCCCTGGGTCACCTCGACGAGGGGAAGTCCACAGGAGAAAGCTCATCTGAATCTGCCTAGAAGTGGGGAAAGTTGCCCACTTAACATACTAGCACCATGCTTGGGTGCAGCTGGAGTGCTGTCTGTGGAAAATATCCTGCTTCTATCCCTGAGACTCGGCTTGCAAATTTGTTGCCTTCATGGAAAACCAGAGGCAGCAACAGGGTACTCTTCAAGAGACTGTATGGAGATCTTTCATCACCATGATGAATCCACTGCTGTAAACCTATCACTGCTCATACAGTATTCTGTGTCTTCAAAATGGCATATAACTAGTTTGAAAAATGATGAATTTGCCTTCTCCAAGATAAAAACCATATGGATTGACAGTTCTCTGTATTAACAGAGATTTGCTCTAATTAGTTAATTCTCACAAAGTTCAATGACTGCCAGATGAGCAAAGTAAAAAATACTGTATGTTTTCTTGCTCTAAATTTTTGTGGAAGTCCTTTGTTTTCTAGCTGGATAATTTTTTAAGATAGCTCTTGCTTCCAAAGTCATTCTTGACCTCTGAGAAATGTTTCCCACAGCCAAAACCGTGCAATGAGGTTCCTCCCATTCATCAAGGTTATATTGGCTTTCTCCCAGCCCTTTTTAAAATTTTCTTTCAGTTTTCTGTCCTTGTCTGTTCCATGCTTCCTTTCTGACATTCATCTGACATTCCTTCACACTCTTACTTTCCTCAGAACCCTCCACAGTCCATTGCACAGAATCAATCTACACGAGCCCACTTTTTTCTCCCGCAGCACCTCCAACCAGAGCCATGTTTTCTGTAGTCTCATTACATTTTCATTTGTTCCTTGGTTGTTCCTTCAGGTTTTCTTCTTCCTCCCACAAAATCAATTCCACAGCTTCCCCTTCCCCTCTGTGTTCTGTGATTAAAAACAATGTACTGTTAGACAGAAGGAAAAATAAACACACACACACACATACACACACGCAGAGAAATTCAGTCACAGGAGAAGCCATAGGAAAGCTAAAAGAAATGGATGGGCTCTTGCTGGCCAAAATGTTTGTTATACAGAAACATTTTAATTAACATACTTTTTAAAACATTAAAAAAATTATATTAAAAGTAATCATTGCATGTCTCCACACTATGCAACCAGTGAGAAAAAGGGCAAGTTAAACTGAAATACCTGAAGATTGTTCAGTGTTCTCAGTATCCAAAAAAACTTATTGGCTTTAAAGAAAATTCTTTTTCATCACTGTACAATTAAAGGAATATAGTATTATGCCATATATTGCCCTGATTTTAGTATTGATATCATATTTTCCAGTTCAGCAAAGTGCTTGCACTTATCAGCTTCCTGGGACTCAGGTAGATAGTGCAGCTACTTGGTACCCTGTAAAATGGTATTTCAAATAGGCAGAGGAATTAATGAATATTCATAGCCACTGCCTATGATTCAGCTTGGATATCATGAGGCAGCCACTTGCTGTGTGGTTTTGCACAATAGAATGTCATCAGTTATAGAAACCTCTTGCTCACACAAAGGGCATTTGCCGTAAATGAATTTAAGTGTGAATTGTTACAGAGTAAATTGTTTCTCTGCCTGTTACTTTTTCAACTCAGGACCAGAATGGAGTTGTAATAAATAAAAAAATGGTTTCCCAAGTACTCACAGAGGCATGTTATTAAAATGAAGCATGCATGTATATTCATGAAGAAAATGAGAAAAGCTATTCTTATTCAGAAAAAAGTCCTAGCCAATTTTCTGCAAAGAACTCTTTCCAAAGTACCTATTCACAGATACCTCAACAACTTACCTCCTGAAAACACAATTTCTACATCTCAGTGTCTATGTTGGATAAGTGCAAACCCTTTTCTGTCCTTGTAGATATTAAACTACACTTAATTTAGAAAAATTACACAGTCAAGGCTTGTATACAGCATTTTTCAAGCTATCAATTCAACCATTTTAAATACATATATATATATATGTATGTGTGTGTGTGCACACACAGCCTTAAGGGCATTGTGTTTCACAGAAAGCTGTCACCACAGATATTCGCTCACCTGTACTGTGCTGCTATGGAACATCTGTTTGTGCTCACACAAGGCACTCCAGACCTTTCTGCAGGGAGCTGCATTGTAGTGAAGGATGAAAACACTGTGCCTTATTTACAAGGACAGCCTTTCTCCTTCCATGAAAGCAAGTGCCTTTTCTAACATTCTGAAACACACAGCACAGTACAAACTGATACTCTCCTTATTAGCCCATTAATAAACATAGTGCTGAGGTGATTGAAGTTTTGCTTAAAGCTGGGCTTTCCTAATCCCAAAGCTGCTGAAGCTTGGCTCACTTTTTTCAATGAGTTCCAAAATCTGAGTAGATGAACCACCTGTTTTGTGATCAATGCTTACTTGGTGTTGTTGAAATGTACTGACTGCAAATAGCCATCACAACTTTTGACTATGTAGTCTTCCTTTAACACCGAGGATTTAATGCCTTGCTTGTTGGCTTTAGTGTTTGTATAAATTGTATCAATTCAAAAACCCAAACAGAATACATTCATATCAGTACTAGTTAAGCTGAGTGCATCATTTCCTTTTGGGAAACATTTTTCTTTTATGAGGGCAGAGAACTACAGAAGTCAAAACGTAACTGGGAAAAGTCCTTCCCACAGTAAAGGATAAATTCAATTGCAGCAATTATGATGATTTCCATCCCTTCCTCATGTCTTATTAATTATCAATTTTTACACTTATTGATTTGTGAAGTCATACAGGAATTTTCAGTTTAATTTCTGTAGATAAATTTTAGGGCATATAGGACCTAACACATGTAACATATCATACCATGGTCTTAAAACAGGAAGCACAATTTTGCAAGGATATGTTTGTGATCTGAACAGCCCAAACATACTCTTTTATGGAATCAGATAGAATAGGAGGCAAGAAGAAAATGTATGATTTAAGAATTTTGATAAATATAATTTTAGCAGAATTCTGTTGCCTCGCCATAGATAGGCATTTATTACTGTTTGCAAGGAAGCCCTGACTGTTCTGTTCCTTCTGAAAGATGAGGGAATGTACATTCAGTTGTCAGGTAGTTGTAGAGAGCAAGAAGTTCTCCCCTCAGCCTCCTTTTCCCCAGACTAAACCATCCCAACTTCCTCAGTGGCTCTTTGTAAGACTTGTGCTCCAAACCCTTCACCAGCTTCGCTGTCCTTCTCTGGATGTCGGTGTCTTTCCTGTAGTGAGGGCCCCAGAACTGGACACAGGACTCGAGGTGTGGAGCCCAGTACAGGGGGAGAATCGCTTCCCTGGTCCTGCTGACAGCAGGAATTTTGATACAGGCCAGATGCCATTGTCCTTCCTGGCCACCTGGGCACACTCTGGCTCCTACCCAGCCAGCTGATGACCAGCACCCGCAGGTCATTTTCCTCTGGTTAGCTTTCTAGCCACTCTTCCCTCAGCCTGTAGGACTGCTTGGGGTTGTTGTAACACAAGTGCAGGACCCGGCACTTTGTCTTGCTGGACCTTGTGGCCTCAACCCATCCACCCAGATCCCTCTGCAGAGCCTTTCTGCTCTTCAGCCGATCAATAGTCCCACCCAACTTGGTGCCATCTCCGAACTGACTTAAAGGTGCACTTGATTCCTTCATCGAGATAATTGATAATTATATGAAACAAAAATGGCCCCAATGAATATGTTTAAACATGCAACCTGACATACACAAGTAGTTCCCAACCCACTTTTGTTGTTTTGGAATACCAGGTATTGAAATCACTTGGAAATGGAAATTCTTCCCCAGTTTCTGCTGGAACTGTGAGAAGAGAAAAGTTAAGGAGTGTCGCTGCGCGGGGCAATAGAAAGAGCAAACTCACACTAGGCTGTAGAAAGCAGAAGTGAAGTGTCTTTATTTTGATTCTAACTTTTATATAGAGATATCTACATAATAGTGATTGGACAGTGTCATTCCACCCCTCAGGGGGATTGGTCAAAGCCTTGGAGCTCCAGTTAGCAAAACATGAGATTAGAAAGAGAAAAGAATGTCCCAGTTTATCTTGTTTTCTTACAGAGTTCGTGAGAAGGAGAAACCTTCTTCGGACTGTACGTCCACAAAGGAGTATGAGAAAATAGCACATTAATTTGTGTTTATGTTGGAAGAGTAACACTTAAAAATTTCAGTAGTGTTTCCTTTCATATGCAGCTGCCCTTTCTAGTCAGAAATCAATATGAACTATCACTCTGAGGAACATGTCTATGCAAAACTTAAAGTTCTGGAGAAAGTATGACCTAATTCAGCATTTAGTGATCTCACCTCCTCCAAGTATGTTCCGAATTGTTTTGGCAGCAGGAGAGGTGCCCGGTGTGACTCCCAGGCAGAGTCAGACACTGATCTAAAACAGCAAATGACCTGAAACACTTAGAGATACATTTTAAAAAACATCTTTCCTTGTTGTATCCCCAAGAAAAGGCCTAAAAGATAATCTGTGAGGGCAATTTTATATCTCTTTCTCATAGATATGTGATTTTTAGGGCTTCTTTGTGCTAATTTCACATAAGGAGACTATGATTTTAATTTTTTGCTAAATCAATTTTTTTTAAATTTTGTAAAATGTCTCCTGGAGCTAAATCCACTCGGAATAAAAATTGAACAGTCTTAGTGAAGCATTTTCTCAATATGCTTATGATTTTCTCCATTCTCTGAAATTAAGATGTCTTTTTACCACTGACATGGTAAGGAAATGGTATTGATTTCTGACAACAAATCCAGGCTGCTTTTCTTTTTTTGTTCATCCTGATTTAGCACTTTTAAAAGGAAAAGCATCATGGCAGAAACAACAAAACTAGGATTCTAATTGTGACACTGCAAATTTTGGTAGATACTGTTTTGAGAGCAGTGAAATGTAGATATTGTCCAGGCTGCCAAAACACTGGGAACATTTCAGAGTTTCCAAAACAAATATTCTTCCAGACCCCAGCCAGTGCAGACTCCAAGAAGAGAGCTTGATTTCTGTGACATCAGGTAACCCCCGCACTGGGGACCAGCAGCTCACCAGGTGAACAGCTGGAAAATCAGATGTCCTGGAAAGATTGGCAGTCTACTCTTCAGGCAGCTAGCTGTCAGGAGAACTGCCCAGGAGGCAGAGTGGTTGGTCTTGCCAACTTATTTCCCTGTATGATTGCCATCTACATTAACAACAACAACAACAAAAAAAAGGGGCTGACAGTAGTTCATCAGAATATGTTTGTATATATGTGTATATATACACACGTGTATATATATATTGTATATACATATGCATTATATGATCTTTAATTCAAAGGTTTCTGCCTTGCTCTTCCGTTCCATCTGTCCCTAGAACTTAGTGCTTAACAAGCCCATTATTTGAATAGATAAATTTTTGTCAACATTATTACAGATAAGAGGGTGGACAAGCCTCTCTCACAGCTGTCATATCTGATTACTCCTTTGCTCCTTCATTCTTATCCCTCCTTCTTCTGTTTTATCTTCTTTGTCACTTGTTTGTCTCTTACCAATGCATTTTTGTTTTCTTAGGAAACTGGCTGTTCTCCTCTTGAAGTGTCCAAGCTTACTCCAGCCCTTTTAAAACCACAAAATTTATCTGAGGGGCAAGCAGGTGAGGTATGGATATTTCTTTTCATATCACTATTAGCCATCGATGTAAGCAAAATAAAGTCAGCTGAAAATTCATGTTATTCCTCCCAAATGTTGTCAGAATATTTCATAGCCCCTCACAATTGTCACATTTGCTTGTCATTTAACACCTTGCTTTTACTATGCAGTATCTCTAGTTGAAATCTAAAATGAACTTAATAAAGTGTTTTACAATTTAACTTGATGCCAGTAGAACTATGTGGAAAGGAAGTGGTCTGATAACTTTTCTTATATTTTAACTGGAAAAATTAGGTAGGGCACATTGTTTTGTAATCATTTTGCCCTTGACATCTTTAAGACTAACTCTTGAATTATGGAATCTGTGTGTGAGCATGAAACAGTATTACCTATGACAGTAGCTATGTCATAGGTAATAAAGAAATTTGGGACACTAGTCTTCAGGCTCTGATTAGAAAGTAGGTAAAATAAATTGTGTCTAGTTGCATTGAGAGAAAAGATTTCGCACAAAATCTGTGACCTAATTTTAAAATAAGAAGTAGAAAGTTCAGTTTCTATTGTTAAAATGTTATCTCAGATACAAAAGTACATATTCCTACAATAGTATTTCCAATTTTTTAAAAATTAAATGGTTTAAGTATACAAAGTACTATTTTTTAGACAAATGCAAACTCTATTATCTGTATGTCAGACATTTTTTAATTTCTGCATTTTAAAAAAGTTCCAGAGCCACACTGTAAAAGAGAAAAAAAATAAATAACTCAAAAAAGTGTTGGAATATCATTCCATTTGGACGGCCAGAAACTTCATCAGAAAGTGAAGAAATCTGAGGTTGTAATAAATCCAGTTATTCAGCTTTTCTTCCACCACCATACCCCTATTTGATTTTTTACCCATTTCTGGGTAATATATAAGCAATTCTGTAGAAAGTTTCTCCACGCCGCCTGCCATCTGTCAACAAACTCAATTCTGACAGGAGTAGCCAGCATCTCAAGGGTGCAAATCAATTTACTGTCAGTGTTGGATGCGTTCCAGTGCATTTCCTCAGCACAGATGAAAGAAATTGTGTCAACTGAGCAGTGTTGCATATGTTTTTATCTGCTGTTGGCTGGGGATTGAGCTAAAACTACTAAATTCACTTCATTTAGAATCTCAAATTTTATCTGGTACATGCATAGAATGCAGTGTATAGGAGAAGGAAATCAATAGCATTGGTGAGCAATTATAAAATAAAGACACCCAGGCAGGTATGGTGAGAACTGATGAAAATATAACTGTGAGTGGGCTTTGATAGGGAAGAAAAGCACAATGCAAATAATGGCAGATAAATTTCATCCCTCCCACAATTTTCCTGAGCTATTTACTGCTTTGCAAAGCAGGACTGCCATTGCAAGCACAAAGCATCCCTTTTCTAAAGAACTGTGAATTATTTTCATAAAGCAATTCACCAATATTCACCTATTACTTTTCTTTTCATAAAATTCAGGGTGTATCAAATGCCCCATTTCTAGGTACCTATCTCATTTACACCAGATAAATACAATCATTGATGGCAACAGTTCAGAGCCTATGAATTTGACCTCTGCTTTACCTGAGCAATTAGAGATAATAAAGGGCATGCAGAAACTTTCCAAACATAAATTCTTGATGCCTCCTTTGATAAGGAGTATTTAATGATCTGGAAGGGTTTGGAGACATGAGCATGTTAATCCCTGAAAATCACACTGCCACATTTTCAGAAAGCTGTGAATCCTGAAAGTAATACACATTTGAAAAAAGCCAGTTAGCTCCATCCCTTAAGTGGTAATGTGCAATGGATAAGAGGGGACCATGTTTGTCACTTTTAAATGTTGGTCTTTCTATATAGAATCTGACAATTTTTTCACCATTTGAAATGTACACTGAGCTCACTTGTTTTTGGATGCTGCTGTATTATGCTCCAGGGTTATTGCAATCTCACTTTTCCATTCACATGTTCATAGATTCGTAAAAAAATTGCAGTATCAGTTTTTAAGAACTTTATCTTAACTTCTACCAACTTTATTGCTAGCCACAGATGATGCTTTCCCTGTTTTCATGCAAGATACTAAAGAATATTTGAGAAAAAAAGTAAAGAAAGTAGTAGTTATGATACATCCCTTTGCCAAATTCCTCAGTGCTTCTTAGTGAGTTGTTGACCAGAGCACAGTACAGAGAAAGCCCTTTGTTAAACAGTGAAACAGCACGTAACCACCAAACTCCTGCACCTTCTTTGGAAGAGGTTGCAGTGAGCAAGGAATCTTGGAATCATACAATGGTGTGAGTTGGAAGGGAACTTTAGATATCATCTAGTCCCATGCCTCTGTCATGAGCTGGGACATCTTTCACTATATCAGGTTGCTCAAATCCCCATCCAGCCTGGTCTTAAATACTTCCCAAGATGGGACATGCAGAGCTTCTCTGAACAACTTGTTCCAATGTCTAAATCTACTCTCTTCCAGTTTAAAAATGTTGCTCCTTGTCCTGTCACTGCAGGCCTTGGTAAAGTCTTTTTTCTTTTTTCTTATAAGCTCCTTTTACATACTGAAAGACCACAATAAGGTCTCCCAAGAGCCTTCTTCAGGCAGAAAAATGTCAGGTGACTCAGCCTGTCTTTGTAAGAGGGGTGCTCCAGCCCTCTGGCCACCTTTGTGGCCTCCTCTGAACCTGTTCCAACAGGTCCATGTCTTTCTTGTGCTGTGCCCAGAGCCGGACACAGCACTCCAGGTGGGGTCTCATGAGAGTGGAGTAGAGAGGTACAGTCACCTCCCTTGACCTGCTGGCCAACCTTCTTTTTTGTGCAGCTCAGGATATGACTGGCAAGGATCCGCAAAACTGATTTGCATGGATGCATGAGAGCTGTTATGAGTTACTGTACATATATACCCACCAAAACTTTGCCTTCATAATTCCACTACTTCTCTAAGATTTTTTTTTATCCCCATTGAGTTCAATTCCATTGGAACTATTGAACTGAACATTTCCCACGAGTTTCTTTAATGACACATCTAATGCTTGCCACAAATTTCTTTCTTATTCTCTCACCAGTGGTAGGAAATGTAGTAGAATACTTTGCTTTCAAAATATTTTGGTTGGGTTTTTCTACTGTTCATGTAAATAGCAGCATTTCTTTTCAAGAAGGTGGCAAACTTTGTGTTGGGAATATAAACTGTTGTGATTTGTAATGCCTGTTCCAGCAGTCATTGCAGAAACAACCTATTGGTCCAGAATATTGTGCAGAATAGCACATATGTAAATGCCTCATACATGTGTATGCATATGTCATATTTTTTCTTTGATCAAAACCTGTTAAAGGACAAATGCAGTAACACTGTCTGGAGGTGTGAGATCATCCTCTAGTCTCTTTTTTTCATGAATATCTAAAGAAATTGTTTAAGATCGTAGCCAAGGCTGGAGAATTCACTGCTGCAAAAGATGAGAATATCCACCATCCGAACCACTTTTCACTCACTTACAAAATTCTCATCTTTGATTCACTTTTACTCAGTGAAGTTTTCAGAAACATGCAAAATGGCTCAGCTGATTCATCTTCAAGTAGGGAGGAAAGTAAGAGTGGAAAGTTGTTATTCCTATTTTTTAATATTCGGCTATTATAGTTAATAGTT
Organism: Melanocharis versteri; assembly: GCA_013397845.1. Taxonomy (NCBI): domain Eukaryota; kingdom Metazoa; phylum Chordata; class Aves; order Passeriformes; family Melanocharitidae; genus Melanocharis; species Melanocharis versteri. The sequence continues at coordinate 261,219 of VZTG01010463.1, read as the reverse complement.
TCCTAGGAAAATAAATAAATAACTAAGAGATTAGATAAGAATAAATGAAAGAAACACTTCACATAGCACACCACCAGTTTATGAAATTAAATACCTCTGGGTATAATGTACTCAAATATTGTGTAGAAGAATAAAAGGGAACCAGATAATAATGACTCAGAATATATCTGTTAGGATAATCAAATCCTGTACTTTTGGATGCATACTGATCACTTTGCTGGAGACATTACTTTATTTTTCTAATGCATAATATATTACAGAATTTTCTGTGTGGACTTGGGGCATTTTTCATATACTTTTTAAATATTATGACTGGAGGAGAACTAGATACACTATTGCAAAATACAAAAAAAATAACGTAAGATATAGGTGATATTTGAAAAAAAGTTTACCAGAATTTAAAAGAGTGTGAAAGGATATCTCAGAAAACTGGTGAATCCTTATTGGTGCTTTTGTGATCACCCAGTATAGGGTAAAAAATTCTGAGAAAATAATTCAGAATAAAAATAAACACAGGCACAATAATGATCATAATTTTCATCTGGTTTCAGGGTACTATCTTCTCAGCAAAAGGAAAGGTGAATTGCATCTCCAAGTATCATGACTGTGGATAAAACCACATTAAATATTAAACAACATCAACGTAAAAGTGAGCTCTACTTATGTGCTCTGGAGTGAAAAAAAGAATAATAGGATTATCACTGTCTGCTAAGGAATGAGCATGACCAAATGGTCAAACAAGAGACTTTTTCAATGAAACAAGTTAGATAAAAAGGAACCTCTTGCCATGTAAAACTGCGTTTTCATTTGTACCTAATTATGAAATAGCAACAGGTGTGATTCCATCACCTCTGTTAAAAGTAAGGGCTTTGGTCATACCTAAAAAGATATATAGCTGGAACACACCAACAGATTCATAATTTATGTTTGCTGCTCCATGAGATCCAAGTGAGTGAAAAATTTTACAAACATTTCAGACATCATCTTTAAGTAATATGGATGTATTTCTCCACCATTCATACTGGGAAATGGTTGAAGACTACCACTTTCTTGTATGAAGAAACTCTAATTTGTAGTTAATGAATGTGCCCTTTTCTCTTTAATGTCATGCCTTTAATATTATACATATATATGTGTGTGTCTCTCTCTAATATATATATATGTTTTACTTAAGATACATTTAATCTCTGGAGGTTACTTCTCAATATATTTATGAAGAGCAATAATATCTTCAAACACACTTTAACTTCAATTGTTATTTTAAAGTCTAGAATATTCACTTATGCAGAAGCCAGTCAGTTACTTTTACATTCCATCATATTTTACAAGCAGAACCATTTGCTGCTGTTACTAATGCAGAAAGACTTGTAGCACTGGAGCCTCAATGTCCAGTTTCTTCCACTGCATATTTTTGAGGTTCTCATGTGCTCTGAGGCATCAGACAAGCTGCCATTCTCCAGAACCTGAAACTTAAAGTTGCTAACAGCCCCAAAGTTTTTCCAGAGCTATTGGAAGATTTGCCTCTTATCACTACTGTTCAGCTGCAGAGTTGATAGGAACTTGTAGGAACCTGCAAGCTAAGCAAGGTTACTTTTAGCTTCATTATCTTCATGCCTTCTTAAAAAGGGGGAATGCAAAGTTATTCAACATTGAAAGCATTGTATTGTCATGGTCTATAAATGTGTTTGCTGGCTGCATACTGTACTTTCTTTATCTGACCTTGCTCATTCAAAGATGCACTTGTTATAGTATGTCAGTCACTAATGAGGCCTAAGTAATTGAGCCTGATTGAACTGGCAAGATGCTGCCTAATTATAATGATAAATGGAATTGGCTGATCAGCTATGGAGGGTGAATGGCATGGAGAACATTAAAACAAGGTCACTCTGTGAAGGAGAACCACTTTTTTTCTTTTTTTTTCTTTTTCCTTTTTTTTCTATTTTAATTATTCTCCCCCTTTCCTATGGCTCTACAAATTCAGACTCTTCATCTCTTCGTCCTACTACATAGCCAGGCACTCAGTGTTTATCTGTTCTGGGACTGTTTAGGACAACAGTGCTGTAGACCAGTCCAGCAGTGATCACCTCCTTCCCCTAACTATATTTGAAAATGTATGTGGAAAATACTTAAAAGTATATGAGGGAAGAGTTAACAGGTTTTAGATGTTCATAGTTACTGGATAATATCATCCACACTCATTGCCCCAGAGAGGAAAACTTATTGTTTTTAGATTGGATGAATGAGTTCTAATTTATTTTTTAAGATGTCTTTCATTAATGCCACCAGATTTTTATGTTCTTCAACTCATTTCAAATCTGTGACCAGAACAAAACTCTCAAGGATCTCTTAGGAAAAGTCACATTTTGTGAAGTATTGCCATTTTAGCTAAGAAAGAATCTGAAATGTTCTCATAAGGAGAAGTCAGAGGAATTTTGGGATTTTTGAGCAAGTGTTGTACTTCGTGTTCCACAAACTGAGGGGATACTGAGGGGACCTCTTTCTAAATATAAGGAGGATAAGGAGATAGCTGGAAAGAGCTGGCATAACTTTACCAAGGACAGGTTTTGCATTACCAATCAAATTACCTTTTGTAATTAGAATAATCTCTCTGTGGACCAGCGGAGATCAGTGGATTTTGTACATTGAGTCTAGGAAGGCCTTTGAAAGGGTATCTGCAATTTCTTGGTAGCCATGTGATGAGATATGGATCAGAGAACAGTAAGGTGGCTGGACAATGGGATGGACTGGCAGGCTAAAAGTGTTGCAAACAGGGGCAGAAAATACAACTACTTTCTAGTTACTAATGCTGTTCTTCAGGCATGAGCAGTGGGACTGGTACTCTTTTCTTTAGGTGTACCTGTCTTCATCCCTTTTTCTGACCTTGTTTCCCCAGAGTTACCTCAGACCTAATTAGCAGCTTGGTTTCAAGCCATGTATTTGGCCATGTCTCCTGGATTTACCCTGAAGCTGATTCATTACTGTGTTGCAAGCTGATGATAAACTCTCCTAGCAGCATCTCAATCCATCTACTACCTTCAGACCCTGTGAGATGATGCCAGCTGGTGAGGGTACAGACTGAGCTAAAGTCACCCTTGGCTTCCAGATTTTCCTCCCTCTTAAACAAGGCCTGCTCCAGCTGCTTTCTGACATACAGAAGTCTAGCAGAGACTTGTAGTAAGAAAGCAGGAGAGATTATGAGTGCTGCCCAGAACGTGTATTTTCACAAGGGCTTGAACTATGGCATCTCTAAAGGTGCACCTCCATCTCCGCTTGGATGCCTCTCTGCTGGTCCAGAAATGTCGTTGGACATACACAGACACAACCATCTGAAAAAAAATAACAAATCACTTACAAAAATCAGCCTTTCTACGTAAGGAGAGTGGTAGATGAAGGGTTGTATGATCCTTTCCCCCCCATCTCTTTCCAACGTAATTTAGAGACTGAGCAACTAGTTCATGTGTGTTTCTAACAGAAGTTGAGAAAAGATAGAGAAATTGGTGAAATATTCCCATCAGAGTTTTGTGTGCCAAGTAAAGTCAAGGAACAGGGCAGAAAATTATATCAGATGGTAGAAGGCTGCTTAAATGAAAATCATCAAAGCTGAGGTTCAAAAATTCCAAGATTTAATGAATCTCCATGGGTAGGTTTATTTTATAATTGCAGATGATATTTAGAAAAACAGGGCTAATTAGAATTTATTATAAATGTGTTTAAGTTTAATTGAAAATAAGATTTTCCCATGTTAAATTCAAGATGACTGTGTTTTAATATGTAGAGTTTCACTTTAAGTAGATGTTGTGTAGAACTAAAATCTGATATCCATATATCTTCTGTGTATTAGCCTTCATGTTTTTTTTCTATTAAATGTTAAAATAAATTTTAAACATTCAAATTACTTTTGCTCTCAAGGCAATTGAAATTAATTTGTAAATATTTTATTTCAGAACTGGTTTTAGTACAAAAAATAAAGAAAATAAATAAAATGGCAAAATTCCTCAGAGACCATATAGTTTTTTGAATGGCTGTGTTTGTTAGCCTAATGTTTGTCATCCACTACAGCTACAATATATATATAAGCTCTAAAGCTTTTAAATTACTGCATACATAAATGTGAATAATATTAATAGGTACATTCTATTATTAATTAAATTTCTAGTTATTATTCATAAGTTTGGGGATTTTTCATTAGTATTATGGACTTTTGATTTACATAGTAATGTTATTATATCTCATAATTAGACAGCACATAAACACTGTTCATAACTGATGATAAGAATGGTTCACTACCTTCTTATTGCTGAATTTCAGGGTGATTAATAATGTGCAGCTTTTACAATCTGAGAGTCTTGAACACAGCCAATAACTTTTTGGGTGTAACTAAGCTTTGTTCGCTAAGTTTCAAAAAGTTTGAAGAGCTGATCTAAATACTCTTGCAATGTTTACTGGAAAGCAAAGCTTGTTCTTGTGGACTTGTATCTTATTCTCACTAGAGCAAATGGGGAAGAGAGAGACAGGCTGGACATTTATTCAGAAGATAAATAAGATTTTTCTGATAAGTTTGCTAGGATATGAGTACCATACTTCACCAATGAAAGATAACAGGTTAGTAATGAATGTTGAATTCTGTCATTTAACAGCTGGGATGTAAATATATGGGAAGTAAAAAATTCATAGTCATTTGGAAGTAGAGCAGTCTGTCATTGAAGTTTCCAAGAATAAATCAACATAATGTGGCTGATTTAAGAATTCACTTTTCAAGCATGTAGGACTCTTATGTACATAATTACCTGATCAAGCAGCCAACCATCTGATCATGGCTGTGCATGAAAAGGAGTGTACCTGCATATTACATTTTTCATAAGATATCAAAGAGAAAGTCTGGGTCAGCTTGCATTCCTTGTACACGTACCTCTTTAAAATGTTATACAGACTTGAGCATAAAGGAGAACTAAAGCTCTTCAGATGTAAGACACTTAAACTGAAGGGCCTACATGGAAGAAACTGTGCATGGAGTAGACATCTAAGATTGGATTATAACCACTAGGGAATTTGCCAATACATTCAAAGCTCGTGTTCTCACAAGCAGCTCCTAGAGCTCCACTCATACTAGGTAATTAGGCCTGCCTAGACAGATTCTAGGCACTGAGGTCACCTGGAAGAGACCGTCATGTGTCCATGCCAGTTAAGTGTCCTGTGTTTTAAACTACAAATTGTCTACTGTAATGGGACCTGTACCATTTTAATAGCTAGACCATCCCGTGAGTGGTCCAAGGTTAAGCCAAATTAATGGCAGGAAATGTTCTAAGTGTTTGCTGTTAGAGACATTTGCTTTCCACTGGCAGGAATTTCCAAATCTGACTGAATTTAATGTGGTACAAATGATTTGCCCTATAGAGTCCTTCAGACTTTGCATGTTAGAGTTCCATTGCCTTTAACAGGAGTCTAGGAACTGAGATGACGTGCAGGTGCCTACCCTAGATGTTGGAAGTTTTTTGCTTGTTTGTGAGAATAAAAATTTAAAATTTAATTGAAGTTATTTATTAATGCTTTCCAGAAAGACTGTATTATATCATTAATGTTTTACTCATATACTTGTGGTTTTATCTTTTACAGTAATTTTAACTTTGGTAAATTTGTCCTCCTTCGGAACTTGGACTATGCCAAAGAGCAATAAATTTGGGCAACTCATTAGACAAAATACAGAAGTAAATTAATGAAGTGAGAAAAAAGGCTATTAGGAAAAAAAAAATGTACATGTGTAAACACACAGCACATATATATTTTGAGGTAGGGGTCTAACTTTACAGTAAGAACTGTGGAAAAAAGCAGAGGAAAAAAAGAAATTTTCATTCCTGATTTTCAGCAAAAGAAAACTGAAATAAAGGTTAGTTAGAAATGGAAAGAAACTTCAGTTCAGGAACTGCTAGAGTATGGCTAGATTGCTGGGTCTCTGTAGAACCCTATCAGAGTTAATAGAGCTTCATGTAGTCAAAATAATCTAGCTGAAAACGATCAATTTCTGGCTCATGGATAGAAAGATGACTATTATATGTTCTTTCAAGGGATGTGATGACTATGTCGTGTGGGAGAAGTAACACTGATTGAGCGAAACCATTCTGAAAAAATACAGACAAGACCACCCCCCAAATTAATAGATATTAATAATAAAATTAATAATAAAAGGCATCCAGCAAATTAAAAATTATGCAGCTGAGAACATACAGATGTTTCCTGTAGAAAAGGAAAGAAAACAGCTGAGGCAGAAAAAAGACCTAATAGTAAAATAATGCTTGTTAGTAATTTGAATTAATCCTATGGAATTTTTTCTATGTCTTTGAGAAAATTCAGAGAGAAAATGTTATGGGTTGTTATCCATCACTTCTTTCAACATTATTAGCAGCTTCCAAGGACCTTTGAAGAAAACTGCATGTAATGAAGTTAATAATACATATATTTTATCAGTAAAGGTTACATCTGTCTAGCATTTTAATTTTTCCACCTCTTACTAATGTGGTGGTTAGAATTACAATAAAAAATCATTAGATCAGGTATGACTCATCCATTACAGCCTGGAGAAAAGTCAATATTGACACTCCCAATGATCTCATATCCACCTTTCATATATAATTTGTTGATGCTATTATGTATCTGTGATCCATGCTTCCCAGGGAGGAACATCCTCTAAGGTTAAGTTCAATAATCTTCGTAAGAAGAGATGATTAGAGGACCTGAATATTCTTAATAAATTTTAGATTAACAGACAAGATGACATTTAAGCACAAGATGTGAGCAATGATTAAAAGAACATTATGAAGAAGGGAACATGCTGTGGTTTCACGATTGTGTCATCTTTTCAACACTTAAGGCTTATATAATGATCCTTGAATTCTTGCTTTAGCTACTCTGGGCAAAAGAATCCCAGTAACAAAAATTTCCTTATACCAAAGTTAATGGCTTCAATTCTTCACCTACTTTACTAACCTTTGTCTAATATTTTCTCAAAATAAGTATAAAACTGAGTGTTTTGCAGCAAGTTCTGCGTGTAGTGCTCTGCTCTGAAATCCTCTCCTAGTTTGTGGCAATATAATGTATATGACACAGGGAAGTTCAAAATCTTGAGGGAAGTGAGGAAGGTAAGAAACAGAGCACAGACCCTGAACTTCACTAGAACAGACTTTGACTTATTTAGAAGTGCTAGAAAGGATCCTGTGAGATGCAGCTCTGAAGGGCAGAAAAGTTTAAGAGTACTGTCAGATCTTTGAGAACAAACTTCCTCCAAGCACGGGAATGATGTGTTCTGGGAAACAAGCAGACTTACATGAATAAACAGGTATACTCATGATTAACCAAAACAAAAAAAAACCCCAAACCAAACCAAAAAAATATATACAGCAAGTAGAAGCAAGGAAAGGGTATAGTGGAGGAATACAGAAACATTGCCTAGTCATGCAGGAATGATGATGGAAAAGTAAAAGCTTGAGTAGAGTTGAAATCGGCAAGAGATGTCCAGGGTTAAAAGGAGAGCTTTTGTGACTGCACTGACAGTAAATAAACCAGGAATGAAAAAGCTGACCCACTGCTGAAGGAGGTGAGCGATGCAGTGACAGTGAATATGAGATGAGGATGAGGTACTCAATGCCTTCATTGATTTTCACCAACAAGGTCTCCTGGGCCTCTCTGTTTAGAGGCAAGGTTGCAGAAGGAGAAAACCAACCAGCAGCATGTAAGATTTGGAGTAAGGGATTTTTTAAGAGAGTTTGATTCACAATAATTCATAAGAACACATTGAACACAAGTGCACTGGAAGAGCAGCAGTAGGAGACAAATACTTTAACTATCTTCAAGCAGTCTCAGGAAAATTGAAAAAACTATGAGCTTGTCCGCCTCACTTCAGTTGCTGTGAAAATTACAGAGCAACTCTTCTTGGAAGGAATTTTGGCATGCATGAAGAAACTGACTTTAAAAACTAACCCGGACTGACATATAGCAATTTGAGTCTTATAGTCTTTATCCTTGCAGGATAGAACTACTGGATATAGAGAAAAAGGGGAATGTTGACTTTCCCTTAGTCACAGTTAGGGAAAGTATTTTGACTTTAGTGAGGTTTTCAACATAGTCTCTTTTAACATCCTTGTCAATGGGTTTGGACACGATAACATAGATCAATCTATTACAAAATGAGTGAAAAATGTTCAGGATTGAGTGACTCAGGAGGCAGTAGTTAAGAGTTTTCAACCTCCCTGGCAGCAAGTTACAAGTGTAATTCCTCAGAATTCTTTCCTGGGACCTGTTAGTCTTGTTTAACATCTTACCAGTGACCTGGAGCAGGCAAAGAAATGCACTCTTTTGTTGAGTTAGAAGACCAATGTTGAAAGACCAACCTGTATTTTTGAAGGCGGGTCTGCTATTCAGACACTTATACAGGCTGAAGGCAAGGGCTAACAGGAACCTTATTAAATTCATTCACCAGGGATGGACTAACCTCTACAGGAGTACAGTGTGGGTAAATTACTCTTACTTACTGACTGGGTAAGTATCTCTGAGGCAAGGACTTGGGAGTCCTGCTGAACTGCCATTGATTAAATAGAGTCCCATGAAAGTCATAGCAGGTGCTAAGACTATGACTCCTGGCAATGGAAAACTAGCATTGGTTTCCTCACAGTTAAACTAAAATAATTTTTTTTTATGTTGCATGTATATAATGTTTATAATTAGAAATACCTATAGAAAGCAGATAACAGAAGTGTTGTGGTCTAGCAACGGACATTAAGCCCCCCTGAAATAAAAAAAAAGGTTTCATATCCCTATTTCAAAACAAAATATGTGGAAAAATATATATCTGCCTCTTCATAATTCCATGAAATGGTCATGTCTTTGCTTTGTGCTTGCTAGAGATATTCCTATTTCTCTGAGCTAAGGTCACCCTTGCAATAATTGCAGATTTTCTGTTTAGTGAGATTTATAGGCTCAACACATTGGTTTGATTCTCTGATTCATCCACTTTTACTGGCCTCCTTCTCTTATCCTTACATCATACTTTATATTTACACTCATTTTTACTGAAAATATTAACTGCCTGTAATCTTAGGTCAGTGATCTCATTTTTAATGAGTGTTTCTACACATTGCAAAAAAACCCCAACACCCAGAAGTTCACAATGCAACCAGTTAGATGGTGCAGCATGGTCCATATCAGCGCGATCCAGGTAAAGGTATGGATGCCTTGCATTGCTAAGAAACAGAGGAAGCTTTACGTCTCAGGTCTCCAGATCACTGGGTGTCAAAGTCTCTTGTCAACCTGGGCTTCTGAGGAGGGAATATTCTTACTATCAGAGAGGGAGAGGAATTGCAGATTTCATGCTCATGTATCAAATATATTTGAAACCAAACTTGCAATGAATACCCTTTCTTCTCTCTGGCTGCAGAGTCTATAGCCCAGATTCCCCTCCCCTATACACTTCTTAAATCTTTTATTCCCCTATACACTTCCAAAATCTTTTATTATGACTACCCCTGTCACTGATTGTCTTCACCTTGTCCTGTGGTGGGTCAGTCTTGGAGCTGGCTGGAATTAGTTCTGTAGGACATGGGAGAAGCTTCTCCAGCTTGTCACAGAAGCCACCCCTGCAGCTCCCCTGCAACAAAAGCTTGCTGCGCAAACTCAAGGCAGAGGGATATCATACACTCTGCTTCCCTGTAAGTATGTTTGCAGCAGAGACAAGTTTTGATAGAGATTGTTTGCCCTGAAGGGCTTAAAATAGAATTTGGCCATATAAAGGATAAAAGAGTAGAGGGAGGAAGGAAAGAGAAGGAAAGCAAAGAGAGATCAACATCAATGCCCCCGGGAAGTGAACAGCTGATTCTGGTCAGATTTCCTGGAGGAATATGCTTGCTTATAAAATGCAGTCATATTGAATAGGTTAGTTATGATTGATCTCATTATAGTTGACACTGTATTATGAACAACATTTGCAGAATTACTTTGCAGAAGGGTAGGGAGGTGGGTTGTCACCACATAAACTATGCTGTTAGCCTCCAAATATGCATATTCACTGCAGAAACAGGACTTTGCTTTGGTATTTTTGTCATTACCTGCTCAAAATCATACCTTGTAGTTAAGGAGACACTGTTGCTTCAGACAGAGCCAGTTTGTTTATGGTTGCATCTAATTTCTCACAGAACTTTAGTCTCATATTAAAGTGGATAAAAATATATTGATAGGTTTACTGTTGAATAGGTAGGGAAAACATCAGGAGTAAGAATGATAGAATTCCATTCCTAGTGTGAAAAAACACAGAGAGGTTGGTTTTTCTCAAAGAGAAAGTTTCTTCTTGGCACAACTTTTGCAAATTTTCTTATATAAGTTGCTGCTTATGGGTCTGCTCAGACCATGGTTCAGTAATACAGTAAATGGCAAATATTAATGTAGGTCTCTTAGCATGGGTTCAGAAGTGCTACAGAGACATTCTGTTGCAGGGTGCGACAAGCTTGCACTTCTTTTTCAGCTTTCCTCAAAAAATATTTGTGGGTTTTCTGACAAGTGCTGGTTATGTAAAGTACGTATAAAATCAGGAAGACAAAATACTCTGAGGGATAGTCATCATATATTCTGGCTAAGAAATGTGATTGTGTGCCTGTGTCTGATGTAGATCGGGTCAGTACTGCCTGATAATGTGATAGTGCAAAAGTCTGGTATTGGTGACATTGGTACAGCACAGCATCATGTACTGAGAAGTACATGGTGTCTCAGAGTCACCTGTGGAAAGCAATTGCAACAGAGATGAATATGCTTCTCCATGAAAATCTACAGCTGAATTAATTCAGGAGTTTCATAACTGAAATTAGGTACATGGATTACACTACAGAAGAACCTTTAGTTGAAAAGGTGTGAAATTGGTCTCACATGGCACCTGAAAAGAAATTTTGAACATGCCGAGAAAGCCAATACTCTGTGTTTTTAAGAATCCAGAAAAAAGGGTTTGAGGGGTTAGGCAGTTTGCCTTACAGTAATTTGCCAATGTCTTTTTTCTTAACATAAGTACTTCAAGGTACAAGTATTACCCCATGAACATTTGTTTTTTGACATATTAAGGCTGTGAATGTCTTGCCAAGACATTTCAATGAATAGTCATGAGCAGTGCTCTACATCTAGCCTCAGACAGAAAGGGCATGTCAGGCATGTGGAATGAGTACTAAGAATCCTTGAAAGAGGAAACTGCCGTAATTTACAGTGGAAGCAAGTATAAGTACAATCCATGGGATGGCATATGCAACTTTACTTTTTCAGGCCAGTGCTAGAAGAAGAGGAAACACATCCTCTCTGTGTGAAACTGATAGAGCTTGCGCTGCCGGATCAGTTTGGCTTATTTTCTACATTGGTGCTTAGAGGTTCTACTCTTCCTTAGTTTTCCTGGGTACATTATTCCCACTGATGCCAATGGGACCATCTGTGTAAGTGTTGGTGTACACTTTTGGTACGCTACTGAACACTCTGACACAGATAAATTAATTTGTTCAGGTGCTGCAAGGGGAAGGGTTGAAGGCGTTTGTATAGTACTGCACCAAGCAGTGTTTTTGTAACAACTAATACCAAATCTTCACTAAGATGATTTTCCTTTTAGTACAAAATGAAAAAATAGCAAGGAGGTAGTAAGTCATCTGAGTAAAGCAAGAATACTGGAAATTAGAGCTAGTTTTGCTCTCTCTCTCATATTTTTGATTTTTTAAACTACTTTCCTGTCTCCTGAAAAGGCACACAGAGAGAAGGAAAAGGAAAAAAAAGAAAAAGAAGCCCCAAAGCTTTAATAAAGCGTTACATTTGACAGAGCAGACAGACAACTAGTGAAAAGAGGAGACATCTTTGGCAAAATGACATTGGGAGCTTTCAGAGATGCTTGCTGTATTCATGCTGGAGAAATTCTTTATGTGTGCAATAATCTACAGCTATTGTAGGTTTATTATATATATATATATATAAACCTTGAAGGTTTATTTCTCCATCACCTTTCTCCTTCCTGACACCTTAGTTCTCAACATACCTGAACACCAGCAAAATGAGCTGGAAGGCTCTCAGCTATTTTTCATACAATCTAGTGATTGGATAGACAAATAAAGAATGTTTGGGTTTTTTTGTTATTCTTCTTCTGTATTTTCCTCCTTTATGTGGCTTGTATTTGGTTGGTTGGGTTTTACTTGTTTCAGAGAAAAAGCTGTTTTACACCTTCAGAGTGCTGTTACCACCAGTGAGCATCGGCAGTAATGGAGTTCATGTATAATTCATGCAATCAAAACTTTGCAACTGTGCAAAATTGCGTACCCCACATCCTGTGCCTCCAAATCGGCTTCCATAAACTGTCAGAAGTTACAGCAGTGGGGCTCATTCAGTGGCCATAAGCTGAAATACTAATGAAGCTGCCTGAACAGCACCATAGAGAGCCATTTAATCAGCCTCTGTTTTTAATTTTGGTTGGCTGACAGGTGGCCAAAAGTACTGAAACACTGAAAGGAAAAAAGAAAACCTGATTCAGTTATCACTAAACAGAACAGGAAACACATAAAGAGATTTTTATCAAGGCTTTTCTTTTGATGGCCAAAATTAAAATTACTTTGAAAACACTTAAGCATTTCTGGTATTAAATATTGAAAATACATTATCCAGCTTAATAAATATGGAATTAGATATGAATTACTGAAGTAAAATCCTTCGAGGCATTTGGACCAGGGAGGTGTGTTATCTCAAATTTACATACGCCTTAGATTTTTTTAATAAGATTTAAAAATAGTATCAGCTTTCCAGCTCCCCAGATTATACTTGTGCTCCTTTTCTTTCTTCCTTTCCCCACTTACGTTGATTTGATCTAATCAATGTTTCTCTGAATTTAGGCACGACTGACTGTGCTATCCTGAGAGACAAGAGTAGAAAGAGAGATTTGTTGAATCTAAATCTATTCTATTTTATTAAATACACCAACTGAAAACCCAGCTGCTGAAGTCATTGAATGGTAACTCTTGCCACTGAGCCCAGTGATTGTGGGGCCTAATCCATGAGTTGAGCTCAAGCACAGTAAAAATCTGTAGAGAATGATTTTATTGTTCTGTCCACAGCTGGTAATGGATAGCTTACCTCCGTAAGCATACCTAAGCAGAACTTTGGTTTCTTGAATGTTCTTTATCACCCGATGACAAATATGTAAGCTATCCACACACATCTGTAATCTCTGCATCTTTCTTACAAAATTCCTCATGCTGATATTACCCAGAGGTATGACTTTCCGTAAAAACATAACCAATTTTATCATTCTGAGGTGTGTCAGCATTCAGTGTTGCTGAGTGGCCATTGGATTAAAGACTTAGATAAAGGATGAATTCTCCCTCTATCATGTTATCCCTTATTTGCTCAAACCTGTAAAATCTCCATTTTTTCAATCTTAGAGCTTGTATAGTTCTATTCTGTGCCTGAATCATCCATGATACTCAAAGAAGAATTTTCAGTTCATGCTATTGGGAGTTATGATTGCTCTGAAGATACTTTGCATGGGATATTCAATATAAACTAAAAAGCTACAAATACTGGGCATTCAGATTACATTTTAGTCTGGAGTGTTTAGTCTGTAGTTACACTAACTATCCTGGAAAAATAAAAAAAGAAGTTTAGAATCTACTCAGCCGGCAACAGTGTGAACCAAAACTTTTAGTAGTTTATCTTCTTCTAAAGTTCATGGCAACAGTTACCTTGGTCCCCCTGCATGTGTTCCCAAACCTTAATGGTGTCCCAGGTCTTCCTCAACACTCGTCTCTTAACAGATGGATAGTTAGTTTTCATAAGCTTATGAATAGAACCAGTGTACAGCCCATGTGGAGAAGAAATAAAAAAACCCAAAGTAGTAACAGCATCTAGGATGGTAATATGTTTGGGATCAGAAAAAACCCATAAAATTCTACTTAGAGGAAAATGAAACTACAGAAGTACATTTCTCTCCATGGCTGCTGTTTATCCTTTCAAAAGATGCCTGAATGTTACGAAATCCCATTGAAAATCTATCGCAGAATTGGCAGATGTTACACTCGCTATCCTACATCTGAAGCTCTCATCATGGGTGGCAACTTTTAACTACTCTCTAACCTTCCTCATCGCCATGAGTGAAGTCAGTGAGGCTTTGTGTGGTCTCTGATTTCATTCCTTCACTGGGTTATTCATTCTTCTAATGTTGCTGCATCTGATTAAACGATCCTATAAAACATAGATTCACCTTTATTTCAAGTATGTTTTATTTTGTGAACATGCCTAACAACCTTCTATATACTATGAACAAAGATGAGATCAATCCTGGCAATATTAAAGTGCATAGATCAGCTGAGCAGAAGCACACTGAACCAAGATACCATAGGGAAGAGTATAAACAGAAATAACTCAGGAATAATGCTTTAACTTCTGCTAGTAACAATTGGCACACAATGAGAAAACATGTAATATACAAAACAAACCTCTCAACATTTATAAATATGATTGTTCACCTCTTCCTAAAGAAGTCAGTATGCCTCTTCTACAGACCTTGCTTTCAAACATAGTGGTCCAGAGTCTTGAAAATTTTGATCACTACATAAATTGCTCTTCCACTTTTAAAATTAACTGCCTCATTAATTACTTAAGACACCAAAAAACAGTTTTGTGTGAGTTGATAATTAGACAGTGTTCATCTTGGTGCATATACTTCATGGAAGAATTTCTGTCAGACACTGCCCATTTTTCTCCTTTCTCCCAGCTTATTAGGTCCTGACTGTACGTGAAGTAGGTTAAAGAAAATTTCCACAATTGCAATTACAGTCAGAATGAAACAAACGTACAAAAATTCCATGGCAGAAATGACTTTCAATTTTCACCCATTTTCTTTGACATTTTCATCTTCAACTTTGCCTTGTTAGTTAAAGTTACTGTTGGACAAAGGCTGTGTCTCCAGTGATAGAGCTAGGAGAATTTCCAGGAAATATCAGCACCAGAACCAGAAGTACGCTGACAACTCTGCACCTTGATGCTGTGTGATGGGTGTTTAAGAGAAGAAAGGAGCTGCAAAGAACGCTGTGTTTCTTCCCCATACAGTTTTGTTTCAGGCTGTCACTTTACCGAAATGAGATTGGAGACAAGATGAAAAAGCTTAAATACATCTAGAACAAGATAGGAAATGCAACATTCTGTTCAGAAATGTCTTATAAGAACAGTCTTGATTTCATAAATTGAATCCATAAAAATTTTGTGTGAAGGAATACTGGAAAATGGCTTCCTGAAAGCTATGAAACTGAAGAAAACAGTCTAACTGCAAACTGTTGAAATCATATGTCTTCTCTACCGAGGAAACTACAAAATTGCTGTCTGTATAGCAATACAAAAAAGAAAGAAACAAACAAATCCAAAAACCAATCAAAACCAACCCCACAATACCCTGCATATTATGAGTTAGCCTGTAGATCTTGTGTTCCCAGTGTCTGAATATCCAAGAGGTGGCAGCAGCAGCCATGTGTACCATCTGTGTCTTTTGTAACTTGGCCAGACAGGCTGAAGCAGTACAAGGGCTTCATGAGAGACTATAAGGCCATAAAAAACTGTGAGTTGTGGAGACTGCACCAGCCCTCTCTAAGCCTTGTACTGGATGAAGAGGGCAGCCTAAGTTGAAAGCCCTCTGCCTCTGTAAAGCATTCAGTTTGGTTACAAAGCCCTGGCAGCAGTAAGACAGAATTGTGATTGCCAAACAACACTACTGAGAAAGAGAATCTGGTCCAGGTTCCATAGGACTTCTTAGTATTTTTGTGCTGTGTGTCTTTGTAATTTTTTCCACATCAATTTAAAAAACTGATGTTTGAAGAAATTAAAAAATCCTCACCCATATCTTTCTGGTCGTTAATTTTATGACACATGGACAATTTTAGAATTCATCTAAACTTCTTTAGGCAAAGTACTAGAGAATTACAGTGTTTAGAATAAAATTTCACTTTCACTCATCATTTCCATTTTGGCAGTGTAAGAGTTGTACACAGAAGGATTTTCTTGGATGGGTCCTCCTGACATGTGAGGAATGAGTGTTTATCTTCATTACCAACAAGTACACTGTCCTGCAATTCTGAATAAATCAAAAGAGACCTGTCGTGCCTGGAAGGCTAAATATATTTGCCTTTCTTGGTTCTGTAACACAATTAATTTCTATTTCAGATTTTACGTTATTAAAGTGCATTTTCTCTGTAACTCCATTCAGAACCCATTTCTGACCTCAGTTAAAATAAGCGTATGTGTTTCATGTGCATTTACATTTTTACTTCAATTTGCAATCCTCTAACTGCTGGACACAGCTCTGTTGGTACTGCAGGGAGAATGTTCTCATTCAGTGATTTTTCTAACCTACGACTTACTGCATAGCTGATATTTAATTTCTTGCTCTATAAATTGCCTTTTGTCTACTCAATATATAAAAAGGCATAAAATGAAACCAAACCCCGACTCAAAAACCTATGTCATATTTGCATATGCATGCACAGTCACTGATTTTACAAGACACACATAGTGCCTGCATATCTGAAAGCAGACCTGGCTTCTGTAGTTCTTAGAAATAAGGAATGATTTGCCATTTCCAAGGCTGTGTTTTCACTTGCCTTTTATATGTAAACTGGGAAAGTATTTTCTATCACACCATAAGAATTAAGTTTACAGAAGTCAAAAATACATTCCTGAATCCCTACCAGAACAAGTCTCTTTTATGACACTTCACATTTTGCACAAATTAGGATTTTTTTTCCTTAATTTTCTATGGCTAAAATATATTAAACTTTAATGGATGCAAACAAGAATTGAATTGCAAAAAATTAGAGCTACTGTCATAATTTTATGGACTACTGAAGAAAAGAATGGAAAAAAAGTTCATGGGGTAAAGCATGGCAGGATTAGAGGGGGATAAATTTTCTGAGATACTTCATAGAAAACGTTCTGAAAATTGTGATTGTAGATGTACAGTGAGTTTGCAAATTATATCCACTGGGATATTTTCGTCATGATTGCAGCACAAATTCTGACATAAATGGTATTATTGCAACTGAGGCAAATGCTATAAAAATCTTCTCTTCCTCCAGGTTAGACTGTCATGTTCTGTATGTTCTACTAACCCCCAAAATGTAAGCTCAGCTAGAGATATCCCTTGTAGAAAAACAAAGCACTTAAAGATTTAGTTGAAAATGTTAAGGAAGAAGATGAAGATCTGCAAAGACGTACATACTTGTGTAAAAGTTTCATGGAGGACTTTATTCCTATCTCATTAACGTCTCTGGAGCCTTACAGTTATCTCTAGTGTGTATAATAGATGAATTTCTCATTTCATAAAAGGCATTATATAAATTTACTAGTGTGAATGCTTTTGCAAGATTGAGGGTTTTAAGGTCACTTGATGAGCCCTCATTCTATAAATTAATACATACATTTTTTCTCATTGTCTGTCATCCCTAGGAACAATCTTTCTGAGAAGAAAAAGCTGTTTATTTGTCGTGTGGCAGGTTTCTAGTTTTTTTATTTCATTTAGTGGAAGGATTACTTGAGAGGGTGAGAAAGAACAAGAGCTAAATTTGCATAAAAAGTGCAAATTATGTTACTGTCCTTCTTCATCAGATACTTTCAGCCAAGTCTTTCTAGCAAAGTAACTCTCCAGCAGTTAGAAAGCAGAACACTTAATGTAGCCGCCGCAAAAGAAAGAGAACAACCCAACTTCAATGGAAGCCTTGGTGAATATTTGAATATTACCCATTTGTCTTGAAATAAGTGACCCTTTACAAATCATAAAGCATATATATTTCTAGTTACCTATAAATTTCTGTGGGTTGAAATGTTTTCAAATGCAGATGTAACTCCAAAACAAACACAACCATAAATTCTTATGTCCTTAAGAAATATAATGCAAAACAGGAATTTTGGCTATCTTGTGTATCATGTCCCCCTGTGACAGCTGTGTATGTTATGAAACTTCCTAAAAGACTACTGTTTGCTGTCATAGACAGATAGAGAGGTATGGATAACTGTTTATCTAAAGAATTGTTTGGTTGCTTTTTAGAGTGGTTTCAGAATGGACTTGCCCACCAGTTCTAATTGTACTGGACAATATTGTCAACAGATTAAAACAGCTCAAGTTGACTCAGAAATAGATCACAGTCAACCTGTGCAAAATCAACAAATATAACAACTGGAAAGGTGAAAGTGAAATGTACCCGTTTCGTGCTTGGACATGTAGTCCTTGCTTGAAAACTGCCTTGACCTCATACGGTAATACAGACCGAGAGCGTTATTTCATGAGTATTCAAAGTAAAGTCATTCAAGGAAAAACACAGAGTTTGTGAAATATGGTGCTCGTCACCAGATTATGTTCTTCCCTAGTGGTTGACGTGGGAGTGATCCCATCACACTTTCATATTTTAAGATGGTTCTGTTGAAATACAACAACCCTGGAACAACCTGCGGCACACCTGTTACTGCAGAAGAGCTCGTTTTATCAGGTGCAGATTCCTTTGAGGACTTCTAAAGCTCTTTCAGATGTGCACTACAATGAGAACCCCAACATTTTTGCTGTGAAAGACAAATTCCGTAATTACATTCACTCATTTACAATTTAATTTTTAATCACTGAAATACTTGACTGCCTGAGAGGTTTTTCTAATGTTGTTTCTTTAAATGAAAAGGAAAAGCAAGATCTTGACTACCTGTACATCATTACATTTTAAAATTACTCTATGCAAGGTTATCATTATAGACTGCTATTTATCCGGTCTCTTAGTGTCTTCTGAGTTCAATTGGAAATTACATTATTCTGTGTTTATGGATGTAAACATCATATAATGTCGCTGTTTCAAATCTTTGCAATATTTTAATCAGACATTTTCTCTGTAAAGCACATCATTTTAATACAGTGTTTGAATGACTCAAACTGAAAACAGTAAGTGTATGACAGGATATGAAGCATTTTTATTGCTTCTACATAAACTCCATCAAGTATTCAGGGATATCCTGAGCTATTTTTATTCTGTAAATCATTGCTCTGTTAACAAGGGCTAGTGTGATTAACCAACTCATTTTTCATCTGTTGGATTACTCAAACACAGAAGAGCTTTTATGCCTTCAAATATGCGTATTTTAAATATTACATTCTATGACAAAATTAGTGTTTAACGTAGTTTATTGAGAAAAATACTGATTAGCATCTGAACATTTGCATTTGAAACAAAGATTCTTTCATAAAGTAACATTTTCATGCCAAAAAAGTATCTTGGACTGAATATATTTATTACCTGTGTATTGCTATTATACAGTAAACATCAATAATTTTGATTACTAATGGGAAAGCATACCATAAGCCCTCCTTCATCATTTCTGGATGAGCTCTTTATGTCTCGAGAAATCAGCGAGTCTGTAAATGATATTATAGCGCAGTGGGAACACAGGTAATTTCATAATAACCTCCTTAACTTAGATAAGAGCACGTAATAGATACCAATTAGGCATATATCTGAATTTGCTTCAAAGGAGTAAGAACAATGTACTTTGCTACTACAATTCAAAAGAAGACAGAAAATGTATATTATAAAAACTTAAGAAGAAAAGACTATTAGAAGGACTAAGTGATGCTTATGAATAGGAAACAGCACTCTTTGTACAGGTTTTACACTGAAAAATAAATACAGGCCCTACTACCATTAATATTTATCTTGACATTAAGCACTGCAAAAGATTTTTAAAAAGATGGAGCCATAGACAACTCATGGTAAGTCACATTTAACTTAATAATAGGTAGTGATTGTTCTTTTAAGAATGAGTCCAGAGAAAATATCTGACCTTGATTATTGTTTCACTAATGTAACACATAGAAATTGTCATCTCCCTTGTTACTTATTTAAACAAAAATATTAAAACATTTTATACCGTACACCTGTTAACACACACACAGGTACGGGTATTGATACACATTTTCATCACTTTTTTTTGACTTAGCAAAATTCTCTTTAATGTACAAAAACAAAGATATGCTGTGAATGATGTTACCTGTGCATTCAGCTTTTGTTTGCTGTTAGAAATAATATGACATTTTGCTCACTGTCTGAATAATATATAAAAAATAGCATGTTAACAGTGGATAAATATAACTCTTTAAATAATGTCTAACAATTCAGTTTTTATTTTGTGGTGATCAGTTTTCAAAAATTTACCATTACTATTTTCTTTGTATTCTTTACTGTCCATTTCTGTGTAGAATATAAGGAGTATATTCAGCTCCTAGTGAAGTTAGTAAAAAATTCAGACTCATAGATTAACTATATGTCTCCAGTAGAGTGTGATATAAAGTACAAGAGATGAAAGGTTGTATGTGTAAAACATCATCACCAAGGTGATGAAAAAAGAATATAGGTGTTTGAAAGACGGATCTTTAATTCCAGAAATGCCAGTTTAATAATATAAAATAGAGTAAGATGGTGGCAAGTACACCTGAACCTGAAAAACAAGATAAAGGTGTTTTACTGGTGCTTTTACAGTTTTGGAGGTAGCTTGGGTATTATTATAAGGTGTAAAACGAGGAAGAAAAATCAAAAGAACTCTTTCTGCTCCTGCAAGGGCTGTCTGTGGGCTGCAGCTTCTTTCAAGGTATGTCCACCTGCTCTAGCATGGAGGCCTCCCGGGTGGAGATGCAGGTGGATATCTGCTGCACCATGATCCTCCCTGGGCTGCAGCACAGCAACCCACTTCACCATGGTCTTCTGCATGGGCTACAGGGGAATCTCTGCTCTGGCACCTGGGGGGCCTCCTCCGTCTCCATCTTCATTGATCTTGGTATCTACAAGGCTGTCTCTATCACTTTTTTTATCATTCCTCTCTCTCGTGGCTGCTGCACAGCATTTTATATCCTTTCTTAAATAAGTTATGTCAGAGAGGCCTCCGGGATCACTAATGTTCTCATCTTTAGAGCTGGGTGGAACTGGTTGTAGGGGCCATGGGAAAGTACTCAGCCTCCTCTCAACAGAAGCCACCTCTGCAGCCCTTCTGTACCAAAAGCTTGCCACACCAGTCAGTCATCACAGTGCGATATGCTGTGGCATCTATCCCTTTGAGGGGTTTAGATCAAGACCCTAACTTTATCCTAGTTACCATTATGCTCTGAAGCTTTAAGTACGTGACTTAGAAAGGTGTAAAATCACTGTTACTGCATATATAGACAGTTTTAGAATCACTGGGCAGGTTAAAAGTGGTCATTACATCCAGAGAAGTGAGAGATTTTTCAGTCTTGCAAAGACTTTATTTTCTTTTTTTTTTTTGTCCTATATAAAACTCCTTAATAAAGCCTCAAAGGTTCAAGTTCTAGCCCCTCACCCCAAAAAACCAGAAAAAGTTATTGCAGATTCTATACCCCATGCTATGATGCTTTAACTTCATATACACCTCTGTTTGCAAAGTCTTTAGGATGTTAATCTCTTGAAAATAAAGTATTTTACATTATTTATCTATTTATCTTAAATTGCATTAAAATGTGCTGTATATGGTGAACTGGCCTCCAGTTTTACATCATACATTAGAAAACAAAAAGCTTGCAAAAATGTTACTGGTCCCTGCTTCTAATGAAAAATCAAGCTAGGAAGCTGGAATGATAATAAATTATTTACCTGTCTATGCTAGCTGTAGTTTGCAAAGCTGGAGTCTGTGTGGTAGAGCTGGGACCAATATTAAAATACAAGATCTAAACTTTTCAGTTCTATTATCACACAAACCTAGAACCTCTGGTTGCAAAGTTCGGCTAATTTAACAATTATTGTCCAATGATACTGAATGCTTATATGACCAACCACTATTTCTTTTTGATAGGCAACCTCCATGTGACATATTCACCTTGTAGCAGAAATAAAATCCAAATCATTCAGTTCCACCTCGTTTTACCCAAGTGTAAACACATTCAGTTTTTTTTTTTTCTTGTAAGCTAGAAATGGCTGGTTAGAGCTAGTTGAAATTCTGTTTGATGATTGTCACTTTAGGATTGTAATGGACTTCCATAATTGTCATATTTCAGTTTTGTCTATTTTGTTAGATTCCATCTGCAACCACAGAACTGCTAAGCACCACTCTTTCCTATTTATTACTAAAGAATGGAGCAATGACTTGGTAGGCACCCTATTAAAACTATTAAATACTGCCACCCTGCATCCTTTACAGCTTCACTGTTTAAATTCATTTTCAGGAGGAAGGAAACTGCTTTAGGTTAAAAGAAGATCTCATTAGTTGTTTACCTTGAACACAAAGCCATTCCAAAGCAATTAGCAAAATATAAAAAGTGGTGTCAGAAGAAAATTCAATGTCTCTGTTGGAAATGCTGCCCATAAGATGTCTCCTAAACTCTCCCTCTGTCTGATTCTCACAAAGTATAATGTGAGAAAAGTGAAGTCTTTAAACTTTTAAGAATTTGAATTGCTTAAAATACGTGATTTTAATTAGAAAATTAATTGAGGGTTTTTTTAAGTGTAGTATCTACTGGGAGGAGCAACTGGGTAATTAAACAAAAAGTATTAGTATGATTTAAATTGTACTTCACTAATTTTTCATGCTAACTAATGTCTTCATGCAGCGAGTCACTTCACCTAGATAAAGTGCAGTCTCTTAGCTACTTTCTCCCCACTGGCGTATTTAATGCACATGCCGAAATTGAAAGATAGATTAAAGCAGATATAAAATTAAAAAAAAAAAGCCCCAAGAATGAGATTCAACTCTTTATTAAGAAATGTAAATGCATGCATATAGTTATAAGTTTCTATAGGAGAAGAAAGATCTTAAAACTGACATTTCCTCTGCAGAGTTGACCATTTTAATTTGAGATATTTGGAGATATGAGCAGGCACTATGGGATTTCTACAACTTTCTGGGAACTCATGATTTCAAACAGCTTTAAACATCAGAGAGCCTTGACTTACACCCATTGTCAATGAAGTCAGTGGAATTTACAAACCAACTGCATCAAAGAATGTCTCAAATTGGAAGGGACACATAGGTAAGGATCAATACTACTGTTAAAACAAGTATCTAAGCTTTTCTATGCCTTAGACACTGTAGGGACATCTTAGTTTCCAGCTTCCTCTCCCAAAGTGTGCAGATTTTCCACAGGACCTTTGCTATGACTGACAGCCCTGAATGGCAGTAATAGAAATTTTAGGCATCTTACACAGTAATAGAAACCAGTGCTTATGTAACTGAAATCTGGCCCAGGTATCTTTCTTGTTATAAGATGAACAAGCTCCACTGACAGCTCTGACTAGATCTCTGTAGATTGTAAAGGGACCTTTTACACACAGTCCTCATGTAGACACTTCCATTTAGACACTTAAATTTAGGTGATAATCCTGAACTGAATTCAGGCTCTTCACTGAGATCAATGTCATTATGCATTTCTTGCCCAAACTGAAAAGAAAATTCCAAGTTTTACTGTATGTCTTCTCTCCTTTCATTCGATGTATTTTAAAGCCACCATTCAGGATCTAAACAGAGGCTCCTACAGCTTCTTAACTGGAATGATTTTTATTTTAAAGAAATAATAATTTCCACACTTTATAATTTTATATATTCTTGAGCTTTAAAAAGTTGAAAAAATAAAGACAGTGGATCAGTTCAGGAGACTCTTGACTGGAATTTGTTGTATGAAAATTCCCAGTAAAATACCCTCTGCACTATTTCTTCACAAAAATCTGATAGGCAGCTTCTCCAGTGTATGCGATCATTATAAGCACAATGAGCAAGAATCGGGAACAAATACAGTTCAAATTTCTCTTTTTTATTTCTCACTAGTGAGGTCTTCATCAAGGTGGGATAAATTAATAGCTCATTATCCATATCTGTAAGCAAACAGGTCTCATTCATAAGCACTCATGATCCATTTTTGACTGACATGTGTGAACATCTAACCTATCTGTCACAAAACTAATAATGCTAAAGATCAAGACTCAACTACATAGGACTGCAACAGAGAAAATGATTTTGATATCTAAAATCTGTTCTGTTCAGCTGTTCTCCTCAGTTTAGGTGTTATGACTTTTCTCACGTCTGATGGTGTAAGAAGTCAATTCCTGGCAGCCACAGACCACTGAAATATGTTTCACTCATGGTAGTCACCATGGCTAGATTAAGCATGTTAAAAGCTATTCAAATGTGACTTTCAGTGAAATGTAAAAAAAGAAAAAGAGAAAAGTCTCAGCATCTTCTTATACCAATAAGATATTCAGTAGTATAAAGAAAAAAAACCCTAAAAACCACCATAAAAAGACCTATGAAGAAAACCTCAAACAAGTGAACAAAAAAAAACCACTGTAAAATGACTTACTGAAATTTATAGATGGACAAAAACTTTAAAATCCTTAAACTTTAACTTTACCATTAACTTGCAAGGAAGTTGTTAGTTTTTCTATTAGAGACTGGGATATCAAGACTTCAGTTATCAGACATGCTGAAAAAGACTTGGTGCTATGGGGAACATGAGCCACTCCTGCAGCTCAGTCCTGCGAGTCTGTTGTTGGTAGGGGGTACTGGGCTACACCAGCGTGCTGAGCTGCATAGGGAACACCATGTCCAGAGCGGAATTTCCCAGGTCGTGAGTTGGATGAGGAGAAATTAAAGAGATTTCCAGCAAGGGCTATCAAGGCACTGTTTAGGGCCTCAACCGTATCTGGGAGGGTGCTGCAGCATCGGAACAGGTTTTCTCTCTTTTCTTGAAGGTTTGTTGGCCCGGGCTACAAAAAACAAAAGCTGAGCCAGGCAGGTGTTGGTGATAGTCTTTCTTTGAGGGAGAGCCTGGGCTAAAAAATTTTAGGAGATTCCTTCCAAACAGCATTTCTATGCTTGCATGAAAACATCAGCTTATTTTTTCCCATTCCAGTTCCAGATATTTAAATGTTATGCTTTAACATTTAGTATTTGTTTTCAAAAAAATATTTGCATAAGCCCAAAATATTAAATAACTAATATTACATTGATCTATTTTAGGCAAATGTTGAATCTACTTTCTACAGAATAAAAATAACCCTCTTGAGAATATTATTTACATTTGCCAAAACTAAAATATGTTGGCATTTCTGAATAAAAATATTTTCGTTTCTAAATCTAAGACAACATGTGTTTTTGCTTTTGCTTGCCATGAAACTGAGTCTAGAATACTGACATAAACAACGAAACCTGACTTTTAAAGAGGACTGAAATGGAAAGCTTGAGTTCCAGCTCCAAACACAGATATCGGATGCAAAGAATACTCTGCAACTGACGTAGTTGCAGTCTGGCTACCGGAAGGATTTTTCTTTACAACAAACTAGTGCAAGCACATATTCTTTTTATTTTTTTAAGATGTAGAAAACCCAAAATTTTATCCAAAAAACTCAGTTATGCAGATATTGCACCTTTCATTTAAAAAAAGTAGAAACCCAAACCGAATAAACCAAAACCCCATCAAATTTCTGACTCTCTGTGGACTACATTTAAATTGTACAATGACAAATTTAACCCCAATTTAAGAAAGATCTATTTTTAGTGTTAAAAACTGTACTGAGTTAACAAAGAAACATTTAAAGAAGCTAAAGTTAAAACTAATGCCATGTCTCTTTATTAAAGCAGACATCTGAGAATGTATCAGAGAACCTGTGGTGGTGCGCCATTCCCTTTCCCTAAGATGGCGTTCCCTCACCCTTCTCCTTCCCATAATCCATCATTCCCCGCCAAACCTTCCCGCGCCCGGGAAACCTTCCCGCCTTCAGTTATGTGTCTGTTATCCCTGTCTCCGCCCGCAGTTTGTATTCATTGGTTGTTGCTATGTCTTCCCTCCTTTGTACCACCCCCTTGAGCTATCCCCATTGGTTATGTTGCATGTGTCTCCTCCCTCTCGCTCGTGTATATATTATGTTGCACAGCCCTGCTCTGGGCTCTTCGCCTCCCTGCCACCGAGGTTCTCCCTTCCCTGCCTCCCTGTCTCCCTGGAACCTCGGCTCCTCATGAAATAAACCTTCATGCCATCCCCGAAGAGCCGCTCCTGCCTCTTCTATCTCCTCCTTCCTCGCCGTACCATCTGCCGAGCCTGACACCATCTCGGGCGGTGCCGCCGCTGTCAAGGTCCTGGTTGCGCACTGCAACAAGAACCAATGAAGAGCTCAGATTGGAAGGGACTTTGAAAGATCATCTTGTCCAACTTTTCATGGGAAATGGAGCCTTGATGACATTAGAAGGATTTTTAGTAAAGACTTAAAGAAAGAGGGCTATATTGGAAATTAGGAAAATATAAGCAATCATACTGGAATGTGTAACAGCACTGTCACCACTGTATGCAATCTTTTGCTTTTCTGTCCCACAACTCTGGCATTTGGAGAGCGCCTTTTGAGCACAAAGCACATTTTTCAGAAATTAGTTATTAAGTCACCAGTAAAGCACTTCACAAACTCGACCTGTCAGGACAAATGTGTCAGAAATTACATACTAATCTGATTTGTACAGTTTCCAAATTGCACACTGCCCAAACATCCGTGGATTCTTACCTGTGACAAACCAACCTAGTCTTGAAAATAAATATTTAAAAAATAGTTTTCTGGTACTGTGCGTGACAAAGACAAGTAAGTAGAAAGGACCTAGATGGAACCTTACACAAAGCATTCTTGATTGCCAAGAACACAGTGTGGTGGACTGGTAGTAGTGGCTGCACCTGGCACTGCAACTCCTCAGAGAGAGGTGCTTCAGTATAAAAATATCTTTCCTATACTGTATGTAAAACTATATGTATATGTGTATATGTGTGTTTGCCTTTGTGTCTGTTTGGAAATAAGCTGAATGAGTTTGAACTTATTTCTTCAGGTGATAAAGTTTCAATTCTACTTTAATTCTACATAACCTATGCATAAAATCTGGTTTTTATACACATGAAATCCTGTATCGAAGTATGTCTTGTGGAAGGCTAAAAAAAACTGATTGAGGGTTAGAGCACTAGACATCTAATAGCTGAGAATCAGGGTTGTTCAGTCTGAAAAAATGCATGCTAAGGAAAGGTCTTATTCCTCCTCAGCTACCTCATACACCTACAATTTGAATAAGTTGGATCCACATGCTCAGAAGTATGGAGCAATTCAAAAGGAGGCAAAAGTCATAAGCTGCAACAAGAGACATGTCAATGTAAGGGGAAAAAAGCCCCAAGCCAACACTCATCACATATGGGAAAGTCAAACATTGGAAAAGGAACCAAGAAAGATTCTAGAATCTCCACCCTTGGAACAATTCAAAACTCCGTTGAACAAGGCCTGAAAAACCCCATCTAATCTGGCTCTGCTTTGAGCAGCAGCTTGCACCAGAGAACTCCAGTGTTTGAATGTCCCTTTCAACACACATTATTCTATGTTCCAACGATTCCGTGTATATATAATTACTAATATCTCAGCAGCTCACCTTCTTTTCATATTTCCTTCTCTTTATTTATTTTTTTTTTATTTTCAGCTTAGATTTTAATTTGGGGAGAGCTATCTTTACTACATTTACTATGTTTGTAACAGCAAACTAAAAAAAGGATATTTCACAAAATAGTTCACTTTTTTAATATGCACTCTGCCAAAGTTGTCAAAATAGACACTCGTGGCCTGTATACATCAATGAAATAAGGCCTCAGTTAGAGCTGACTGACAGGCTGTGGCCTGTTTGAATCTATATAAGTTAAGATAACAAAGCTAAGGTTGGATGCAGAGATGTTCAGCACCTCTCACTTACTGCTGACATCCAAAAATCAAGGCTTCTCCACTGTGCTAAGCAAATATATGTTTCAACAGCTTGGGTGAATATTTGTAACTGCATTATCATATTGCAGCTGGTCTGTTGATTCTCAACAAGATATTATTCCTTGTTTGCCTCTGCTTGCTTTTTTTCACATAAATGTGAGGTTCAGCTTTTATTGGCTGTTTTCTGGTCACCAATGCAAAAAGGCTTAACTTCTGTTGTTTAATGACACCATTTCTCTTGCATTACTATAATTTAAGATCTCTAAGACTTGCCACTGTGTCACAACTATAAATAACTAATTTTCAATTTCTCAGAAAAAGAAGCATTCAAGAAAAGAAGGAAAAAAAAGGCCCACATAGTCTGGTAATTTGTTTGTATTCATATTATTCTGTTCTATTCTACTCTATTCTATTCTATTCTATTCTATTCTATTCTATTCTATTCTATTCTATTAATAAGAGACTTCTGAAGGATATGACGTGGATTCAAAATACAGGGACTTAGCTAAAGGATTTTCAACTAAAAACATAACAACAGCTCTAGTTATCATTCAGTGTTTTCCTGAAATTAACCAGTCCAAATATTTTAGTAATATTGTACAATTAAGGGCATCACCTTTTATTTTCTTTTGCAACAACTCACAGACATTAGTAAAATACAAGTCAGTATCTTCTTTACACAAGATTATTGTTTGAATTCATTTCTGAGAAGTAATTATGAGCTTAACACTTGGAAGAAATCCTCATCATTCTGGAAACTGCAGTGGTGAAATACTTCCAGTAAAATCAGGTTTCACAATCTGCTATCACTTGCACACCATCTTCCTCTTCTTTCCATGTCTGCAATGCAGGGTTTGGCAGCACGGTTGGAGATACTGCATGGAGACCTGACTCAGTGTTTAATGGAATAGAGGGCCATTCATGCTCCAAAGCCCCAAGAGGAAATTCAGCTGGGGATAAACTGTGTCTTTGCATGTAACAGCTTGATGTTGCTCAATCTCACCACTTCTTCAATTAAAAATGATTTTGTTAGGATTTTGCCAGTGGCATTGAGGCAGCTGGCAAATGTCTGCCTCTGGGTGCTTCCAAATATTGTATCTTCCAGACCACGGAATATAGAAAATTGTGTGATTTGATATCACGTCTCAAAATACCGGCTCTGGAAGATGCTAGTTCTGAGACTACATCAAAACATCAGGCAATTAGGTTTTTCTGTTAAGTGTACAGAATAAGTCCCTTAAGTACTAAAAAATGTACTGATGAAAAACAGGACCAGCACCCATGTGGCTGTGGCTAACAAATCACTAAAACTTCATCTCTGTTTTATTGCAGCTACTCAATCAAATAAAATCCATCAAACTGGTCAAAATTGAAACACATGAAGAAGAACATATGTATTGTTGTGTTTTAGCCTTCTGCACACATTGCCAAGAATTTTACTGTTATTAATCATTTTAGTCTGGTTCTTCAATAACTGGCCATTGACTCTGCTTCTTTGAATTTACTGATTTAATCTCCTAAGGAAAATGACTCCTGCAGGAACTTTAAACCTGAAAAACAATACCTATATCCTTTTCTACAGTGATCTCAGAAACATTTGTGTAGAAGTCTGATTTCCTCTGTGTACCTTCCCTATACCATTATAATGAGTATTGCAAGAGTTTGAGGTTTACTTATTTGTCACTAAATCCCTTATAAGGTCTTTATTGATAGATCTGACTGACCTGATAGTTCATCTATCCGGACTCTGATTTCATAGGATAACTACTCAGGCTGCCATGGAAATAGATGTTTGCCCTTTTTTTGCCCCCAACTCTGCAAAGACTGACTTGGTTTTCTCTTGCCAATTCAAATGCAAATGAAATAATTCTGTGCAAATAATCCCAGGGTCATTGTTCTGCAAACACAAACCTTTGTTATTTGATGATTGTCACATTAAGACTACTGGACTCTACAGTCAAGAACTTGACCTCTGAGCATGTAAAA
Source organism: Melanocharis versteri (assembly GCA_013397845.1). Taxonomy (NCBI): domain Eukaryota; kingdom Metazoa; phylum Chordata; class Aves; order Passeriformes; family Melanocharitidae; genus Melanocharis; species Melanocharis versteri. The sequence goes on along the minus strand of VZTG01010463.1, from coordinate 231,457 downwards.
CCTCATTCTTCGGAACAACTGAGTCATACTCTAACATAAGAGGACTATGCCTCCTTATCACAGAGCCTTTATCTTACCTCCTGACACATGTGAATGAAATTACTTTTATAATAAACCTGCTTCTTTATAATATACCATTATTTGTGTCAGTGACAAAAACATTTCAATTCTGCTACTCTTCTCGACCAATGCTTTTCACTGGCACAGGCCATTTACACAATGTCCTCAGCATTGTCCTTTTGACAGTAATATCCTACTAGTGAATTCCGATTCTGCCTGTAAACAGGAGCTTTAATTTCTAAAGTTACGGGATTGAGTGGTACTAATAAAATTTCAGCAGAGAGCACAGTGGAGGCCATGCGTTTTCTGAGGGAGGCTCTGCATCTTTGCATTGGTGGTTGGCAGAAGAGCAGAGAAGAGCCTGGGTTTTTTAAAAGGAAATATAGGAGGTAAAGAACTGGGAAGTCACAAATTCGGTTGTCATGTAAGATAACTAAACAAATCAATGCCAGGCTGTGTTTTAGCTACCGTATTATGTATTTATGCAAAGGTCATTACAGTGAGTCATATCCTGTCTGAAGAGACATTTTCAACTTATTACAGCAAGATAAAGAAGGTAGTTAAACATTGTAGCTCAGGCAGGATAGGGGGGAAAGATGTGATAACTCTTCCTCATCCTAAATATCAAAATTAGGAAGTATGACCAGCTGCTGCATAGCATACAATAACTATAGCAAATACTTCATCTTTGAAATGAGAGTCCACATTTGATTTCATAAACCTGGTATAGCTAAGAAAGAATAAACCAGAAGAAAGACTGACCAGAAAAATTGGAGGGAAAATGGTTTTCCAGGGACTTTTGTTTCAGTCATATGATTCTATATGTTCCCATTATGAATTATTGCAAATATTAATGGGGACTAAACACACAACCAAAGAGCAAAGAATGTGATCTTTTTGTATTGAGTAGTTACTTGTAGCTCATTTATACCAGGACCATTCGGACAGTGACATTTGGTACTCCATTTCTATGCCTTATAAACAAATCACAGAAAACTCAGTGAAACTCTATCTGGAAAAGGTGATTGCTTCACATTTAAAGGTAATCAGATAAATAGGTTATTAATCTAGAATTCTGTGGCTGATGACAGTAGAGAGAATTAACCTGTTTCAAATCATAACTTTGTGGCAAGTCCTGTTCCAAAGCAAGCAAGTTTGTTTCAAATAACCTATTTATTGATAAGAACAGTGATTCTGCACTAGTGCAGGCCTCTGTGACATTTACAAGCAGTAAAAAGAATCTGAAAATACTAAAAGTTTCAAATCTTCCCTTGTGCAACTGAAGTCAAAGGGTGATTTATCATTGAGTTGTGTAAGAGCAGGAGAAGACAGATTTATGAAAAGTTCCTGTAACTTGTATGGAAGTGCTATGGGAGAAGCTTGCTTGAATGAACAATCCATCCTTCATCTTCCAACATGACAACTAGAAATACAGGAAGTAATGAAAGATGCAGGTAGGGTTTCCTTAGCTGAAATCACACCACAGACTCTTTGCAATACAAAAGTATAAACCTGTAATTTATTTAAATATCTGTCAGAACACTCTGATCCATAGTTAATTCATGAAGTACTATTTACCTCTGGTGAGTTTTTTCTCTCCATAAAAGGGTAAAATAAATTTGGAGAATGTTACAATCAAAGCACCTGCATTGATTTTTTTGGGGCAGCTATGAATTTGTATTCAGAGAGAAGTGGATGTAACATTCTAAAGGTTTCTTCTAATGATTGCCAGCCAAGAGGCACTTTTGATCCCAAAATAAGAAAGGTCAGCCACCAGTACTTTATTGTTACAAATTATCTATGCAGTGAGAATACACCTTGGTTCTCTCCGGCTTCAGCTCCCCTTTGCCATGGGAAGCACACGGACCCATGATCAGACAGAACTTGCGGATAGGTGAGCCAGCTTGGTGCTGTTGCAGTGCAGACTGTGTGCTAAATCCCGAGCTCAGTGCTCTGTCTCTTAGGTATTTCTAACTCCTTTTCACTGCTTTAAAAACACAAGTAGCAGCAGACATGACCATGGCATTTATTTCCTCAAGCTCTTCTATTAAGTCTAATCACCTATGCTAATCAGAAATGAAGGCCAGACAACAATCTGCTGCAGGTGCCAGATCCTGAAGCACTTAGTCCTATTAGAAGGGTCAGTTAGAAAGTAGGTAAGACAGTGCTAGTAAGAAAAATCTGTATGAATAGAAAAAGAGATTATGAGTGAAAAATTTGGAATTTCTACCTTACTAAATGTTGCTGCAGGCATGCAGTATGTGAGTGTAATTCGAATTAATGGGCATATTCTAGGAGTCCTTGTCGATATGTGATAAGCTTAAAGTGCTTGAGTGACCTCATAAGGTGCCAAGGAATGAAATACAACACGAAGAATTATGTAAGTTTAATTAAGAACAGAATATTGTAAAGAATTACAGAGTGCAAAACCACTTTTATCAACAGCCTTCCTTTCTCTGCAACCCCTGGCAAATTTCTATCTTACACTTCCAATCTTAAAACTATTCAGCATAGATCAAAGATAGGAGCTGCATATTGAAATGTACCTCTTTGAAATTTTCACATTTTAAAGTAATTTTCCTATGGAAAAAAAAAGAAACACCATGAAATTAAGCCATTCAAAACATATTAAAAGACAAAAGCTTCTTTCCCAACTAGGCTGGAAAGTAGCTAGAGTCTGTCAGAAAATAATAAAAAAGATATTGGCTACATGGATTTTGTGCTATTTCATTTGCAAATAAGGGTATTGTATCAGATGTCTCAAACATGGTTTTGCAGTTCTGCACATACAATAAAATAACAGCTCTTTACCCTAATTGCCCTCAAGAGCTCCTCTGTATGTAACAAGTCATTAATTATTCTGAATTCACAGCCAGCATCAGATTTGACCCAGTAAGAGATACAGCTTATAAATATAATAGCAAGTAAATACGTTTTCTGTTTAAAAGACAAGCCACATGAAACAGAAATGCTAACAAAATCAGTGTTGGAAGATATCTGAGAATAAAATTCATATTTGATCAAAGAATGATTACTGGGATTAGTCAGCTCTGGGAAAACAACAGGAAAGGAGCATATGCTTCTTGTTGTAGCTCCTTGCTAAAGGACAGAGAGCCATATATTTCAGTCTAGAAACTGCAGTGAGCATCACAAAGACTTGGGCACATGTTTAGCCTAATTATACAGATCATCTTTAGTACACAGGAACTGTACTCCTTTGCTACATTTATGAAGCTAATGAAAGGGTGCCTTGTTCAGAAAGGAAGATTCTTTCTCGCTTTCTGCTCTTCCCTCTGACTTTCCTGTCACACAGCTGAGAAATGCGACATGGCTTCTTTTTACATGTTATCATGTGAACTTCACACAAAGCTAACAATAGCACAGAAATTGGCTTAGCCTCTGTTACCTCTGCCAGAGAGTGAAAAAAAAAGAGTGAAAAAACCCTGTCTTGAGTCACTGGTTACTTAGAGTTTCAGTTCAGAGAGAGGTCTCTTATTACCTGACCTTGCCAGAAAGGGCCATTGGTAAGTGGATGCTGGAGATCATTCCACTCAGAACAAGAAGTAGTTTCAAAGCTCTAACTAAATTTACCATATACCCTATGATGAATGCATCTGAAAAAGGTCAAGAAAACAATGACAGTTTTATTGTTTTGTCTTATTTCTTTTTATTTCATCTTCTCTTTTATCTCCACATAGTGACCTTTCACAGAAATCTAAGACATATTAAAAAAAAAAAAAAAGAAGCCTGTAGTGAATTTAAACCTAAAATTTACATGAGGCTTAAACTCCTTTTCTCTCGATTATTAAATCCTGACTGTTTTTTTCTTTTTCTTTTTTTTTTTCTTTTCTTTCTTTTGTGAAAGTAAACCATAGTTCAATTAGAGACATGAAGCAGAAACTAACTGACATTTAGAGTGGAAAACTGTTTGATTTTCTTGGAATTGAGAAAATTTATGAAAATGAGAGTTTTACTATATTGATGGCCATTTTTATAAATACAAATTTAAAACCGAGATTTTCTTGACTGGAGACACATGTCCATGCAGATAAATACAAATACTAAAGGAAATTTGTTTCATGTCAACTGCCCCAAAACGTCTTTTTTCATAATTAAAGCATGTTCCCATCATGAGAAGAATAATCATTCACAGGCAGGTTTAAGTGTCCCCAGAGCACAAGTGTTTTTGCTTCTTGCATCAGCTTGCTTGCTTTGTGTCTGGGGAAGAGGCTACACCTCCCTTCCAGGCATGGCAGTTTCAATAAGACCATCAATGTGATTTATCCCCGGCCTCATAACTCCAGTCATTCTATTGCTGCACAGTGAAATATCACTCCTAGAAACTCTTCTAGCCACACTCTTCAGGTCTGTGGAATTTTAAGAGCTGATGAAGGATGGTGTTATTTGGCCCCCAAGCTGCCTGTTTGCCAGATGCGTCTCCTCGTTAAAGTTCCCTTGGTACCTTTCTGGTCAAGGAAGACTGCTAATCCTTTTAGCTTGGTCAAATTCCAGTTCATGGAGCTCCAGTCTCTCTATATCTACGCCCTTCCCCCACTTTAATAAGAATACCTGAGGGGTTTGCTAGTTTGTTTTTGTGTGCCTCTTATAAACAGTCACACAGTGCTCTTTCTTATTGTGATATTTTGTAATTCATCTCAAAATGCACCATATGCACCACAATAAGAAGGCAATGGGAAAAAGTTGGTGTGAGTTAATTCAAATTAAAGACTTAATGTCTTGAAAATTGTAATATATGCAGGGAATGAAACTCCTGTGTAAGCATGGGGTCAATATTACCCCATTTTGTTTAACAAAACCAATTTCCCTCTTCCCAGAAATATTGCCAGAATTCAAATAATTCTGGCTCTATTTCACCTTTGTGTTTTGTCTTTTGTGCAATGTTTTTGGTTCAGTTTACATGAACTCTGCCTAATATTCTTCATACTCTCTTTCTCTAGGGAATTTACAGGACAATTTTACACAAACTAACATTATTTTTAAAATTCTATAATCGCGGCTGGCTATTGTTGTATATCAAAATATGTTTACCAATAGCAACATTGTATTTATTGATTCTTACATTAAATGTTGTTATGATTTCTAAAGTTAATCCATTAAATATCCAGTATTATATATTATCAAATATTTGATATATAAAATTAGCATCAAATATAATAATATCAATATTAAAGTTAAGCCATGTAATGTATGTGTAAATTGTATGATGCACTTTATTATCATGGAAACAGAGTTCAGGGATGAGTTTGGGTCAGTTTGTTTTTTGTTTGGGTAAGGTCTTGAGAAGGATTACTTGCCTTTTATTGGTGATTTCTCCAAGTAATTGCTCTACAATTATAGTATGAAGTTCACCATGTCATGACTTCTTTATCTCTAATTTTTAAAAAACTGCAATTCTAGTAGGTCTGGAGAAAATACTGTCAACACTAGATCTCATTAATGTTTAATTTCAACTCATGTACTTTTACTTCCAGTTCAAATATTAAACCCTTCCAGAATAGAAGACTTACGTCTTGTGCCTCCTTTTTCCAAAACAGCAGAGCTCAGGACATGGAACTGAGGTAAAACCTGTTCACTGTTTGTCTTAACAACATGGCACTAATTAAGGTACACTGAAACAGAAGGGTGTGAGTGCATCACGTAACTAGCAAGAAAGTGTAGCTGGAAGAGAGCCTTGGCCACCCAAGGGTGTAGGAGAAGCAGGAACTCTGACAATACCCTGTGAAAATATCTGAAACTAGCGACATAAACCACTGCTTACTATTTGCACCAAGGAGTCCTCACTAGTTTTTCTCAAAGCCTCATCCGTGACAGGCCGAACCCAGAAAACCATAATTATTTATTTTTTTTATCTGAATGGAAAAAGTAATAGAAAAAAAGCTTTCAGGAGTATTGAATTTGTGGGCTATGAGAGATGTCAAAAAAAAAAAAAAAGGAATAAAAATAAAGCTAAGACAATTTTGGTAACACTGGCTTTTTTTCTGTCCATCCATGTAATTGAACAGACATTGAAAAACACATTCACAAATAATGAACAGAGAAATACACAGCAAGTGACCATTTTTGTTTTAGTATGAGAGTAACACTAAGGTCCCATCTCATAATTCAAAATCATATGTAGACTGTACCTATTTACCAGGTAAAAGTTGTCTGATTACACTTATTGCTCTTTCACACTAAATTTTCATCCTCTAAGAGTATACAATGAAGAAGTAGAAAAACACCTAGCTGGTTCTGCAGCCTGTGGCTTCGGGATTTCATGCCCTGTCTGCAGGAGGCACATTTACATAAAAAGGTTAAATCAGATGAAGCAGTCTGATACCAGTCTGTCTGTAGTAATATTGGCAGTGATTCAAGATTTTGGTTACTCATGTTATAAAAGTCCTGTTCTGCTTTTCATTTGATTGACTTATTTAGCTTACTTTCATTTGATTGACTCATGCTTATCCTTTCTGGTCAAGTAATTTAGACAATTAGTTTTATATTTCCAGTAACCTTTATGTAAAGAAATAGTACCTGAATTTCTCATAGCGTCTTATATTTCTTAATATCAAGCTATGACTTAGTTTTTGGGGACAGCTTACAGTGTTAGCAAACTGATTCCTTTTACTCTATCTTACTGTTAAAAATAAAACAATACAGTCTTTCCTGCTGATTATCTCTTAAAATTTGCTTCAGTCAAAAAGGGAGAAAAAATTTAATGGAAAAGATTGAAACTTCTTACACACTGCAGACTCAGTAACCTCCGTGGAAGACTAGCAGTTAAGGATTTGCTATTTCATTTCACTACTTTAATATTAGAGGGTCTAGTTTTGCAAATCTTATGCATGTGTTCTTTTTATTCATGTAGATTCATTGACTTCATAATGAATAGAAGGGATCAGTAAAGAGCTACCAGGAGCAAGTCCCCTTTTATACAGAAAAGTTAAAAAACCAAAAGAAAACATCTTTCTATTATAAGAAATAAAGTCTGGTTTTAAATGACACAGTTATGAGCTATAGCAAAATATGTAGGGATTTTTTTAAAAACATGTAATGTTTAAAATAAGGAGTCAACCTATGAAGGAATATTGGGTAATTATTACTTGGTTAATAAGAACTCATAAATGAAATGCTAACTCTTTCGCTGAATATTTAAGTATTTGATTTCTCTTGATTGCCATAATTTACTGAATGTTTGCATATACACAAATGGAAATGCAATGTATTTTTAGATATAAATGCAAAGCCTGGTCCATATTCTGATGACACCCACACCAGTCTGTACCTTGTCTTTTTGAAAAGGAATAGGCTAATGTATGAAGTAAAAAATGTCCAGAGAGGTCCTAATTTACATCAGTTGATTCTCCAGGTAATATGCAGTGGGACTGGAATAAGAAGTACTGTGAGTCAGCCTGAACTTTCAGCATTATAGCAGAATATTGTTCTGACACTTGGTGAAATATCTTGCACAAAATGGTCATATTAGCTGAGAAGGTAAACTGTCTTTATCTTAACTTATGATGTGGAACACAAACTTCTTAATTACAGTGAATACACCAGGAGTACAGTGTGAGAGACTAATTTGATAGTTTAATATTGTGGAAAATGCACCACACACAGTGAAAGTAGGTGTGATGGGAAAGGGAAGAGGAATAGAAAACTTTCTGCTCTGAAGTTGAAGGCAATGAGGCATAAAGATTTCCTGTCACACAGTAGATTTTTTTTGCTGTCAGGCAGCAGATTTTTCAATACACAGCATAATATTTTGTATCTAAACTTTAATTTGTTAGAAGTGTCAGTGGTATGAAGCTGATATGACCCTATGTATCCATACTGAGCTGTTTAGTTCCTGAGGATGCCTTAGAGGTGTCACTACAGTTCTCTTACACCTTGGTGTAATGCTTTTTAAGTTTAATTTCAAGTGGTCTGGTTTGTGGTACAGACCATTTATGGAAAAGATAAAGTTACAGTCTTTGAGCCTATTTAAATGGAAAGGAATTTTGTATACTCTGCTGGCACTGTTGTGTTAAGGTGACTGGTGTGCTTACCGTTTATACTGAAAGTAAATAAGTTCTGAAAACTCACAGAAGGATGTATTAGCTTCCTTGTAGAGAATATTAATATTAAATTTAATAATTTGAAGTAAAATCCAGAATTCTATGAAATAAATAGTAACTTCCATTGCTATTAGCTTAGTCAGGTCATTGAGCTACTTAGGACAAACTCCTGGACCAAGCTTTCACTTTGTGTATGACTACTCACTGTACCCCTTCTTTCTATAAGTGACCCTAGCTGTACAAAATCTTCATACTGAAAGATGAGACATAGATACGATGTGGACAAACAGGGCTTAAAATCTCATGTTCCTTATTGTCATCAAAGTATAACAGTATTTTATTTCTATCTGGAACAAAACATCTAAAAGCAGTGGCAACTGAGTACTCTAGCAAGTAAATTGAGGCTTTGGTTTTTTTTAATGTTCCAAAAATTTGGCTGAAGTTATCTCAGGATAGGCCCATATAATCTTACTACCATGTACATTCCCGAGTCTCCTTTCCAAAATCATGATATGTATAATTTCCTTCCTCATTCTCTAGACTGAAAGAATTTTATCAATATATCTCTCTCCCCCTCTCTCTCTTTCCCCCCATATAAACAGCTGGTATGATAGAAGATATGGACTTGCCTTGATGTTTAATTTATATTATACTCTACTTGAATAATAGATTAATAGAATTTTCCTGGAAATAAACCAGGATATTTCACCACATTCCCTAACTAGTCCAATTTAATCTTTGGGCAGCTTGGATTGTATAGCCTTTGGCTCAGTTTAATTTCAGAAAGACGCTGTAATATTCACAGAAAAATGTAAGTGCCAGGTCTGACTTATGATCTATACCTGCGATATAGACTTCTAAATCCTGTGTCAGTTCTAAAACAGATGGCTCACTCTTTTCACTCTTACTCCTTCCAACACTCATGCAGAACATTCATTTACTTGAATGATGAGCCCTCTGTAGTTCTTAAGGCTTAATTCTCCCTGGCTGCAGATTTTTAAGTTTAATGAAGAAATGGATCATAGTCAAGATAGATCCAGTTAGGAAGTTGCTAACTTTTTTCATCTGATGCCATAAGGTGAAAACCCAGTGATTCAGTGAGGGCAGTTTTAGAGGGAGAAAATAAATATTCTACGTGGAGAAAACAATATGAAATAAGCAGTCAAATGGTTCTTTCAAAGGTTCAGTTGTTTTATGTCTCCTATCTTCTTTCAACATCCTTCAAGTTTAATATTTATTCATGCTTTACCACTTACTTATTTTTGCATTTATCCAAATAAAAATCCTTATTGAATGTCAGTGGTTTGGTCAACAACAAACATTTTTGAAAAATGTATCCATTTATCATATAAAATGTTTGCAGCAAGAATAATAAAGGTTCTTTATACTGTTTCTAGATTCACAATTGAAAAACTACTAGCTTTATAAATGATACATTCAGTTCTTGGGCTTATTTATATTATTGGTACATATAATAAAATTGACATGCAGATTTGCTGCTGATTGCTCTTAAGGATTGATTGTTGATTTACAGAAATTCTTTTCTTAAATACATATATTCAGGTACATTCTATTTTCAGGTATAGGTAAAAAACTCCAACTAGCTGGTGACTACTGAAAAAGGAGACACATAAGTGAGAGGAAAGAAAGGATCTGGTCCTCAGCCAACAGGAAAGAAAAGAGTTTATGGAAAAAAACATATGATAAATTATCTGCATTCTGACTTTCAGACCTTTGAGAATAAAAGGTTTTATTATCTGAAACACAGAGCTTTTCAACTGTATTTGCATAAGCTGTGTCGACAACAAGTGATCATCTAACTTATTTACTCTGTGTTTTTTAATGTCTTGCTGTATCATGCACAGATGTGACAGCCTAATAGTAAAGGAAAGCAATGATAGAGCACTCACAAGAGAACTCTTAGAATACACTAAGACAGTGGAGCTAGTTAGGCTTGGAGAAAGAATATGGACTATTTCCACAGGGTATTATCTCATATTTTAAATTGTTCCATTTTATCCATACGCGCAGCCTCACTTTGGTCCACTGGTTACAAGCACTCAAAAAGAGAAATACTGAGAGATTGTCTGGGCACCCAGGGATCACATTATGAAGGCTGAAGGCCTGGTAGGATTAAATCTGGCCAGGGATTTCAAGGGCAACAAGAAAACCTCCTCTAGGTACATTAATGATGAAAGGCAGACCAGGGAAAATGTGGGCCTTCTCTGGAAGAAATGGGAAACCTGATTACCTGGCATATGGAGAAGGCTGAACAAATTTGATGACATTTTTGCCTTGGTCTTCACCAGCTATGCTTCAGCCACACTGACCAAGTTACAGGAGGCAAAGGAAGGGACTGGGAGAATGGAGAATCACCTGCTGTAGGAGAAGATCAGGTTCAAGATCGTCTAAGGATCCTGAAGGTGCACAGGCCCATGGGACTTGATGAAATGCATCCATGGATCATGAGGAAACTGGTGAAAGAAGTGGCTAAGCCACTATCCATTATATTCTAGAAGTCATGGCAGTCCAGTGAAGATCCAACTGACTTGNTGATTACCTGGCATATGGAGAAGGCTGAACAAATTTGATGACATTTTTGCCTTGGTCTTCACCAGCAATGCTTCAGCCACACTGACCAAGTTACAGGAGGCAAAGGAAGGGACTGGGAGAATGGAGAATCACCTGCTGTAGGAGAAGATCAGGTTCAAGATCGTCTAAGGATCCTGAAGGTGCACAGGCCCATGGGACTTGATGAAATGCATCCATGGATCATGAGGAAACTGGTGAAAGAAGTGGCTAAGCCACTATCCATTATATTCTAGAAGTCATGGCAGTCCAGTGAAGATCCAACTGACTTGGAAAAGGAGAATATAACCCCCATTTTTAAAATGGGAAAACCAGAAAGACCTGGTTAAAACAGACCAGTCAGTCTCACCTTGTGTCTGAAAAGATCATTAAAATCCTGGAAATTATGCTTAAGATACATGGAAGATAAGAAAGTGATTGGATGACAGCCAGCATGGCTTCACTAAGGGCAAACTGTGCCAGACATATTTGAGACAGGGTTACAGCAGTGGTGGATGATGGAAGAGTAACTGGTGTCATCTGTCTGAACTTGTGCAAGGCATTTGACACTGTCCCGTGTGACATCTTTCTCTATAANTACTTGAATAATAGATTAATAGAATTTTCCTGGAAATAAACCAGGATATTTCACCACATTCCCTAACTAGTCCAATTTAATCTTTGGGCAGCTTGGATTGTATAGCCTTTGGCTCAGTTTAATTTCAGAAAGACGCTGTAATATTCACAGAAAAATGTAAGTGCCAGGTCTGACTTATGATCTATACCTGCGATATAGACTTCTAAATCCTGTGTCAGTTCTAAAACAGATGGCTCACTCTTTTCACTCTTACTCCTTCCAACACTCATGCAGAACATTCATTTACTTGAATGATGAGCCCTCTGTAGTTCTTAAGGCTTAATTCTCCCTGGCTGCAGATTTTTAAGTTTAATGAAGAAATGGATCATAGTCAAGATAGATCCAGTTAGGAAGTTGCTAACTTTTTTCATCTGATGCCATAAGGTGAAAACCCAGTGATTCAGTGAGGGCAGTTTTAGAGGGAGAAAATAAATATTCTACGTGGAGAAAACAATATGAAATAAGCAGTCAAATGGTTCTTTCAAAGGTTCAGTTGTTTTATGTCTCCTATCTTCTTTCAACATCCTTCAAGTTTAATATTTATTCATGCTTTACCACTTACTTATTTTTGCATTTATCCAAATAAAAATCCTTATTGAATGTCAGTGGTTTGGTCAACAACAAACATTTTTGAAAAATGTATCCATTTATCATATAAAATGTTTGCAGCAAGAATAATAAAGGTTCTTTATACTGTTTCTAGATTCACAATTGAAAAACTACTAGCTTTATAAATGATACATTCAGTTCTTGGGCTTATTTATATTATTGGTACATATAATAAAATTGACATGCAGATTTGCTGCTGATTGCTCTTAAGGATTGATTGTTGATTTACAGAAATTCTTTTCTTAAATACATATATTCAGGTACATTCTATTTTCAGGTATAGGTAAAAAACTCCAACTAGCTGGTGACTACTGAAAAAGGAGACACATAAGTGAGAGGAAAGAAAGGATCTGGTCCTCAGCCAACAGGAAAGAAAAGAGTTTATGGAAAAAAACATATGATAAATTATCTGCATTCTGACTTTCAGACCTTTGAGAATAAAAGGTTTTATTATCTGAAACACAGAGCTTTTCAACTGTATTTGCATAAGCTGTGTCGACAACAAGTGATCATCTAACTTATTTACTCTGTGTTTTTTAATGTCTTGCTGTATCATGCACAGATGTGACAGTCTAATAGTAAAGGAAAGCAATGATAGAGCACTCACAAGAGAACTCTTAGAATACACTAAGACAGTGGAGCTAGTTAGGCTTGGAGAAAGAATATGGACTATTTCCACAGGGTATTATCTCATATTTTAAATTGTTCCATTTTATCCATACGCGCAGCCTCACTTTGGTCCACTGGTTACAAGCACTCAAAAAGAGAAATACTGAGAGATTGTCTGGGCACCCAGGGATCACATTATGAAGGCTGAAGGCCTGGTAGGATTAAATCTGGCCAGGGATTTCAAGGGCAACAAGAAAACCTCCTCTAGTTACATTAATGATGAAAGGTAGACCAGGGAAAATGTGGGCCTTCTCTGGAAGAAAATGGGAAACCTGATTACCTGGCATATGGAGAAGGCTGAACAAATTTGATGACATTTTTGCCTTGGTCTTCACCAGCAATGCTTCAGCCACACTGACCAAGTTACAGGAGGCAAAGGAAGGGACTGGGAGAATGGAGAATCACCTGCTGTAGGAGAAGATCAGGTTCAAGACCGTCTAAGGATCCTGAAGGTGCACAGGCCCATGGGACTTGACGAAATGCATCCATGGATCATGAGGAAACTGGTGAAAGAAGTGGCTAAGCCACTATCCATTATATTCTAGAAGTCATGGCAGTCCAGTGAAGATCCAACTGACTTGGAAAAGGAGAATATAACCCCCATTTTTAAAATGGGAAAACCAGAAAGACCGGGTTAAAACAGACCAGTCAGTCTCACCTTGTGTCTGAAAAGATCATTAAAATCCTGGAAATTATGCTTAAGATACATGGAAGATAAGAAAGTGATTGGATGACAGCCAGCATGGCTTCACTAAGGGCAAACTGTGCCAGACATATTTGAGACAGGGTTACAGCAGTGGTGGATGATGGAAGAGTAACTGGTGTCATCTGTCTGAACTTGTGCAAGGCATTTGACACTGTCCCGTGTGACATCTTTCTCTATAAACTGCTGAGACATTGGTTGACAGACTGACCACTTGATAGGTAAGGAATTGACTAGATGGTCACACTCACAGAGTTGTGGTCAATGGCTCAATATCCAGCTGTAGACCAGTGACAAGTGGCATTCCTCAGGGCTCGGTATTGGGATCAGCACTGTTTAACACCTTTGTCAGTGACATGGACAGTGGGCTTGAGTCCACGCTCAGCAAGCTTGCCCACAACACCAAGCTGTGTCGTGCAGTCAACATGTTGGAGAAAAGAGATGACATCCAGAGGGACCTTGGCAGGATTGAGAGGTGGGACTGTGTAAACCTCCTGAAGTTCAACAAGGCCAAGTGCAAGGTCTTGCACCTGGATCAGGGCAATCCTAAGCACAAGCACCAGCTTGGCAGAGAATGGATTGAGAGCAGCCCTGGGTAGAAGGACTTGGGGATGTTGGTGAACAACATGCTGGACATGAACCAGCAATGTGCCCTTGCAGCCCAGAAGGCCAACTGAGTCCTGGGATGCATCAAAGCAGTGTGGCCAGCAGGGTGAGGGAGGGGATTCTGTCCATCTACTCTACTCTCAGAGTGCTGTGTCCAGCTCTGGGATCCCCAGCATAAGAAGGATGTGGACTTGCTGGAGTGAGTCCAGAGGAGGGTCACAAAGATGATCAGAGGGTGGGAGCACCTCTCCTATGAAGACAGGTTGAGAGTTAAGCTTGCTCACCCTGGAGAAGAGAAGATTCCAGGAAGACATTGTGGCTGCCTTTCAGTATCTAAAAGGGGCCTACAAGAGAGCTGGAGAGGGACTTTTTACAAGGGCATGATAGGACAAGGGGGAATGGCTTTAAAATGAAGGAGGGTAGGTTTAGATTAGATATTAGGAACAAATTCTGCACCTTAAGAGTGGTGCAGCATTGAAACTGGTTACCCAGAGAAGCTGTGGATACCCAATCCCTGGAAACGTTCAAGGCCAGCTTGGGTGGAGTTCTGAGCAACCTGACCTAGTGCATGATATGCTGCTCAGGGGTGCTGGAACTGGGTGATCTTTGATGTCCCTTCCAAACCATTCTACAATTCTATGAAGTCTTACAAGAGCTTACAAAAAGCAGATTTCCAGGAAGTAAATATGCATCACATTGTCTCCACTAGGACTTGGCATGAGAGCATTATATGCTCACAAAAAACCTTTGCAACCCTGGGATTTCAAATAGTAATACCAAATATTCTTTGCAATCTTTCAGGCAAGACAGAGAAAAAAAATAGTGAAGAATAAATATCTTTACATTTACCTCTCTGCATTTCCTCCAATAGAACTGAAAACACAAAAGGAGTTTTCTTGCACACATTCAAATAGTATTGTTAGGAAAATGGGATCTACTTGCAGGTATCATGTTAGCCTGAAAATGGGTTACACGTGTCAAATGAATTATTCATTGTAAACTACTCATTTACCTCTTCAGTTAGCAAAACCAATACCCAATTCAACAGAACATGCTTTTCCAAATGCATGAATAGTTCACAGGCACAACTCCTGGAGTCTATGCCCCTTCTAAACAGGAGCCATTAAGGGTAGGTCAAAAATGGTAAATGAGGTTGGCAAAACTAGAGGTTTAATAAAAAGTATGATATTATTATGGGTGATTTTATCTTAATTGGTTTTGAAAATTAATTGAGTGGCAACAAAAGCTGGAAAAAAGCATTTAATTTAAATCAGACAATTAAAAGTCCCAGAAGACTTGTGGCTGATAATATTAACCAATGTTGAAAAGATTAAATTTTAGCTTCAGAACCTGAATCATTGTGTAATATGCAGGTGAATCACTATCTTCTGCTAGTAGCAAGCCTAATGAACCCTGTCCATAGATTTTCATCTTTGTTATTAAAATCCTTATTTTAAATTTGTAAATTTGGTGTATTATTCCATTTTTATAGCTATAATTATTTAGGGAAAAATAAAAAAAGGAGATCCCACCAAACATATGATTTTAGCATTCAAAATTTAGTCTGTGACATAAAAGGATGTTATTTTCATATCCAATCATATACACCATTAAAAAAAATTCTATTGCTTCCTAAGCTTGACATTTCAGTGGAAGATTTTTCAGGATATCAATGAAAGAGTGTCTTCTTGTATTTTGAAAGCTATTGCACTTATAATGGATTTGTATTACTCATTTTGGAAATGCAACGTTTTGTCTTCTTTATGCATCATATAAAGTATAGCAATGGCATTTTCTTTTTTTCGAAAGGTCTGTGAGAAGAAACAACACCCAACTTTTGTGTGTCAGAAACTAACTTACCCACATGAGAGGACAGGGTATTTCCTAGCCTCTTCAGAGCCTGAAGAAGCTTGAAGACCTGCAGATGAAGAAGATTGCTCTAGTTACTCAGTTATGGAGATTCTTGAGGCCATGGTATAGCCAAGAAGGTAAGAATCAAAGGAATTCAGATGTTGCAAAAGCAGAAATGAAAACATAGTCGGAAAGCTCTGGTCTGGGTACCTCTCCACACCCCACACCTTCCAACCACCCCATTTGTTTATTATGTACTTCATATTATACTGTGACAACACACGCCTTGAAAATACAGGCATATTAGGAATATATTCACACCAGGGTTATAAACACAAATCAGAAAAGGCTTATTATTGGTTACTGAAGTAATGCAACTTGGTGTACAGGCTACTACCGACTTTAGGGCATAAGAAAGACTAAAAAGAAAATTTATTCAGCATATAAAAATCTTCCTTTATGTCATGAAAACACAAAGGAGTTAACAAGAAGTATAAAAGACAGCTACAGCCCCTACAAGAATGGTAACAAAGAGAAAACAGACAGAGACAAATTACTCTGCCTTTTCTCCCCTGGTTGAGGATGTCACCCCTAACTAATGTCATTATTTATCTGTTGGGTCCACACTTACATATTACATAACTCTGCTTTTTGATTTGCCATTCACCACATTTTGTTACTGCAAATTCAGCTTCCACACATAAAAGATTAACTTTTAATATAACATTTGCTTATGCAAGCTGGAATTAAAGAGTAAATGTGTCTGTGTGTTTCAGCCGCAGCCTTCCCATGTCAAAATGTGATCGGTAACGTGGCAATGAGTCAGGAAACGACACTGTAGCAGATAACTAGTGCATAAGGACAGACATTCCTGAGAAAAGAAACATGCATTTCCCCTAATTACCTCTTCAGCCGTCTCTAGGTGGCATTCCAGAGTACCACGAAGTTAACATGAGAGGTAACTAACTCAGAGAAGTGATTCCAATATCAGCAAGCTTATGTTTGTGTTAATGGAGAACCATCTAAATATTTAGAAATCTAAAAATGAAAAATTCTGAAACCACTGAGCTTGGCTATGTAGAAGTCTGCCCTCCTCAGTGGACCTCCAAGTGGACTAACTTACAAAACAATACAGGAGAAAAAGACAAACCTAAAACAAGCCAACAAAAGACCCAAACTAAAACCCCACCAGATACAAAGCCATCATTCATTTTCCTTCAATGACTGATCTTTCTTCAAGACCTAATTTCTATGCCTCAAAATTATGTGGCTGTTTATTTTCTTGCTTGGCAAAGCATCTTCAGAAATTAATAAAATACTTCGACTTTATCTTCATTTGTTGAGTTGGTTCTAAGTTATTTAAAATTAAGAAAAAATCAGGGTGTATATTCCTAACTGCATAAATTTGGACCAAATTTAAAAATTTACTAACAAATGTCTCAACAAAACAGTCTTTCTTCTAATGACACACTTCATATAATTTATTAATAAAGATTGTATAAAAGCCAGTTTTATCCTTTGTTTTGAAAATAAAGGAAAGGAAATGAAATCCAAAATCAAAGAGAAAGTAAGAAAGAAGTAAAAAACATTAAAAATATTATATTTCTGAACAGTTTCTAAGTTTTGATTTTAAATTAGGTCTGAAAAATATCAGAATGGCCAAGCTTTTATGACTTCACTATGAGTATTTTTTTTCAAGACTCTACAGCCTTTCAATGAAATTTATGACAAGTTCTTTATGTCTAAGAAAATTCAAAACCCTTCTGAGACTCCCTGAGAAACCCAAAGCTCTCTTCAAAATATATTGATGTAGTATGTGGAAGAGTCAGAAAAAATGTGCTTAAAGCTTTTTTGGGTAGTGATGCTTTTATGTTTGTTTGGGAGGGTTGTTTCTTTATTGTTGTGAGGTTTTGTTGTGTTGGTTGGTTTTTTTTTTTTTTTTTTTTTTTTTTTTTTTGTGGGGTTTTTTTTTTTTTGTGTTTTTTTTTTTTTTTTTTTTTTTTTTTTTTTGCCCCTAGAGATTGCAGCTTCCCTCCTCCTTTCTTTCTTATTATCAAATAAAATCTGGTCTTGTCTACTTTTCAGCCAGCCAATTTCTGAGATGATTCCAGGTCATTCTGCTGTAAAACAGTCTTTAAAAAGGTGGTTTATGCTCTTCTGCATTCTTCTTGAGAAGAATGTAGTGCATTCAGAATAAATGAGTACACTTAAAGGGGAAAAAATATCTCTCATAGTTCTGCTTTTGTTTGTGCACAGATGAAAATGGAAAAATATGTCAATAAAGAAGAAAATACGTCTCCTGTAAATACTTCCGGTTAATTGACTATCTTTCTGTCTAGTGTNTGTTAATGCTTTTTTTTTTGTTTGTGTTGTTTGTTTTTTTTTTTTTTTTTTTTTTTTTTAACTGCTTATATTATTGTGCCCAAACGGCAGATCATCTTACTGTTTCGTTTTCCATTTCTTACGACACTGGCTTCTGAGCGAGGTGCTCAAAGCCGAGTTCAATCAGCACCACGGACAGAGACCCCTATTTACCCTCGCATTCTCCATCTCACATTCCGGGTGGCCGAGTCTCTCGCACTGCAGTCGTTGTCTCACTAGAAGACGCAGATCCACTGCTCTACCCAGACAGCAGTGCTCAAGTAATCTGTAGAAGGCAATGTTTCAATTGATATTTCTCTGTCAAATCTGCCAACAGGTTTAAAACCAGATACACACAGACAGCAGAGTATACAGTCAGTACAAGGCAACAGCATGATGGCCGGAGTTTTGTTTCCTTATGGAACAAAACCACAAAATGTTGCTGCTGTAATAAAATAAAGATAAAAATAAGTAAAGGAAATGGAAACTGGAAGCTTCTAAGGTTTTTTTTTGGTCACAGAATAAATTGAGTAGCAGGATGGTCAAGCGGTTCTATCCAGCTTCTTGATGATTTCTGAACTTAAAAGAGCAGACAAAGAGGTCAAATCTGGGCCACTCACTGCACAGGAAAACTGACTCTGCACTCAGTTTTAGGACAAAAAAATAGCAATTGTGCTAGTTTTGGCTGTGGTAGAGTCAATTTTCTTTATAGTAGGTAGCATGGGGCTGTGTTTTGGGTTTCTGGTGGAAAGAGTTTTGATAGTTCAGGGAATATTTTTGTCACTACTGATCAGTGCTTACACAGAGCCTTTTCCACTCCTCACATTCCATCAGTGAGTAGTCTGGATGTACACACAAAATGAGAGAGGGGACACAGCCGGGACAGCTGCCCCTATCTGAACAAAGGAATATTTCATACAATATGAGGTCATGCTTAGCAGTAAAACTAGGGGCAAGGTTGAGAGTGAGTCCAGTGCTCAGAGACCATCTGGGTATGAATCAGTTGCTGAGAAACTGTTCATTTGCATTGCTTGTCTTTCTTGGATTGTATTTCTTCCACTCTTTTATTTTTCTTTTCATTGCTATTTGTTATTGCTGATGATTATTTTATTTTATTTTATATAAATTCTTAAACTCATTACTTCTACCGTTTAAATTCCCTTCATCCAATCCTGCTGGGACAGGGAGTAAGCAAGCAGCCATGTGGTGATGGTGCTGGCTGGGATAAAACCATGAGAGTCATAAAACATTTTCCAAGATTAGTGGATCAGTACAGAACGGGACTTCTCAGTTATGTCTGAATGAGGTAGAGCTTTGACAGGGACCATTTATTCTTGGATCTATAAACGTCTATTTTTAATTACACTATGACCATACCCTTAATTTTTTAAGAAATCTCTTTTCAAAAGATATAACAAAAAAAAACCCAAAACAACATAAATTTGAAAAAAATATGGAAAAAGCATAATAAAACTCCCACAAATATTTTGCATTCAAAGACAGATATCTTCTTCCTTACCATATGATTGGTACATTTTCCATGATTATGGGTGTGTTTATGTTAAGAGATGTACACAGCTCTGCACATTTAGATTATTCTAGCATGAAAGTTGTGAGCACTGCCGATGTATTCCTGAGGTCACAGGACTGCCAGAGCTTTCAGCTGTGTCTTTTTCTAAAAAAGGCATATTAAAGGCTCAAGCAAGATTTGCCTGAAGAGAGTGAGATAGTAAATCATTTGGAGTAAATTGAGAATTAATAAAAGAAAAATAATGAAATAACTGTCTTCCACTTCTCCCTGATTGCTGTTTCTTGTCTTTCAGGACATGAACATGTCTTTCTCATTCCAGCAATTCTATGATGCAATAAACCCCAGATCATCGCTTATGTGTTCCTAGGAAAAATCTCACTCTTTTTTTTTTTTCTCTCAGGTCTGGCCTTTTACACTTCTTTCAATCTGTAGTATATTTACTGCTTTGTCTCCCTGACTGTTTTCCTTCAGGACTATCCTTTGATTTTCCAGGAAACTTCTGTTTCCAGCTAACTCCAGTCTGAACTGCTATCCCACTTCCTTTCTTGCCCAATAATTGACCAGCCAGGTGAAAAAAAAAGCAAAACAACTTTCTTCCTTTCAAGTAACTCATATCTATGTGAATGACAGTAGCTCAGATAGTTAATAACAAAATTTGTCCACTATATATCTTCTCATCTTTTGTCTTTTCACAAAAATTTTTCCACACATTGCCATGAGTGCATAAATCTTGTTGTGGACACAGGCAAACATTTGGAGTATCATTCTTCTATTTTTTTTCCCTTTCATTTCTACCAAACTAATTTGAGAAAACATAAAAAATAGCAGAATGTAATTCAAAATGCCTCACATTTCACAGGTAATTTTCAAGAAATATGTAAATTAAATGTTATTATTTTTCAAGTGCTGTCAAAAGTTGTTAGCCTTATTTGATCAACAGTAGTGAAACCATTGACAGCTTCTTTAAGGATGTCCCTAGAAAGCGATGAAAACTGCACTCAGTGTTTCATCATATTCTAAAGACAAATTAAGTGTAGAATATCTCTTGTTTCATCATCTTTCCCACACTAGTAAAATTACATGCCTAGTTACGCTTTCACTATGCCACTGATGAAGAACATTGGACTCCTTTAGAGAGTCCACTGGTAGCAAAGAAGAACCCAATTCTTATAAAATAAAAAATATTGTCTAATATTTATAATACAATTTTACATTTTAATTTGAAGAAATTTCATAATTTAGAAGTAAAAGTTAAATATATTACATTTCTTAAAATAGAAGAACATTTTCTTCACCTTTAAAACTTATGAATCTATTAGAAAATGCCATTATTGAGCACCAACATTGACTAATTTTATTTAATAAATAAAAGTTCAATAATTTATTCAAGAAATAAAAGTTAAGTGGTGCTTTTACTAAAAGATGATGCTGAGTATATCTCTCACAGCAGAAGTTCACACTCTGGTTTCTAGGACATTGTCCAAAAGAACTTGCATGCTACTGTTGACCAGCCACACATTTGATGTGTGCTTCAATTATAAGTGAAGATGGCTGTTTCCTATAAATGCAGAGCATGAGAAATGGTAATGATATTTTTCCATGTGTGTTGGTAGGTATGTATTTGATTTTGGCAAAATCACAAAGAAATAACTGCAGGAAATTGCCACGAATAGCCCTTGTGCTTTTATGTATCCTTGAAAGCCTCAGTGACAGAAGACTACATCAGAGAAGATATAAACTTCATAAGGTTTGCCAGAGTCAGGCCAGGTGCACAAGTTGTGCAAACTCTACTAAATTATCACATTTCATAAGCATTTCTTTCCCCTGAGTCAAATGACATTTTCAGGGTTAACAGAATCAACTCTTGAGACTCTCTGAGCTGGAGGGAAAGTCAGGAGAGAAAAAAAGTTGGAAAACTTACATCAAAACCAGGGAGTTAGGTATGCCTACTTTTTCCTTCTGTAAAGAAAGGTTCATACCCATCTGGTGGTTATTTCAAACAACTGCTTCTGTGGCACTGAAGTTTTCAATGCCTCTTGAAGTGAAGTTGGAGATGACAGCCCTCCTGCTTCCACTCAGCTGTCAGAAGGGTTGGCTGTACCTTGATCTGCTGGGGAAGAGGAGACCAGATGGAAAATAGACCAGATGGAAAGTACCCTGGACATCAGGTAAGTAATACAAACTACTTTTATTGTATTTACCAATATTTTAATGCAGTAAATTCAAACCAAAATGCACCTCCAATAACTCATTGACAAATTCTCTTTCTACAGTGGTAATACCTACCTTGTTCAAATACTTCTTAGTACAAAACAAAAGAATAAAGTGTGTTCCTTTTGTAAATGACCTTGAGAATACTGAAACAGTTTTCAAAATGAGTTACTCTCCTGTGTTTTGCCTAAATAAATAATAAGTTAACCTATATGTTTTGGTTTCCTGAAATCAGTTTAGGGAGAGCAGCTCTCTGGGAACTAAAACTATAAACATTCAAATAAAATGTTTTGTAGGCTCAGTACTGAAAGCTAGATCTCAAGTTGTATGTAATATGCATTTTGGGATCAGTTTATCTAATCAGAAATACTAAAAAAAAATGATTGTGAAGACCCTAATATTTAGCTAATGTTAAACAAGACTTTGGAATTCTTTCAGAAGGGAATTATCTCTTTTACAGATATTGTCACATATGGTTTCCTGTTGATTGTGCTATCAGACCAAACAGTAATAGCATAGCTAAAAAGTTCTAAAAGTATTTACTGGAAAGATAGCCTCTATACTTGTCTAGAGATTACTTTTCTTACAAAGTGGCTTTACTACCTTTTTGATTACACATTTGCAGTTTCCATAAATGCCAGCAAGTTTGGTCATACAAACACAGATACTCATTCAATTTTTGATGCAATCCAATTTCTGAAGCCAAAATACTTTTCTAATATAAAAATTCCTGAGTCTTTTTTCCTAGCACAATTTAACCAACTAAGTCTTAAAGTCTTAATTTCTAGATTTAACTGTTGCAAAATATCCTCAGAATGGCTTTGGCAATTTAATAAAAAAAACTGCTGTGCATTGGCATCCTTCTGAAAAGCACATAAAAATAAATCCCTTTGAATGCATTCTTTGCTTTAATGGTTAGTTCATGCAAATTTAACTGTCCTTGATGACATGTTTTAATTTCTGCTTCTGCCTCTGGACTAACACAAATGCTAAATGCAGTTTTACTGATAGCATCTCCAGCACTGTGTGCAATCTGAGAATTAGCAGACCTCAGCATTTTTGTGAAGAGTGAAAACATGCACTTTTGCAGACCTTAACACTTTTTTTAACCCTGCTTTTTTGAGAATTTTGACTTTTCCTTTAACAGGTAGAACAATATTAAGAAAGAATGAGGACATTAATTTTTGTTTCTCATCCATTGATTTTCAATCAGTAATTGATCAAGTCTGAGGAAAAAAACAGACACCAAAATAAGAAGAAATTTCTTAGAATTTTTCCCCTCAAACACTGTATTTTTTTTCCCTTTGAGATCTGTAAGTCCTAACACTTCTCTCAGATTTCTCAGATATGTTGAGGTTTTTAGGTAAGTAATGGGTTGGCCTCATTTCCTCTCTTACTCCTAAATATGTGCTATTGTTTTTGTCCTTACAGTTGAGCATGTCTTGGGTAGTTGGTTGATTCGAGTGTTCTTCACCTCGTGAGTCCAAAAATGAAAGTGCTTTCTGAGACTGTTTCCAAGCAAATCTGTATCTCTGCTTGGGGATCAGATTACTTCTCCTTTGGTAAGATTTTTATAAAGAATAATTACATATTCCTAAGAATTATTACTATTACTCATACCTCATGATCTCCAATGAGTGAAGGAGGAACATATTTTTTAGAAGGTAATTTATTTTTTATGCTGGTGAAGTAAACAATACACATGAACCTCCCTAGCTGGTATAATAGCCAAATAAATAATGGATCCACAACCAAATGAAAGAATATTAAGAGCACCACGTGAATTTGAAACTACTGATGGGTGAACTAGGATTCATAATCTAATGACTGGATTACACACATCTGTCAAAGATTCATCCCATAGGCATGCTAAGAGGTTAGACTCTAAAAAAAAGCAGAACTTTCTGCAGAAACTTGTGACATACAAGTGCAGAGGCAGAGCTGACAGCTGGAAGATTCTCCTGAAGGTTTCTGAGGCTTTCTGAAGGTTGTGTTAAACACACACTATTGAATACAGGTCATATTCAAGTGCATATCGTGTGTGATTTTCTCTCTGGTGATTACAATGCCTTAAATTAAGCTATTGAAGTACGACGTGCTAATGTAGTTCAATTCCTTCATCAGTTTAATGAACTATTCCCAAAGAGCACCTGTGACTGGGAATTCTTTCTAAAACATGGGAGAAATACCAGAGGACCAATTGATGAGCAACATACCTTTAAAATCTACTCTCTGCTGCTCGCATCGGTGCTGTTTCAAGCTGCCTAAACTACCTCCGAACAAGGTCAGTTTGACTAGTTATGAGCTGGACAGTGAGCTGCGTGTCTGAGCAAGGGCTGCCTGAATAGCCTCAAACACTGCTTTGCTGGAATGCAGCTACGCTGCACTGCCTCCTGCTGCAGTGGCACATTAACAAGCTGTGTAATATCATTTGTTTTCCGTTACACATTGACATATGCACTATATTCCATTAAAATAACACAGAGCTTCATGTGTCTTTTCCTTTATTAAGTTCATCAAACAATGAAAAGCTATCAATTTTCACAGTGCTTGAGGATTTACTGAATTTTTGAAAAGTAATTTTTGTTTATTTCAGTGAACTGAAGCAAATACTTAGCTGTAAGTACTCTTTTTACTGCTACGCTAAGGATGAATTTTTCATCTTTTTTTCGATGTTAGAAAAGTACATTCTTAAAGCTTAGCTTTGTGTTTCAAAACAGGTCAAATCTAACATATATTGAACAGCCCTCTTCTGAATCACAGTTTTTATTATGCTGTCAGAAATCTGCTTCTTCCTTACTTGTTGAGTACAAAGAAAACTAATTCTGGTCAAAGGCAAAACAAGATATCCTAGGCAACTGAAGATAAAGTATCAGCTGCTTATGAGGAACAACCACAGCATTAATGGAAATTCTTTGGCAAATATTTTTACTTCATCAATGTCAGATATTTGCAGTTTAACGAAAATAAAAGTTGGTTATACTTTTGACATTTTTGATCTCAAGCTCCTTTATGATTTTCACTTCTGGTATTCCATGTTCATTTAAAGTATTGGTCTATTAAAATGGATGTATTAAAAACCATATATTTCAGGAACCTGAATTTTCCGACACCAGAAAAAAGATGGAGGGCCAATGTATAGATTTATATACTGCACACTGAGTAGCAAATCAAACTCTGCACTGTGTCACACCACTTTTAATTTACATGTCAAAATGTTTCCCCTCAGTCTGCTAATATTTTAGTTTACATATAGTAAATAAAGAGGGACAGGTACGGAGATACAGAAATTTTTTTTAATTATAAAAGGAGTTTCTGCAGTAGGATAAGTGGTTCTTGAGGACAATTACCTTAAACTTAAGTAACATCACTTTAGGTGGCATAGTATTTTTTGCTGCGGGGTATGCATCATTGCTACTGTGACCAAGACAAAGCTCTGCAACCTGTTTTGCCCTTGTCCTTTACGTTATTGGTACTCATATTGCTAGGCATTGGCGAAACTCTGACAGTGGCAAGGCTGCTGCCGTTGCATGCCCCCATCTGGCACTGCTCCTCCATGTGTAGGCAGATGACCTCCCCACAGTACCTTTCAAATGCTCCTTGTTACACATTTTTTTCTGGTGTGATGACAAGAGAGGGGGAAGTTCATAATAAGACAAATTAGTATATAGGTATCATATAATTTAGTGCAAATTCTCCATCCTAAGTGGATGTGAAACTTCCTGAATATAGGCTGGATATACTGGATAAAAATCCATATTTCCTTTTTATACCACACTATTTTGGGCTATGCCAATAGAAATTAGATGGTTAAAAAAGTCAGAATATTTTTTAATTTTCAGACATTACATTCTTCAGGCAACCAAATGTTGAATTCAGTTGTCTAAGCACACATTTGCCAGAGCAATTTTAGACCCCCTGCATCATCCAAAGCATCCAGACTGGACATGGTTTCATGACACAAGGAGGCAAGGAGGGGATGTATTAAGAATATATGCTAGATGTCTACTGATTACAGATTGAATCCTGCCCAGAAGAATCTTTTTTTCTAGTGCTTTTCTTAAGACCAGAGAATCATTAGAGAAAATGGGCAGAAGCAAGGGTTTCTTCCTTTGCCTGGTGTGTCTTCAACCTTTGATATGCGTGGCCACAATGAAATGGGAGAGGCAGATGCTACAGACAAATTTTTCAGAATGGCTGGATAATTTTATAACTAATAATAACATTCATAGTTATCCAGGTAAAGAGGAGGGCAATCGAATGTTACGCTTCAGGGAATAAGACAATCATCACAGACGAAAACGGGAATTCGTTCACTTCACTGTCTTTCTCCATGAGTGGTATTTCTTACTTTGTGAAATGTATCATATTGTTTTGTCTTCTTTTCTTAAGCAGTCATATGGTTCAGTGATCTGTTTTCATACAGTAAATGCCACAAGTTTGCATTTCTTAATTTGAAAAACATATTTGCAGGTTTAAGATTTTTTGTGATGTTTCTTTCAAGAAATTTATGGATCAAAGTAACCAAGGCTTATATAAAAATAGTACCATGTTAATATTAGTGCAGGGTGAACTGTATATTTTTCTTGAGAAACTATACCGAAAGAACCATTATCATTCTTAACTTCAAAGATCAGACTTTTTTCATTGTCAACTCATTTATGTTTTTATGATGAAAAAATGATTATAAATGATAAATGGGTCTATTCAGACACCAAATTGTAATTCTACTACCAGAAGAACAGCTTTGAAGCACAACAACATTTTCTGCCCACACGTTGTAATGACCCGTAGGGGATAAATATGTCAAAAGGGAAATCCATGCACTATTTGATTTACAGCTTCATTTTTTAATGATGAGACAAAGAAGTAGCAACAGAATGCTCTTATAAATCCTTCTATTTTTCACAGTCATCTTTCAAAAGGAAAATATGGGTAGATAATTTAAGGTTGCTTGTGTCAAGTGAAGAGTAGCTGTAAAGCTTGTGAGTTTACCAATGAGTGGAACCTTGTTTAATGCACTACTTGCGAGTTCTGCAGTAAGAGAGTGAAAGAAGTATTTACTTGAAATCTGAAATTCAAACCTTGTTTGGGTCAGTCTATTTACCTCTTCCTGTACCCAGTGCATTAAAGTGAAAAACAGGTGCTGAACAGATCTTTCAGAGCGTTCAGTCAAGTTTTGTGTTTACTGTCACAACCAGGCATGGGTAGATGGAACCGTAGACTAAAGACTGGGAACTTTGGCTGAGTGCTGCTGGAACTAGAGTCTCACTGCCTTCTTTGTGATTTAATCTTCTGGTTCTGATAAAGATTGTGGGACTCCCTTTTCTTTTCAAGCCAGATGTGTTCTTAAAGGTAACAGGAGATTTTTGGTCAAGGTAGTGCCTGTGGTTCCTTTTGGAGTCCAAGAAACTAAACCTGAGTAACAACAGCTTACATACACTTTCATATCAGCTTGAAAGGAAATAACTATTCCACACCAGCTCCATGTGAACCAAATCTAAACCGTGTAGAGTAGGAGACTGTGGAGTTCCCACTTGAAGCAGGAAACAGTACATATACATGGGCTTAGGAGGCAGGATGATCTACAGTGCATGATGTAGACAATAACCACTAGTTTCTGTTCAGCACCTTTGATCCAGGGCAATATCCCCATTGAATAACAGCTGCAGGCTCTGTTCTGGGGGTGTGCTGCAGCTGTTATTCCTAGTACTTCACTTGGAGCCATCTGAGGTACTTCTGGATATGTGCAATCATATCTCCACTGATGCTACAGAGGTAATAGTAAGTGTGGATGCACTGCATCAAACAAAAACCCAAGCAATAGTCTTTCTGCAGAAGCTGGTGGTAGCTCTCTGTCTGGAAAGAATAAAAAATATGGTATGAGACATATAAAAAAATTCAGGAGCAATATGGTAGTTATACCCCAACTGGACCTCAGATCTTTTCTAAATGCATAACACAAAGCTCAATTCTTTGTTTATGTATGTTGTTTCAATGGAGTTCCTCTGTATTTCTGTAGGGAAAGGTAAAAAACATTTGTTGGAGAGGCAAACAAAGGCCTATGACAATAGAAAATGTTTTTACTTTTTTTAACTTCAGATATACATCATATCTGCAAAATAAGAAATGTGATTCTTATCTATACTGAGTGTGTGTTCTTGTGTGTGTACATATAGAATACACAACTTCACTTATGTACATGTATATTAACAGTCAACATATTAATTTATATATATGATACACATGCACCAAATGTAGGTGACCAGTTCTGATTAGTTTGGGCTTTTAGGTTATTACTGTAAAAAACAACTCCATAAGCAGTATTTTCAAAAGGAGTGCAGGTGCTCAGCTCTGCTTTTGGGCAGAAAAATTAGTTAAATGATCTTGTCTAATTTATTGATAACTGAATTCAGTTTTAGTTTATAAATAAAAATTTCAGGTTACAGTGGCATTTTTACTCATAGAATCACAGAGTCACAGAATCAATTAGGTTGAAAAAGACCACTAAGATTATGAGACCTCTGAGATGTGACTGGTTATATCCGGTTTCTTAACAAAGAAAAGAAGTCTTCATTAAATCAAATTCCAAGCTGTAAATACACACACACACACACACACACACGCAAATTCCTCTATGCATTATCAGCCCATTAAACTTTGACACATTTCAGAACCATACAGGTAAAAGCTAAATCTAGAAAAGCATATTAAGTACTGTAGTTTGTTGTGAAAACAACGTATTTAATGAAATTCACATAGGGAAAAAATAATTACATTATTTTTGCATAAATCAAAAGAAGGGGAATTTTTGGCTCAGCTTTTTGCTTTTTGAAAAGCAAAGAGAATAAGAGTTTCAAAGAGGTAATTGAACACAGTGCACAATGGACCTGGATAACTTCCCTCAAAAAACTCCCAAACAAACAAACCCAAAACCCAAACTAGCTCAACAAAAAATTCCCAACCAAAGGTGAAAACAGTTTCATTTTTTATAAAATCGCCATGTACAAACAGTTCTGCAAAAAAGCAAATACTAAAATAATGTATGACATGCAGGAAAGCTATCGCAGAATTGCTATAAAAACAATTTCTAGGAGCAGTTAATGCTTATCAATGGTGTTATAAAACACAATGATAATTCTATAGAAAAAATGCGTTTCAAGTATAACACATTTCTACCACATGTACAAAAATTTCATGTATTGTGATATGCAGCATAAATCAATCACAGACGCTTTCCACTATCCTGAAACTCTATAAATGCCTATGTGTTTTGTGTTCCAGGCAGCAAGAAGCATGTATTAACAACAAATTTTATTGTTCAATCTCCAGCATCCAGGCCTTTTGGACTGCCACTTAGTGTGAAAGAGATCTGTTGTGGAAATTGCACTGTTCATTTCAGCTGTTATGGCCACACAGCACCTTAAAAGAAATGAACAGAAATTATCTTTGCAGCAAACTGCAGGTAAACCAAAGACTAAGTGGACAGGAGACATGCTTCATTTAGAAGCATGCTACTGCTAAGTAAAAGTGATCATAGCAGTATATGATGTAGAATTTCAAAATATCCATTTTGATGTGAAATGAATAGCAATATGTATTTATTTAGATGATTAATTGTATGGAAATCTGATTGAAAATAAAAGGAGTGAGGTTTCCAAAGTCTAATATAGAAAAGTGGTGATAGTGGTGAAAACATGGAATACTACCTTCAGTAGATCTACTCAAGCATTTACAGAGAACATCAAGGAAAGGAAAAAAAGGTTCTGATACAAAGTTATTATTGCCAGTGACTAGGAATGTAAACTGAAATGCTTCTATCTTCTCAGAGAAGCTAAATAAGCTCGAATTCTATACTGGCTATGCCCATTTTTGTAAGCAATAACTCATAATAACCTGTTTTGTCACCAGATTTGCACAATTATGTAAGAAATTATGAATATAATAGGAAATATTTGAATTCATGCTCAGCATCTCAAGGGTTACCAGCTCAAAAAATTTTTATCAGATCAATAAATACAGCAGCAGTTAGAAAAACATTCCGTTGCCCACATCAAGCATAAAGATAGGTGCTTGTGTCTAGCCCCACACTTTCCAAACTGATTATCATGCACCATATATTGTCTTGTAGAACATCAGCACATTATTCTAAGTCACTGGACAGTATGTAATAAAGCATCTAACTTCTAGACTTTTTGGTAGGAGTACCACAAGCACATTTGTACGCCTATCTCTGAGAACAAAATCGAAGCCTTAGCGATGAATTTACAGTAGAAGGTAATATCTGCTGTTTTGAAAAGAGAAAATTCAAATCTCATGTATTTTCCATCTGGGAGATTTCTAATATATCTTTCAGTCCTGTACAAAAGCAGCAGCATCAACCCATTCAGGCAGGCAATTTAATTTGGCTTAATAGGTACTTTCATCTTATGCATTGCAGCATGCAGTTTCTTTGCTTCACATTAGCAAAACGCTGTTTCTTATTTGAATGGAAATCCAATCTCAGTAGTATCCCAGTACTCACAAAAGCAATAGCTTTTTTTTTCTTTCAAACATTAAGTAGATCCAAGTTGATATATAGAATTGTAACAGCATTTTTTTTGGTCTTCTTTCTCAATGTCCTTTCTCCTATAGCAAGTGTACATCACATATAAAGTTTTAAAGCATTATAGTCTAACCAGACTAAAGTGGAAAGAGTGATAAAAAACTCATTTTAGCCTGCTTCTGGTCTGGCCTGGTTTGAGTGTTTATACATTATAATTTAAACCAGAAAATATGCAGGTATATTTAAATTCATCTGAAGTTATTATACTGACAGGTGTTGAACATTATTATAGCAATGTATGCAATATAATGGTGTTTTTATATTTTTGTTTTCTTGCTTTTAAACTGTTATATAATGTCTCTGGATTTCTGCAGTTAATCATTTAAAATATGTTATGAGATACAAACCATCAGTACTAGATGGAGCAAGCACAACTTGTCAAGATGACTACTTAGTATTTGTTAGATAAATGAAGATAGTAGGATATCATTGATCCAGTGGAGAGGGTGTAGAACTTTGTAATCCGGAATTTTTTTACGCCCTCAGGCATCCCCAGGCAAGGAAAATTCTGTTTTCCCTTTCACCTCTATGCAAGCTGAGATAGGCATATCTGTGTGTGACTCCCAAAAATAGACTTTGTCCTCACATTTAAATGTGATCAAAAATGTTACGGGCGAATGAAGAAGGTTTTGAATGTTCCATGCTTAATGTAGTCACTTTGCTTCCTTATCTTCATTTTTGAACTTCATCCTGCAAAACACAAAGTTTGTAGTTGTTCAAATCAGTTGGATGTCCTATATTTGTTACATACACTTTAGGTACAGTTTTCTGAGGTGGAAGGTGTCACATTTCTAGTACTCTGAGTGATATTCTTCACTGACTTCTCTTTCACCAGGAGGCGCTGCCATGAGATGAAAAGTGACTGAAGCACTTTTAAAGCTCACGTTATGCAATGAACAATTATTTCCTAGATTTTCCGTGAAGAGAATTCAGGCACAGACTTCCAGCGAAGTTTTGGGACTGTTTTGCCTTGTCCCATATTTTCCTTCAGTAGCCTTTTACCCCTTCTCCCTGCACTCCTGGAACACATGTCCCTAGTACCTCTTCCGCAAAAGCAAAAAAAGCCAATGTCATGATGCAAGAGTTGGAGATAGAAATGGAGACTTTTCCATGTCTTCAGACTGGGTTTTGTGCCCGGAACAGTCATTTGTACCATGGCCAGGTAGCAGAGAATACTCAGGCTTGCCAAGAAGACCCTGTTCTTGTGGGATATTGGACCCATCAGGATATGCATGTGTTGTGTGCTTTAAGAGACCTGGGTTCTGTTCGTGTTCCAGGCCATATCTGCACCTCTTGACTAGAATACTTGCTGCTGAATGGATGGCAAAAGACAAAAGCCACTGATTCAGTTTGAAAAGAAAGAAATAAAAATACTGTTTTTGAAGCTTAGAAGTTCTGGAGGAATCTGTTCTTTGAATCCTAGCAGCAGATACCTTTGTTATCAGCTCTCCCCCACAGCTAGACCCATGAAAAGCAAAAGTCCAGGAGTAGAACAAATAATTTGCAGACATGCAGGCTAATGCCCTTGGCTGCTGCAATCCAGGACACTGTAATAGCTATCTGGTGCCCACCTCAAATGAGACACAAGCTCAGATAAGCTGTGCCCCTCTCCTGATATATCCTCCTATCTCCAGGGCTGCTGAGCCAGAGCTTGTGGAAAAGCCTTTAAAAGATTCATTTCCTGCATCTCCAAGATTTGGTGATTTTTTTCTAGCACATTTTATTGGTCATTAACCTACCATAAAAAGACCCTAGGAGGAACAGGAATCTCTTTCCAAGGCTTTAATTTTTCTCTCCTATGTAGCACTTACCTGAAGGAACATTATCATTTAATCTGGCAACGCAGCATGCAAACCGCCAGAAGCTACATTTTGACTAGGGAAAGGTGATCCTCAAAAGCCTGAAAATTCTTTTCACTCAGACAATGTCTAAATGGTAGTATTGTTATTTAAATATCTTCAATCCATACATTTGAGATGGAAATTTCCCTACTTTGTATTATGCATTCTCATAAGATTTCCTGGTAAAATGGAAAAACAGAAAAAGATTTAGATGTACTTTTAAGCTTCAATTTTCACATCAATGCGCTTAACCCTTATTTTAACATCTAGGTTTTTTTTACCTTGGAAATAAAATCCCGCAAATTAAAAATATAGCAGAAAACCAGAAACAGAGGTTAGTTAAAAACTGAGTATTGGAGAATTTTGCCAGTTGAAAAGATCTTTGAAAAGTCACTATTCCGCTATTTGCTATTTGGAGCTAAATGATGAAATCATGTGGTTTGAAGTAAAATATGGCTGTGCATCAGTTTTTTTCATTTTTAAATCAAGTCATGGCTATGTTCTTGAACATAATGGAAACATGAATTGCTGACTGCCAGGCGAGATGTAATGAATATCCACGTGTGTGCATCTAGTTATGGCAGCTGTGAGGTAAAAAAAACTCATTCACTGATAAAGAAATTTTATATTGGGGTTTATGATGACAGGCTAACTTCTAGCTGGGTGTTGTAAAGCTGTGTATTACACGTGGGATTGATCAGCGTCTAGTTCCAAATTTCACCAGTCATCACCATTTTGTGGGGTAAAATTGTAGAAGAGGGGTCTCAAATTCCTTAATCCTGGGGATCACATGTTTCTTCTGTCCTTTTATAGTTGTAAACACTCCATTTGAAAGGGAATTTAGGATAAATTATTCCCTAGATAGAGAAAAAACTTATATTGCGCAATTCACATGGTGCAAATATCTGAGTGTCTGCTTTGATTTCCAAGGGATTATATTAATGTCCATAATTTAGTTGCTTCTATTCCTTCGTTTGCCTACTATTTTCACCTTATGTCAAAAACAAAAAAATCCTTCGTGTCTGTGATATGATTTGGCACTCATCTTTCATCAGTTTGAATCAGAACTTTAAAGATTTACAATCCTTTAAAGAAAAATCTTCCTCCCTCTTGAAAAAAGTCAGTAAAATTGTAAGGGGGAAACAAGCCATCCCAGAATCTCATTGCAGATTGGGAATTAAAATAATTTTAATAATAACCTAATTACTCAAGTTGATTGTGGATAACCATACATACTTTCTGCTCATGACATCTAGGAAGTTGACTGACTAAATTTCATGACAGCTCTCAGACCTGAGTAAAATTAGGCTAAAACTCCACATGGGAGAAAATGACATGGCTTGAAGTGTTCTTTGGATTAAATATTTATCAGCCACAGTCTTCAAGAACCTAAACAGTAACAATCTTCGTAAAAGTGTTCTGCATGAGATCCCCATGTGGCTGTGTTGGCTTTCCCGATGACTTCTGTACACACTGCTGTCTGTCTCAACA
Organism: Melanocharis versteri; assembly: GCA_013397845.1. Lineage (NCBI taxonomy): Eukaryota > Metazoa > Chordata > Aves > Passeriformes > Melanocharitidae > Melanocharis > Melanocharis versteri. The sequence goes on along the minus strand of VZTG01010463.1, from coordinate 197,657 downwards.
CGCCCATAGCTGTGAATCCTATTTCCTGACACCCAGCTGGCCCTCTGGGCTTCAAAGTGAACTTGGATGTCCAGATCTATTTGTACATTGCCATCTGAAAGCTGTTTGTCTTAAAATTCATGTTGAAGTATGTGGTGTATTGTTTTACTAAGTCCCTGGGTTTTAGATAAAAAAAATCTACAGTGCTACATGCTTTCTACATTTTGGAATATTTCCTAGCTAGCAGATATTTTTCTTGAAGGATTTTGAAGGCTTTTCTTTAACATGGGGGTGTCGTGGCCCCATTTTGACCAAGAGTTAATAAACCATGCAAACAAGAACAGGGTGTTATGACTTTACATTCTGGCTATCAAAGTGAACTTAACAGTTATTGAACATTTTCCTAAACAAGTTTTTCCTTGACACATACGATTAACAGCTACATTTTGAAAACTTTAAAATTTTGCTTATATTTTACCGTAACATGCTTTACTAAGCATATTTTCTCAACTGATACATTTATATCTCTTCCCCTCTACCCTCATTGTCCTTTTCTCTGGGGAAAGAAAAGCTTGTTTCTTTGGACTGATAGCACAATTTCCTGAGTAGAATTCCAGAAAGAGTTTTAAACTGAGCTATAAAACTTCCTAGTATCTTCAGGGTTTTTTAGCAATGGAATAACTAATTCAGTCCTAATACTGCTGGTTGCTGTATCCAAAATTTTGGCACAATTTTTTTATTGGCCATCATTTCTATGACACCCTTAAGTGAAGACCTTTATTAGAAATGTTCCTCTCATAGAGCTTTTCTTATAACACTGAAGCTGGATTCTATGTGGTGCTATATCCACAGCTAATGACACAGCTCACAAATCAAAGCCATATTTTTTGTGTATTGATCTGCTGCCCAGTGGACAGATTTTCATTTTACTACATCCCTGAGATGTCAGAAAGTAGAGCTTTATGACTGGCCATTTTGTGATGCAGGTTCCTATTTCTGCTCCTCACTGAAGTCCCTCCTCTCTTTTCACAGGCACAGGGCAGAGTTCTGCCATGCATCTGAACCTGAAGCTAATGAATAGAAAGAAATCAGAAACCAGCCACCGTCACTTCTATTGATCTTTGAGTCTCGGTGACAGCAGCCCCAGCACAAGGGGCACAGCATTACTGATATTTTCTGTGATGTTCTTACAGCAATGACAGATTACTGGGGGAAGAAACAAGCAGGCTGCTGTCGCTTGTGCTGGAGTTGACCAGCCCGGTGGGCCAGCGAAGGACTTTAGCAGCGACAGCGCCAAAAGGAGGAGTCAGCTCTTGCCTCTTAAAAAAGCCCTTGTGTCACCAGCGAATGCCTTAACACTGCGTCTGGCGACAGCTCTTAGAAGAGCCTTTGCTTCTCCCAACGTGCTTTTCTGCACGACGTCCGGTGGTTGGCTCTGAGAAGAGCCTTTTGCCTTCAGCTCCATGTGGGCTTGACCACAAGCTGATGTGATTGCAAGCTGGGTGCAGATAGAGAAGGAAGGAGGAGACTCTTGTCTGCGGTTTCCGAGCCTTTATTCCCCGAGCGGGAGAACAGGGAGACGCAGGCAGACAAAGAGCCCAACTGACAACTGGGCATGGGTTCTTATACAGTTGCAAACAGGGGCGGAGAAAAGGGAACAACCAACAGAGAAGTGACGGGTAATGACAGATAACTAATAAGGAGAAGGGAAGGAGGGACAAATACAAACTAACCAATGGGGGAAACAACTGAACAGAACTCTCTGGTTTCAAATCGCATAAACATGAACTGGGAGGTTTTCAGGTTTCTTCTCATGACTGACACATTGGGGANGTTTCAAATCGCATAAACATCAACTGGGAGGGTTTCAGGGAGGAGACTTCTCATGACTGACACATTGGAGGTGCAGTTGGCTCAACGACCTCAGCCTCACCTTCAGATTCGCTTTCCCTTGCAGGGAAATCAACCCAATCTATTTCATTAATCTTGAATCTGAAGGCGGGCTGGGCCACCGCAACAGGCTGTAGCAAGTATCCAAGCCTCAACATGATCTGGATGCAAACCAGAACCCAGATCTCAAGATACTAATGGCAGTGATGGATAAACATCGCTTCTTGTCTTTGTTGACCTCTATGCAACATTTGATGCCGACAGTGACCATGAGAGATTTCTGAAGGAAATGGCAAGGCTGCATAATGAATATATCAAAATGATCTAACATCTCTCTGGGTATGCATAGCTCTAACAAGGTGACAGGAAAAGTCAAGTTTGTCTCCAGACTTCACAACTATTATTTCTTCTTTTGAACCTATTCAACATATACAAATAGATCCTAAAAATGGTAGAATTACCATGAATTTAGCGCAGCAATACAGATCTCATCGTGTATTTCTTTACAAGAGAGAGCAAGATGAGGTCAAACTGACCAAGAACAGCTACTGGATGAAGACTAGTAGTGCCTGAATGAAGAAAAGTGAACCCACAAAAGGCAGAGGTTGTGCTCTGGCAAATCAAAACAAACCAACAATTAAAATAAATCTGTGGAGTTTACAGCCTTGTATCTGAAAATATCTTTTGTTGAATGGAGTTCAGTACAGCAAAGTAATATCAAAGTGATTTCAAAAAGACCAAATAGCCAGTCTGTGTCTGAGTTTTTCCACGAGATCCCATTTCATGATGAAGCAGTGAAGAGTGACTCATAAACTCTTTGCTAAATTTTAAATTCTTGGATTTTAATATTTAAAATCCTCATGTACTCTAACTTGAGTATGTTAGAGAGAAGGAAAAATGAGAAGGAAAAGAAACAGAACTGTATTTTTTATATTTTTGAAAAAGATGAATGAACACAACACAAAATTGCTAATACCTCCATGAACCATTACATGGCTTAGAATATTCAGAGCTTCTGCCATTAACTAATTAATTATGAGGTTACAAAACTAGGTTTCCTAGTTAACACAAGGGCCAGAAATGGATATGTTTACCTCTGTGTGTAAATACATTTAACCTATGAGTTTTAAAATGATTAACAGTATAATAATCATTCCAGCCTCAACTTCTCTATATTGTCACTAACACTGTTTTCACCTCAGATTCTCTGGGTTTCCTTCTACAGTCTCTTCCTTCACACTCTGCTCACAGTTACCCTATTTTCTTTAGCCAACCTGCTACAGCCTCTTAGCACATACAAGAGACTCCAGCTGCCTTCCTAGACATCTGACTCTCAGTTATTCCTTTTGCTACCTAAGTGCAACTCTTAAATCTTTTTGAAGCGAAGATGTTGATTGCCGTGTTGCTTTTGTCCAGTCTGGTGCTGAGAACAAAGGAACAAAAGTATGTGTCTGCATGGCTAAGTCTGAGCCCTTGCTACTACTCTTATTGCATCCGTATGAAAATCACCTCCATGTGCTGCAATTGAAGTTCAGCGCCTGCAGGAACGAAGTGAGAAAGTGGGCCAGAGCTCTGGTCTGTGGATCAGCACATAACACAATGACTGGGAACAGGCAGTTCAACCTTTAACTGGAGGAAATCACTTGGCAGCTGAGACAGGACATACGTGTGAGCACTTGCACTTCAGAACAAGGCAAATCCAAACACCATGGAATTTTTAAAAGTCAGAGATTTTGTTCAAGGGCCGTTTAAACAACTCTTCTTGGAAATGACCTTTCCTCTTTGTTTTCTTCTTTCCCATTTCACTCATCAGAAGAAACAAAGATGCAGATGCATCTCTTCCAAACAACAGATGGCAAGCCTTTGATCCAAAACACAAATGCCCCAAACCATGGTAATAAAATTGTTAATAGAATTCTTTAAACCAAAGGAAAAAAAAATTCCTTTTCTTTTTTTTTTTTTAAAAAGGGGTGTGTGTCTATGAAAAAAAAATCAACCTGGGATTGCTAGGGAAAGGCAAAGCATATGAAGGTGATTAGTCATTCAGTCATTAGCTGTTTGATAACCGTATTTATAAGTGGTGCAATCAAAATATTAATAAAATGGCTGAAATCAGGCGAAAGAAACACAGGGAAAAATGCATTGTAAAATAGCATCAAATATCAGTATCTTTCATGATAGCTTTGAACCTTTCAATACTGAAACAAGTGAAATGATACAACACCTATGCCTTTAATTGCCTATTCCTGGATCTTATTTTTGTTCAAAATACATTACAGAATAAGTAAAAGTAAACCACAGTTTTTTATCTTTTTTTTTATCATAAGTACACAAGTTTGCCTAAATCTTTGTGTCACAGGATTAAATAGAGCTTGAAAATAATCTGGAGCTTGTTTTTTTCTCTTTTATGAACAAAAATTTTAGCAAGATAAGACAAATTTAATCAGGTTGCAGAGAAACAAACATTTTAGGTATGCTGCATTTGTTTAAAATATCGCTGTCTAGTAATGCAATCAATTAGTAGCAATGCAAGGTCTTTATCCAAATCAACATCAGTAGCTGTATTACTTAGTAAGCATAAGTACAGCTTTTCATCAAAGATTATTTTCAGAATATTTTATCCAATGGGTTTCCAGTTGCTTTGGTGGATTCTTGTTTAGACGACATCCTGTCTTCACTGCAAATGCTGAACGTGTAAATTGACTTTTATTCCAAATCACCACTATAGTTAGCAGAACAAAATGCCCCATGTTTGAAGGGAATTCAGAACAGATGTGACAAGACACCTTCGATAACATGTAAATAATACACAAGCAAGTGATAAGAATAAGATGGTGTGGTGTACTTATCGATGCATGTGGCAGTCTCATGTGAGATTCATGTCAAAGAAAGAAAGAAGCCTATAGGAAAGTGAAGATTGTCAATTGCTTTTGTAGTTCTCAATTTAAAGAACAGTCCAAAGATTTATTTGAAGAAAAAGTTGGAGTATGCATTGATATTACAAATGAATATATCAAATATACCTTTGATATCAAATATCAAATAATGTGCTATAATGCTCGATCTAAATTTAAAATAACTTTTGAGACTAGCAAAGAAAGCCTCTATACAGTAGAGGACAGTGCTCTGTAGTCTTCTGTACAGGAAAGACTGACATTAAAACAGGAAAAATATTGATTTAAAAAAGAAACTATCATGACAGAAAATGATGGGCTATATTATGCGTATAAATACACATAGAAAAATTGCTTCATAATATGTAAGAACAATTGCAACTCTTTTTTATTTATTCTTTTTGTTGGTTTTTTTTCTTTTTTTCTAAAGAGAGAACAGTGAGGGACAGGGGAGAGGAGGAAGATGCAAACAACAAGAAGACTGAATAAGTTAATTAATTTTTAATTTGGGAAAGTTGAGAAAGTAAAGAATGGATAGAAAATCTTTATTCTTCTTTTGTATTTACTTTTATATTGCACATAATTGACATTAAAAAAAAATCATCGAAGGGAATAATGGAAAGCCATTATACCCCAAGATATATTATGCCTAAGATCTGTAGATCCCTCAGGGTCATTCTTAGCCAATTACCTGCCTTCCCACCTCGAAAACACGTATCATGCAATCAATTCCTATCTCACTGAAGTGGCTGCTGTGTATCTGGGAACAAGTCCTGTTCTCAAGGCAGCATGCACTTCTCAGGGCTGCAATGTGCATAGCGCTGTGAGCAGGTCTTACTGGGGGAGCAGCACAAGTCATTTGCCCTGAAAGTGTTGTTAGCAAATAGTGAAAATATTTTCCTACAGAAATAAGGACAGGAGAGGTTGCACATCGTATCAGAACTCCAATTTCTAGTGCAGTCAATGAGCCCTTCGTGTTCCTTGAGGTGGTTTGCAATCGTGCAGCCGGACTGTTGTCCTGAGAAACTGCAGCAATGGAGTCAAATGTCAACAGCAGTTCCTTTACAGTCAAGTGTCAAATTTGCTCATTTTCTTCATATTTTCTCTTAAATAAATTTTTGCTGATGAAAAGTCCTTCATTATTTTCAGAGACAAATGATTTGAGGAAATGGCATGACAGAACTAACTCCTTAGGGGTAACTTTGGCTCATAAACCAAAGAAGTCTATGAAATATTTCAGCCAGAACATTTTTGGTACCTGCCCACCTTCTCACTGGTACTGGGGGCCACTGCCAGAATTACCTCCTGAAGCCATCAGTCCCCAGGCTTAGCCAGCCCCATCCCTCAGCCTTTCCTTGACGGAACAAATACTCTAGTCCCAGACAGTTTGGGGGCCCCTCACTGAACTCACTCCAGTTTGTCTGTGTGTCTGAAACCATTGTGCTCTCTTCCCACCAAGGATTCCGGCTACCAGCACCAGCACTCCGTATTCTGACCAATTAAATCTCAAACAACTGCTACACCATAATAACATTTCAACAACACAAGTCTCTTGTAATATAGAGAATTTTTTTCTCTTCTGTGCTTGAAAAAAAGAAGAATAATTTTAATCTTAATTGTATTCATTTTTTTCTGATAATTTTTGGAGCAACCTTAAAGTATTTGCAAATGCTAATGAAGTTAATATTTATTTTGATATTTTAGATGATAGCTTTGCAGCCTAAATGTGCTTTGATCCAGAAGTTGCTCTTTCCCTCTATTACACATAATTGTATATTACTTTGCAATCATGGCAAATTTGAATAAGAATATTTTAGCAAACCAAGATGAAGATTAAGGCATGTAACTAATATTCTCCTCAAGATAAAAGACCACATATATCAGTACAGCTACAGAGAGATAAATACTGTACAGCCAGTGAACTGTGAGATTAATTCACTTAAGTTTGGCAAAATACCGTTAGATCTTGGAAAAGTGCTATTTCTGCTTATTTATATTTATGTAATTTTATTAATAAACCTACCATTCTTGGAAATGACACCAAACACTATAAAAATATCAAACAACTTCCCCGTTTTTTTCATGGCAGGGAATTCAGTCTGGCCATGTCTATGCTGGAAGTTTTATTTAGCTGCGTACCACTCTCAGGCTGTATAGTCTGAAAACTTGTAGAAGACAAAACTCTCCTGCTAGGAACAAAATCTTATGAACTTTACCAGGAAGAATTCAGAAAATGGAGGGGCAGGGGCAGAGGCGGGTGAGATACAGCAAGCGAGCTAAGAGTCTCTGGAGTCCTGCTTGCTGGTGAGAGGAAGCAGAAGGCTGGTGATGGCAGGGGGCCAAGCCAGCCTTCCCTAACCAAGACCTCCAGCACTGAAAGAACTCTGGGTTACCTGCCCATGTGCTCCCTGCTTTGGTGGTTCAGGGTAGAAAAGCACTCCCCATTCTGCCCAAAGATAAAATCAAAACAAAGGCCTTACAAGGTGGAGGTCAGAAGCAACCAAAGTGCGCTTGCTTCTATCGCTCTGGGGCATCCCAGCAGCTGCACTGACATGCTAGAAGGAAAACTCGCAGGCTTCCTGGATCCATCACACATATCTGTGCAAAGCTGAGCTACAGATGTACTAAGATGGTGATGTATTGTTGATCTGGCAAAATTCTGAGCGGTTTAGGAGGACTTCATAAAAGTAAAGAAATCAAGCATAGACACTCATTCATTACCATATTTTTTACACAAACCGTAATAAAAGACAACCTAAAATTTAATCTAAACCACAAATTTTATGTTTACAAGAGACCAGGAGATAGAGAAATCAATATGTGAAAGTCAAATATCTTCTGTATTTTTTAAATTATGAGATTATTTATATATAAACACACTCCCATGGGAGGTCGTAGTAACCACTCTAAAGTGTTGTTTTGTTGGTTTTTTTAAAATTGCATTCTTTTTCAGTTTTTGATCAATGTGCAATGTAACAATTTCTCATAAACAACTTTTAACAATATAAATCTAATCCAGCTGTATTTATGCAGTTTGAAAATGAAAGTTTTGACTGTCTTCTCTTTTTAGAATTAGAAGAGAGTGTTTGCAATGACAGCTCTGCTATCTGATCTATTCTATTTCTCTTTGCTTTTTTTTGGCTTTTTTTACACCTGTGCATACCACACAGTGATATCAGAAAATATTATGACATTTGCAATAAAGCTTTCAAAGAAAACTAATTCCTATGGGACAGATATTAAATATGTTGTAAATATTGGTAACAAAAGCATTCAATATATGTGCTACTCAAAGTGAAGTTCTCATTGGGCAATGTACGTCAAATATACCGCACATGAGTTAAAAGATATAGATGGACTTATGCCATTTATCAGTGCAACATTTTAAAATTACCAGCTCTTAAGAGTCTGGAAATTGTCTAAGCAAGGAAAAAAAAGAAATCAAGTCTGATAAAAGCATAAATGTTTTCTCCATCATTGCTGAAACTCTAATTTTCTTGTTTATTGCTTGAGTTGATAAAACAAATAAAAGGAATCTAGGAGAGATTTCTTTAATATGCAAAATGAATTTCAATGTTCTGTCCCGCTGGTATTTTTATGGAAAACCTGACTAGATGCTACACATGGAACAGAAAAATCTGCATTTAGATGGAAATATTATGAAATGCATGATATGGTACAAAGTAAGTCTTTTAATGGAGATAGCAAAGTGTTGCATTATATGGTTGAGTGGAAAGACAGCATGCATACAGGCTTTTATGTCCAGCTGCCCTGATTTGCCCAAGAATGCTTACTATTTGAATTTGAACCTAATACAGGGGAAGAAAAAAGTCTCAAAAATATTAAGCAGAGAAATGAATAGTTCTTTTATCAAGTAGAATATTAAGATTTGTATGAGTAACCACTATAAAAAATGGTGTTTTGAACTCGCATGTCAATTTTTCAAAGGTTCCTTAAGTGTTTTACAATCAAGAATTAATTAAGCCTTTCAGTACTTTCTGTTTCATAGATAAAGTGGTGCAACGAAGATTAAATTTATACCCATAGGTTTCAACAACTATTTTAATGTCATCACAATAACTGGTTCAGTTTCAACATCCCCCTAGAGACGTGCTTTGTGCAACTTCCTTTTTGTTTGGTTTTGTTAATATAAATAAAACAAAGAATACAAAATGCAGTTTGGGCAAACTGGTGATATATCACTATGAGCCACTGATTTCTGTCAAGGATCACAACATATCTGAAGATCCAGCATTTCTAAGTTCTCAGTTTCCATCACTGTTGTGATGATGTGGAATCACAGTTATAATTTATGGCAATTGATGGAGATCTTCTTCTAATCAAGAAACTTGGTCACAATTATATCTGCTTCCAGAAAATATTAAGAGGATAGTCAAAAGTAGAGCACCAATAAATAAAGCAAATAAATTTAAAATATAGGAAAATACTGAAATTTTAGGTGGTAGTTGTACATATGTATATCCGCCAGTTACTTGAGTTTTTAAAAAAATGTCAGGATAGGATTGTTCTACTACACAAAAATAATTGTATAGCCCAGGTTGTGACCTCCTTTGTGATGATAAAATAGCTTCCATAACAGAACCCTGCTTCTGACTGTACTCTGTGATCTGTAGCATTATGTTGGAGTACACTCTTACCAGCTTGTTAATGCTTTCTTTAAGACATTTCTCTGTTAGGAGGGGAAAATAAAAAAAAAAAAAACCTGAGACAGTTAGTTATGAAATACAGTTATATGTTTACTGGATATTTTAAAGTTTTAAAAGCACACTTTTAATGTATATTTGACTCAGTGTTTTCTCTAAATATTGCAAATGTTTTTTTATTATGAATTCTTCAAAACAAAGGAAAAGCCAAAATTTATCCTTCTTAACCACAGGAACAGCATTCAAACATTGTTAGAAAATCTGAGTTCTAATACAATGAAAACATTTATTAGTAGGACTAGTAATACAAACAAACCACTGGGGAATCATGTGTAGTTCTGCATTTTTCAGTGGGAGGAAGTAGTCAAATCCCCTCGTACTTCCAGAAAAATGAAAATACTGACTTTGTTCTGACGAGCAACCTTTTTTGCTGCCTAGCTTTTCTTCTAGCACTATTGATGCTTAGCCCATTAGTGTCCTTGAATATTCATGCCAGATTCCTTCCTCATGTTACTGTACTGCTGATCGCAGTAACATTGGAGGGGGGATACATTTCCTTCCATAACTTTTATTGAAATGACAAAGAGTGACCTTAGGGTGTTTCTATATGACCTAATGTTCCTTCTATAACATTTAAAATCATGAGGACACACTAGGTGGAGTGGCCTCAGGCATGCTGAGGGAGCCGTAACTCTCTGGGGGTTAATGGATGACTGTTTTTAGTTGAGTAATCAAATATAACACTGTGCTGCAGAACCCCTAGCAAGGCGTATACGTGCAGACTAACGGCTATTACTCTAATATGCTTTCAACCTTGAAGACGCTTTAAAGACATTGCTTGTCACTTCATTGTTATATTGTTGCATTCTAAGAAACATGCCAGTTTTCTTTGACATGTTTTGGTGAAACAGAAAACAATTCTGACTATCTTCTTATTCAAAGAACTGCTACAATCAAATCTTCAAATGTAATGCTACTGTTGAAAAAGAGTGTTAGTAAGCAGAAATATAAGATCAAAGATCACATTAACATTAATATGAAAGCCAATACAAATTAAAACTTAAAAAATCCCCATATTTTGTCATATTCACTGTGAAATAAATTAGTCTGTATGTTTTCAGTAGGATCCTGTTGAAAATGTTTAGCCAGGTTCCAGGTAAGAATTTCCCAGAGATGAAGCTGGGAGGAGGAGAATGTAAGAAAAGCATCAACATTTTTAGATCTATTTTGAAGTCTCCAGTTAAAGGAGAGAATCAGATACCGTGTTTAGACTCCCTTTATTACAGTGCTACTGGAAAACAGGCCTTTTACCATTTTTAATTTATTTTCTTAGTTATAATTTCTTTTCCTCTTCATTTTCATAATTAAATATCTTTGAGGGGTTTTGTTTGTTTGTTTGTTTGTTTTCATAAAATCTTAAATTCTTAAATGCAATTCACCACATGAACTATTGTCTGGAAAGGGAGTTCGTATGGAGAGCTAGAGCTAGGTGGATCTTCTCCCAGTAGAAGTATGACATTGTGACAGCCAGCAGGACTCTCGCTGTGCTCATCATTACACATATATACAGAATTCTTTTGCCAGATCAAGGTTGGAAATATTTTTGTACAGCTACAATCAGTAATATATAAATGTATATATGAATTTCCAGGACAGCTATATTTCAGCATGTTGTAGGCAGCAGATAATAAAGTTAGAACAGAATCATCTGGCTTCTAGCAGTTCAGTGCTAGAGATATTTTTCTGGCTCTCATGGAAGAATGAAATGCAACCCCTAGACACACGGAAGTTACAACACTCCACCCCCCTTCCCTCCTCCTTCACTGTTGACTCTAGAAGAGAAACAAGAAAGATGTGAGCAATGGCACAGATTTAACAGCTTTAATAAATACAGGCATTTTCAGCATATCAGTCTGTCCCCCTGTTTACACCATTGAAGCTTTATTCGTGTTGTAGAATATATCATCCAGGTCATTAATTTCACATTTTTACTTCTCCACTCTCTCCTCGACAGAAGGAATGATCCAAGTCCTGTAGTTGTTAAGGGGAGTCCAAGGAGAGTTTTCAGTGGATTTAGAGCAAGTATCCTAAATGAATAGTGGTTTCATTTATGTCATTTGCCATATATGCTTTATGATACTTTGTAATGAACAATTCTTCAGCTCAGAGACTTTAGATACACAAAGATGATTTATTTTCTTCCGGGACAAAAAAAAAAAAAAAAAAAAAAAAATTATTACAGTCCCATAATCAGATTCCTGGCGGTACATTGTGTTGTGCCCTTCTGGTATCTTTCATTATCTTTATGCTCTAGTATGAAATATCTCTTTTAAATCTTCAGGTTTATTGGAGATGAGGAAAGCTTTTTGGTATAAAAACCCAGTAAGATGCTCCATTAAACTCAATCACTAAACCTGTTTCATTATATTCCCTATTCCTTCAAATACAGGAATTCAATAATAACTGAGACTTGGAAAATCAGCATTCTTTGATGGATTAATGATTGATAATTCTTCATGTTAATATTGACAGTCTAAGACTACAGGAATGCATTACTATTATTCATGTTCACAATCTATCATAATATCCTAAGCAAACTTGCTTCGCTTTCTTCTGTTTATTAGGCTGTAAGGTATTGAACAGGCCTTACAGCATGATCATTTCTATGACTGATGTGCTTCTGCTAAATAGCATACATTTGTCCTGCAGTCAGTGTTGCGGTTCTGAATACTTTGGAAGGAAACCAGACATTTCACAAATCCATCATCTGGATTAAATTATTGAATGAATATGTCAGAAACCACAGCCATGACAGAGGAAATCAAATGTGCTTACAGAACAAAATGTAGATTTTTTTTTTTAATGCCAAAAAGTGAAATTAGAGATTTATTTTAAAGTTTTTATTGTAAGTAATGAAGTATTATTGATATCTAAAACTATTGAACCAACTTCTTTACTGTGAGGGAATGCATGAAAATGTAAAGAAGTTTTAAATAAGACTGTGGTCACATTTTAATATCTGGCAAAATATTTAGTTACTTCCATAAAGAAGAACTGTGAATTCAAAGGATGGCATGTTTCCATAAATCCTCAGGGCCATTTAAATATTTTTACTATAAACACAAAAATTGCAGTCCACTCTCCTCGTCTCGAGTTTTTGAAATCACTACTAAGTTTAAAGAAATTTTATTGCACTGGTTAGTGCCTCGATGAATGAATGATATTTCATATAGTCTGATTCCTCTGCTTTTCAAGAAAATGGTAATTGAATTCAACCTCTTTTTCCTCCTGAAAGTGGTTCTGAATATAAAATAAGTTTATTTAGCCAATTCACTAGAACAGGTTAATACTTCCATAATCTCTTCTCGATGAGAAAAAATTAAATATTTTTCCTCTGTGTGCACTTCTAATATGTAAGACAATGAACTTTGTTTTTACCATATGAAACAAGGCTGAATTCAATGCTGTTCAAAACCCTGAAGACCTACATAGGTGTATGTATATGAGCGTGTACTTGTGCAAGACTATGTGTGAAGTTCAACTAAAATATGAATAATTTTAAAACTTTCTTGAGGAAGGTGGTTGTTTGAGGTTTTTTAATATATATATCACTTGTTTAAATGCAAACATAACATATTTAAGTCTTTAAAATTTTTAAATATGATAACTGATCTTTAACTTTTACTATCGACTCAAATTATTGAAAAAAGTATGCCACTAAAAAGTAGCTTTTGAAAGAGAGTGTATGTTGAAGTGGTCATGACTTTTTTCCCCCTCATGCCTCTATTTTTCATTAATTCCTTGTTTAATGTGAAACAAGTAATTTTAACTTATAAGAATTTATTGATTCAAAATAAAGTAAAACAGTACTGGGTACATTCTACAGCTCCAGAATCAATATTTGCATGTCATCTCAGGGTACTTTTATGAGTGATTCTTCTTCACTTTCACTAGTAATGGAGATGCAGTGGTGACCTATTTATTTCAAAGATATTTTGTGTTTTGTTCCTTGAAATACTGTGTTAGTATTATTAGCAACTTACAATCTGTTTATGAGGTGTAGAAAAGATTTCACAGAAAATGTATCCAAGCCTATTAACACTAATGCTAATGAAGTTTCATAGGGTCAGATATGAGTATTACAAGAGCTACAGAATTAAAATGACTTTTTAATACAGAGCAGAGAAGTATGTGAGATTACCATCATATATATCAGAACACTATGTGTAATCATACATCTATAATGTGACATCAGTATAGTGCATAACACTGGCCAATATTTTTTTCCCCCTAAATCATCAGATGTTTTTTAACTTCTTAAATTAAAAATTTCTACTTAGAGATTAAAGTTCCTTCTTTTTTGATAGTGGAACTCTGTGAAATATAAGATATTTCCAAACAGAATTAAAATATGAAATACAGTTTTGTTTGTTGGAATAGTGAAGCTCAACTATATTAGCTAAACACTGTAAAGAATTGCTTGCTATATTCCCATTTCTCATCCTCTTTCACACAAAATTTCCGTTATTAAAACTATGAAAAATGCATACACATTTCAGTCATATTTAATTAGTCATCCTACACTACTTGCAGGTAATTTAAATGCATATTCTTCATCTCCAGCCCTCTCAAAAAAAAGTCCACTGAATTTCTTCACTTTAGATGAATAAATACATTAGAAGGGTTTGAGCTTCATTCCTTTAGCAAGTTATAGATAAATCCCATAAAATTTGGCACGTAATTAAGTACTTCACTAAATCACTACCTCAACTGCCAAAAAAATGGACCTTCAATGTGAACTTGAAAACTACACATATATCAGCTCCCTGTGCAAGGTTTGTTTTGCAGCACAAATCTAATTTAAACCCAATTTGTATCCAGATGTAATCAAAAAGAAATCTAATTTCTCCCACCTCAATTCTATTGGAATCTTTTTCAATCCACTCTGTGGACTCAAAATTAAGATTTAGAGGTGTGCTTGTTTGCTTTTAAGTCTGCTTGTCTATTTATTTTTAAAGGCATTTCCTTAAAATGTGTATTATGTCTATTTATGGCCTACCTGCTTTTTTCTGTCCTGTTCTGGACTTCATCCAGGAAATAAATGTCAAATACGAGTTAAATTTTTTTTTTGTTTCCCGCCTCATCTTTCTGTTCACATTATAGCCTGACACAGATATCAGGCTGTCTCCTTGTAAATGAATATACATCTTTGCCCTCTCACTCCCATTCTCAGTCTCCTTCTTGATCTAAGTCTCAAATCTCTAGCTGCCATGACTAGAATGTGCAGTGTCAATTCTATACAGCTTGCTTTAGCACTGGCTGAATCCATTAGCAACAGAATATTTTCTAATGGTAGAGAGAACTGACCAAACAACAAAAATAATTAATTTCAATATTTTACCTTTGTGCAGGAGTAGGATAAGGATGTTTAAAACTGTGGAAGAACATTTGCTTGAAGGAAGATGGAACAGACTGAAGATCTTCAGTCTGGTAAAGATGGTGGAAAATACAATAAAGACTCACGCAATGAGAGAATCTATTGAGGAAGTGAAAAAGAACTAGGGAAATAATGAATGTACATATGTGTCAGGTATCACGTTCAAATACCCTCAACAATATGGACACATCTACACCGAATTTACACATCTACATTTAGTTAGACTGTGAAACTCTTCACTATAGGCAACCATAGGTGCTTAAATTTACGTTCAGAAGGGAGTTGACCTAAAGATATTTTCTCTGCAACACAAAGCCAGTGGTATGTACATCACTGCATACTTCCTAGGATTTAAACTCTTCATTAAGCATTTGCTGCTATTCATATATAAAGATTAGACCATTGGGCCTTTGGTCAAGTGCACAATTGTCTTAACTTGGGAAACTAGTGTGGTGCTCTTCTGGTCTTACTGTGAGGATTTTAAATTATAAGAAATAAAATTCCAAATATTACTTGGCAAGAAAATCTTTGTTGATTTAGTTACTCATCAGAAAGTGCAATCTTTGATATGCTTTGAAATTATTAGGATGAGTTCTGAATTTATACACGTGTCTAATTCTTCTCATGTAAATACCCAACTATTTAAACAAATTTATCGAGTGCTGAGGTAAGCACAAAGAAAGGAATGTGTTTTGGCAACTATGTTGACTTAATTCATACAGTAACAAGAAATTAGCTCTCACTGTGGGTCTCGTCTATTCTAGTTGAGCTAGACTTCTGATATATCTCTGGACCCAAGTTCTTCTGTTCAAGATGAATATTTGTGAATAATAATAGCAGCATATTTCAAGTTAAAGGTCACAAATGACAATACTTTGCACCACTGTGTAAGTCTTAAGAGACTGCTTGCTGTGAAAACATGAGATCAATACTTAGATCCATTTAAATGGATCTCAATGAATTAAGATTTCTAAAGTAAAGGGAAAGGAAAAGTGGTAAAATAAAGATTAGGGCAATCCAGAAGGAAAATTTGCTCATATTGTATGGGCTAGATTAACCCAAACACTAGAGACACCTGTTGCTTAGTTTCTGGATAGATCATCTCCACAAAGACACGAAGGATTTAATGCCCTTCTTCCCCCTCAGTCTTCTGCTGATTATGGAAAGAAGTTTCTTCTCTTATAAACTTTATGCACCTCTCTCCATGAAAATAAATATTCCTAAGAGATAACCTGTCTTGAATTTTGTGAGGGTTTTTAATGTAGGAATGTTTCACTCATATTGTTCCACTATTGCATTTGTATTTCTAAGGTAAATGGTAGGAGTAACCACTGTTACAAAAAGTGTTTCTAGATATGAATATCAACCTTTCTTCCTTCTGGTCTTTTGTCATTTTTTCCCTTGGATTACAAAAACCCAATTTTATAGAAAATCTCATGTTGAACATTGTTTATTTATCTCCACATGTTTATTTTGGATCTGCATTACAATGCTGTTTCACAAAAGGGAAAAATAAAACCAGAGCATTACAAACTTACTAAGTGGAATTGCCAAAAGACTCCAAAAAAGCTGGCTACTTTTCTGAGTGAAACCAAGACAGATGAGTTTCCTCATAAAAGTCTAGGAACTTCAGAAACTAGGTCAATGCTCTGATTGCCTGAAAAACTCCGTTGATATCCTGGACTAAATGTGATTTTCTCAGATTCTTCAGGTTAACCTTGTAATTTTAGTTGATTACTTGCTATATTCATTTGATGATTTGATAATTTCACATATTGATTTATTGAATCACTCTTAATCATGTCCTTGATTGGATCATTGTATCATTCCATCCTTAATTAGCTTTGTGAAGTCATAAATTAGCTCAGTAAAATGCTTGCTTGAGTATATAACTGCTTATTCATATTTTAAAATATAAAATCTGTAAAAAAACCAGACACTGCATTCATTCAATCACACTGCACCTTGTGTCATCAGCTCTGAGGACAAAGTTAATTTTAATTAAGAAATTAACAAGCCTGTTTTCCTGTGCTGGCAAATCAGTATATGAGAAACCCTCGGTTTTATTATCTTTGTGGCTTTATGTATCATGGGATATGTTGCAAGTAGGTAAATAATTTCCAGAAAATCTTGAAAATTGCAATAATGTCAGTACTTATCTGACTGAAATAATAATAAACTCTTCTGGTATGAGCAAAAGAGGCACTTCCCAAGTAACAAAAAAACAACAACAAAGAACACCACCACCCAAAAAATAACCCAAGACAGAGATTATAACCAACTTCACTTGCTGAGCAGGTAGAGGTAAAAATGTCATCAGCCTATGTATTATTTATTACTTTTTTTAAGTTATAGAAACCTGTATAATAAAAGTTGTTGTTTGCAGAGGTACTCTGTGAATGTACTGCAGTACAACTATTTCTTGTCCCACAGGTATCAGACGCAAATCTTTTATGTAGAACCATTCAGCCAATTTGTGAAGAATCAGTTGTAAATTGCTAATCAAATGTGAAATGTTCACAAAATGTGGCAGTGGTAATAACATTTCAAAATGAATCTACATTTTAAAAAAAATAATTTGAATAAAGGAAAATGGTTTTTTTGCAATCGATTTTTTAAAAAATCCTTTAAACTTTTAATTTATTTAGTATAAAAATTTTGAGTTAAATTATTAATAAAACATAGTCATAATTTAATTTTAAGACATACTAATCTCTGCTTTTATGCACAACTAAAAAAGCTTTTAGAGCACTTGCAGATTGAAACCACCAGAAATAAATTGTACTAATATCCTTTTCTTTTCACTTCTTTAATTTGTGTTTAATATCAAATAGCGATAATTTATTGTAAGAAAAAACTGATCATGTTTTGGAAAGTGTAATTACAAGTGGGGGGAAACTTGTACCGAAACAGTACTCTTCAAAAGAAATAGAAAGATAAAATCCCAGTTCCTCCATGATTTTGTTTAGTGTTCTAACTTTAGAGTTGTTTTCCCTGCAGATCTGTACTATAATATTTTTTCCTTACAATTTTGACTTATAATTTATTTAAAGTAAGGCGAAATCTTGCTAAATTGATCCTAGATAGGTTCACAGCAAAACCCATAATTTAGACCCTGGCACAACAAGAAAGTTCATTGAGAAAAAAGACAATACACACTTCCATTGCAGAAAAAGACTGTAGAATGAGTGTTGATGGCAAGACAGAATTAAATTTCTGCTCAGAATGGGTTTTACGTTATAGATGAGATGGATAAATAGAGCTATACTTCATCCATATTGATCCACTATTTCTTTATTTTAGGAAATATCTTTGTCTGCATTTCTTAACCTGTAAATATTTTCTAGTGCATTAAAAATGGCTTGAATGTTAATTTTCACATTACTGTCATGAGATCCAAGAGCTGTGGTCTTCAATGACTTAGCAGTGCTTTTCCCACTTTCTTAACAGTGAGTGATTTTGCAATAGGCTTTTCTGTTCTCACCCAAGCTTCTCAAAAATTACTTTTGACATGGATCACTTTGCAATACATTTAATATTAGCCATTTGACCTTTATAGAATCATCAAGGTTTAAGTATTTAATTAGCAGTCTCCTTGTGTCTAAGAAGTTATTCCTACTAAAAGCCCAATTTAATACTTCTCTTAAAAAGGGGGACTTTTTTCACAAATATTAGGTTGACATATATTCCAAAGTTTCAGAATGTCACTCTCAGGTTTCTCTGCCCATTTCTCACTAGGCGGCTTCTTTCAGTATAAGAGTAGCACATTTGATTGTAATTCTGAATTTTTAAATTCTTGTTGCTTTTATATATCAGTCGTTATTCCTATGGAAAAATCGATTCAAATGTTTATAATCTCTTGCATTTGAAACATTTCAGGATAAATCAAATATTTTCCATAACTTTTGAAAAAACCTTTAAAACATCTCTGTGTGTTATCAAGTACTATATCACAATCCTATCATGATCTCGGAGAAACTAAAGTCATATTACAATTGATGGAATCAGTAGAAATAGAACATTTCAACCACAATGCAGACATCCTCATTGAACAGATCCAGATGGAATTCTAGAATAAATATTTTGATGAAAAAAAATTATTAAATTTCATTTGTAATTAAAAATGAAACATACTTCCTCTTGAAATACAAGCTTTTGGTAGTGAAAGGGTGTAAAAGATTTCTGTCTTTCTCTTCCTATGAATCAAACTGCAATTTTCCAAAATTAAGACTTGAAAGTTATCACTCATAATCTCTTGTGCACTAAAAAATGTTTCAGATTTCTAAAATTAATAAGTTCATAGTGCCAATAATTGCATAGCATTTTATGAGATTTTTGTGCCAGCCACTGCCCACATACACGCAGACAGCCAACAGCAGCAACTTGCATTCTAAATAAACCATGAGGGCAAATATTTTTCTTTTCACTTATCCTTTACAAACAATATTGACAATTTAGGGAATTAAGTAGGCATTTATGGTATTTGAGAATATAATTGCACTATTTAACATTCACCAGAAAGCAGCTGCCATTACTCCTGAGGGAAAACCAATCATAGGTATGATTATAAAGAAGCAGTGAGAACTGAGTTAATTGAAAAACAGGAGGACTTTTAGGTAAGAGCAGGAAAAAATATAATAAATTAGTTTTCCTGAGACTTCACAAAGAATACATCTAAAGAAGTCAGTATACACTCTAAGTTATGAATTTCCAGTATGAAATTTAAAGGAGAAAATATCCCCTTACACTTCCCAAAGAAATGTCAGCAAAGGTTATTTAGACTTGACAGCTTAACAAAAAAAAACCCAAAGCAAACTAAACCAAAACAAAAACAAACAACAACAAAAAAAAACCAAACAAACCAACCAAACAATCAAACAAAAACCCCAAACAAAACAAACAGAACCCCAAACAAAAAACAACAACAACAACAACAACAACAACAAACCAAACAAAAAAACCTACCTTCAAAACCTGGAAAAATGTGGAATGAATAAACATACCAAAAGTTCCTCCTTCAACCCCCTTAGCACAATAAAGAAGCCCATGAACAAATTTTCACGGAATCTGAAGAATATTCCAAACTCTCTGACTTTTGGGGGTCAAAAAAACCAAAGCAAAAATTCTTCAAATTCAGTCTGTAATTGATATGAAAAAGCTGAATGAAATACCCACCCTTTAATTTATTCCTTTACCTTGCATTATTTTTTAACGTATTTAACACATTTATTAGAAGAAATATAATTTCAGCCTTCTCAAATCAGAGTGTTTTCCTTTAAAAGTATAATAAATCCAACCCTTATAACTTTGAAATCTGGTCAACATCCATTTATTGACATTTCTACTCACTTTTTGGATTCAGTAAAATAGAGAACTGAATGTGTACCATTCAGATGAATGTTGGATCTCATTTTCCATTACCATGTTACAACGTTGTAATGTTTTCCAAAAGTTTAAAATCTGTGCATTTCTAAAAAATACTGCTTCAATTTTTTCTTTAAAAGAAGGAAAACTGTCTCCCAGCCTCTAGAGTGATAAAAATTAGGTGATATGGGTAAAAAAAAAGAACAGGGTAGTAAGGAAGGTTCAAAACAAATTCCCTTATTTATGACTTCTCTTAGCATTTTAGGGCATAGAGATCATAACTTTGATTATTCTTTCTGCTCTAATTGTATATACCATTGCACTGGTCAGAATATGCTGACTAATGAGTATGCAGGAATCAGGGTGTGGAGTGTTCTTTGATGGCTCTGACCTGTCCAATCTCCATTGTAAATTCACGGCTGGGAGATGATTAAAAGAAATTACATACATAATTTCAGTACAGAGATCAAGCCTTGAAAGGCTGTCATTAATTGGGGTCTTCACAAGGTCTCCTTAGAATCAAATCCTCTTCAGAAAGTGGCAGCTTACCTTCTTCCTTTGTCCACATGTGAACAACAATGCTTAATTATTATTCTGACATGAATACTTACTTAAACTTAAACATTATCTTGCATTTGGATACAACATATATATACAAGAAGAGAAAAAAAATAACTAGTGGTACACACGTTCATTTTACATTAACACCCACCTGTTTCTCAGCTCCTTAGGTGGGTAGGCAGAATAATGCACTCCTGAGATCTCAGTGACGATATAGAGAAAAATAAAGGAAATCCAGGACTGAGGATTTATAGGCAATAGCTGCAAATAAACTCCTTTAAATGATACTACTTAGACACTAGATATGGTCTGAACAATCAGTGATCTCTAGAAATGTTGTCTTTTGTCAAGCATACACCTGTCTGACCTTTGCTTGAAATCCTTTCCTCAGTGATAAGAGAATAAAAAAAGACCAGAGCCTTAATGCTTTTGTTTAAAGAGCCCCAAAGGTTGTTGTCTTCATTTTTTTATTCTAAGCAAGGAATCAATCTGATGACATAAAAGATTCAAAACACTTAATGTTAAAACCTGAGAAATATTTTTATTGTTACTGAAAAGCATACCTATTGCAAATTTTCCTTGATTTTAGCAAGCAGAAGCATGTTTTCAGAGCACGCAGTGGGTGTGAGGCACGCTGAAATCCTAGCTTAACATTTAAAGATGTGTTATTTTTCAATTAAAGAGAAATGTAACTCTTGAACTCTTGAAAGTACTATGAAAACCAATAAAGAGGAGGGTGTAAGATGGGGAGGAAGTATGTTCTTCCAGCTAAATAAACTTTTCAGTCTGTGTTGCCAGAGATAATCACAGAACCACAGAACAGTTTGGGTTGGAAGAGACTTTAAAGATCATCTTGTTCCAACCCCACTGCAATGGGAAGGGAAAACTTCCACTAGAACAGGTGGCTCAAAGCTCCATCCAACCTAGTCTAGAACACTTCCAGGGATGGGTCATCCACTGTTTCTCTGGGTAACCTGTTCCAGTGGTTCATCACACTCCAAGTAAAGAACTTCTTCTGAATATCTGATCTAAATCTACCCTCTTTCAGTTTAGACCCATTCCCCTTTTCCCTGTCACTACAATTTGATGAAAAGTCCCTCTCCAGCTCTCCAGTAGGCCTCTTTTAGGTACTTGAAGGATGCTAAAAGGTCTGCTTGGATGCTTCTCTTCTCCAGAGTGAACAAAACCAAGTTTCTCAGCCTGTCTCCATAGGAGAGGTGCTTCAGCCTTCTCATAATCTTCATGGCCCTTCTTTGGACTTGCTTTGACATGTTAATGTCCTTATTATGTTGGAGGCCCCAGAGCTGGACACAATACCCCAGGTGAGGTCTCACCAGAGCAGACAAGGGCAGAATCCTCTCCCTCACACTACTGGCAACGCTGCTTTGGATGCAGCCCAGAACAGAGTTGGCTTTCTGGTCTCTAAGTGCACATTGCTGAGTTATCTCCAGCCTCTCATCCATCAACACCCCCAAGTCCTTCTCCTCAGGGTTACTCTCAATCCATTCACTGCCCAGCCTGTATTTGAGCTTGGAATTGCCCTGATGGAGGTGCAGGACCTCGCTCTTGGCCTTGTTGAATGTCAGGAATTTCGCCCAGTCTCACTTCTCAATCCTGTTAAGGTCCCTCTAGATGACATCCCATCCCTCCAGCATGTCGACTGCACCACACAACCTGGTGTTGTGGGCAAAACTGCTGAGGGTTTACTCAATCCCACTGTCCGTGTCCCTGACAAAGACATTAAACAGCGCTGGTCCCAGCACTAAGCCCTGAGGAATGCCACTTGTAACTGGTCAGCTTGGACATTGAGCCATTCACTGCAGCTCTTTGAGTGCAACCTTCCAGCCAATTCCTTATCCATTGAATGGTCCATCCATAAAATGCATGTCTTTCCAATTTAGAGGCAAGAGAGGATGAGTCACTCCTTCCTGTACAGTACGTTATTAAGGGCTTTGTTGTGCTGTAAAGACTGAACAGCTGAGAGATTCTTTGCCTAATTAATAAATGTTCTAAGAGTATAATATGTTCTTACTGCTTCAAAATATTGACTTTTCTTTTATGACATTTAGTGTACTCTATTAATTTTACTTTTTGTGACTTATTCTTTAAAGTAAACTTTAGTAATGATTCATTCAGTTTCTGGGTGATTTAAACTACAGAACTTTGTTTATAGGAATGGCAGGCATCAGCTAAAATATAGCTGCTTTTCCATAACAAATTTCAGTTTGGTGATGCTGAATCTGATTTATTTCAATCATGTGGCAATTCTGTCTTTGGAAAAACCATCATTCATCTTAGATACTCATTTCAACACTATTTTCAAATAATCAAAGAGCTGGAAGATGAAAATGCAGAACTATGTCACCATAAACTGCCAAATTCTCATAAATCTAGTGAGTATATTTATTGCTCTTCAGCTAATAGATATAAAATTCTTAATTTACAAAAGCTTCCAAAACCTGGAGCTGTAGTTGTAAATTTGGAGGAAATGCTTAAACATTCTCTACCTCTTTTTATCCACTTTGAAATTAAAAGATTTTTTTTTCTTTTCCTCCTATAATTTTATCTCAGATTAAGAAGTTTTCATCTAAATTTTTTCATTGTGGTGTGCTATAGCACAGAAAAAGAGTGCAGGAAATTTCAGGATATTAAGAAAGATCCTCTTGTATTGAGTGTACAAGTATTTGCAATTAGCTAGGGAAGGATTACTGCACTTTTAGTCTAACATCCTGAATAAACAGAAGCAGGACAGGAATGTTTACATCCTTTTCCTTCCCAAAATGCCTGTAATGAAAGAAATATTACTACTGGAAAAGAGGAATTGAGGCTTATATCCCTGTTTTATGCTAATAGCTGTCTTTTAGTTTGCAGGTTTTTATTCCTTTGCATATCAAACTTGAGGTGTATTCCAAGCAGTGTAGCCACTTCCCAGCACCCTAGAACCCAAGCTGCTGTTCTGGAGACCTCTTCCAATCACCCCTTCAGGCTCTTTATTCTGCTCAGGATTGCAATGACCTCTGTTCTAGAAAAGTGATGAAGCTTGTTGAAAATCATCACTTTTGTTTGAAAATCATGAAGCTGTCCAAACTACTGAAGATTTACTTTCAGCAATCAAAGTGCCCCCTTCAGGTGGGAGTCTAAATGGGACCCTGCGGCCAGGTGGAAGTCTAATCAATCAGGTTCATTGAGTCTACATCCCTAATCCCTTCAATGTCTATCAGAAGACAATTTTGGTTAAATGACAATTTCTGTAGTTTCCATATACTATAATGTGATTCTAAACAAATGCAAAATATAGACATCTTACTCTCTTACTGAATCTCAGGTCTTATACACAACTCGATTCTCCAAATGTAGACATCTAGTGACGTTTGAGATGTCACTCAGGATCTGAGACTGACAGATTTAACATTGTCTTTAGAAGACTTGTATTTTTCTGCTTTTGTATCTGAAGGGCAAATGCTGTGCACTGAAAAATCTTAGTGTCTTCTTGTTCCTTATTCCAACCATACTTTTGCAGTAATTCACAATGAAATTTTATCTGAGTGCTCTTCCCCCTTATTTACTGAAACACATTATAGGGTAAACTTTTCTAATGTGAAACTACCAAGTAACACAAGAAAGAATCTAGCCTTTATTGTAGTCCCAGTGAAATCCTTCTTGCTACCATCTAAGGTTATATGAATATTTGGATTCAGAATAATTAACATACATAAGTATACTGTGATCTTCTCCTATGGGAAACACAGAACTAAATTCAGAAGTTATTCACAGAGTGAATTTTATTTTTATCCTCAGTAGACACAAAATAATAATAAAAAAGAAGAATATTTATGTTCCTCCTGGTCTTTGTTCATATCCCAAAAGTGTTAATATGAAGCACCAAGTGCCACAGAAAGTGTGCAACCGATACTTTTAATGCCTAAGTCTACAATTTAGTCAAATTCAAATCTTCCTACATCCACTGATGCACATTTCATACATATATTCAAGTGGGGATTCATAGTCTACATATCTCATCTAAAGAACTTGATTCATACGATGAAGTAATGAACTGTATCTAAGAACCTTTACTTGGAAAGGTCAGAGCACTGGAGAATCATCTCAAAGTTGACATTCAGTATTCAACTACATCCTCTGAGAATACTTGTTGGAAAATATTGTACACTAAATGTTAGTGAACTGTTAAAGAATGGAGGTTTGGAGGAAGAGCATCTTTTCAATATCATTTTTTGAAGTTTTTCTGTTTTAAGTAAGATACTCAGCTGGTAACTATGGAAATGAGTGTGATACAGTCTCTCTAATTACTGGCCTGTAC
Organism: Melanocharis versteri; assembly: GCA_013397845.1. Lineage (NCBI taxonomy): Eukaryota > Metazoa > Chordata > Aves > Passeriformes > Melanocharitidae > Melanocharis > Melanocharis versteri. The sequence continues at coordinate 172,550 of VZTG01010463.1, read as the reverse complement.
TTGGTTTCTAGACCGATGAACAAGTAATGCTTACATGTGCATGAATAGCTTAAACAAAGCAGGCTAAGAGTGACTCAGAATAATTTATTGGACATTTTCCTAAGAAGGGAGTCACTAAACTTCCATCAGAAAGAGATTTTGAGCACTTGCTTCTCACATTCCATGCTTGTGCTTGTTGTATTCTCAAGACAAGGTTTGTAAGTGAATGCAATAGGCACCAAATGTTAGAGAAGATATAAGAAGCAGCTTGAGGTTTGGTGGTGAAGTCTTGGCAACCAAGGTTAGAATGGTGGTATCTCTGGGTGTGATGTTTCCCTTGTACAAGTGCAGCAAATCAACGTCTGTTTTAACCTGGCCTTTCTTCCCCATGCCATATAATCCTTCTTTTAAAACATATTTGGAAGGTCATCACCATCCTGGGCTGCATTAGGAAGAGCACTGTTAGCAGGTCGGGAGAGGTGATCCTCTCCACTCAGCACTGATGAGAGACATCTGACTGCTGTGCCCGGTCCTGGACTTCCAGTGCACAAGAGTCATGGGCAAACCAGAGTGAGCCCAGAAAAGGCCCACAAAGATGATGAAAGCATTGGATCATCTTGTATGAGAAGAGGCTGTGAGAGCCAGGACTGCTGAGCCTGGAGATGAAACGCACAGACATCTGACAGATGTTTGTAAATACCACATTGGAGAAAGTAAAAAGGATTGAGCCAGGCTATTTTTGGTGGTATCCAGTGAAAGGAACGGAGATAATAGGCACAAAAGGAAACACAAAATTACCTTTAAATAAATGTTTTGTTTTTTTTTTTTTTTTAATTGTAAGGACAGTCAAAGACTGGAACAGGTTACTCACAGAACTTATGGAGTTTCCACTTTGAGAGGTGTTCAAACCCCACTGGACATGGCTCTGAGAAGCCTGCTCTCCTTTATGCACAGATTAATTTGTTGTTGCAAAGAGCATTCCATTAAAAAGTAGATTTAATTATTGTCTAAATGTACTCTTCTGTTTCTCATCTGTACTCAAGAATTCACTCTTCCTTGGGAGAAATAAACCTTATTACAGAGTCTGTTTGCAAGATGATTTTTGCAGATGATTTCATAAGACAAATGACTGAATATGAAGTGGTCAGAAAGGACTTTTAAGAGCTTTAAGAACATATATGAAGAGAATGATGACAATTTTTTTTTTTAATTTCTCAATAGGCATTTCTATGGTCCTCAGCAGTACAACATGTACTCCAAAAGCACAGATTATTCTATTTTCATGGCAACCATACAAATGAACCAAATGTTAGACTTTCAATTCACAAATGGGCTTTGGAGTCCAAGAAGAGCTCACTGAAGTCAGGAGGCTCCTAGCTTTGGTTGGTCAGTTTGAAATGTGCTGTTGAAATTCAGAATAGCAGAATATTCAGCACCCCACTGTAAGTCTTTGGCAGCTGTGAGTGGTCCACAGCTGAGGATGCCGGCAAATGCCAAATCAAGTTCTTCCATCTGCAGGTGGATGACACATCCAGAGTGACTATTTGTTTTTTATTTTGGCCAGTGTAATTTTGTCTCAGCTCCCAGGGGAAGAGCTACAATAAATCAGATGACAGACGAGTGTCTTACCCCACAATAGCTACCTTTGATTTTGTCATTTTTGCAGATCAGGTTGTGTTTGCAGCCTACAGAGCATAAACACAAGAGATCAATGCTGGGTTTAAGCATGTCTTTTCTCCTTCGTTATAGCAGACAGCCTTTTCTATGCATTTTTGTCCCTTCAAATGAAGTAACAGATTTTATTATGGAGCAGCAATGGCCCTAGCTCAGAAAAGATTAGCATTTGCCTAGGTTTAAATTGAATGATCTAATTGAAATCAAGGGGAATATTCATTTGTTTTATGTATTTAATCAGCTAGCTGAAGTGAAGCCTAAATTAATGAATGTGACCTGTGATTCACCAGACATTTGGATGCTGAATATGTAATGCCAAGCACAGATTTGCAGGGCAAGCCATAAAGGTTTCTGCTTTCATGCTAGTCCCATCTCCCCTGCCGTGGTGCTGGCATCACTCAGTCCACTCTGCACATCCCTGCATTTTCTGGCTCTGCAGAGAATCTCTGGTGCTGTACTGGGAGTCGAAATGGTGCCAGCACTGTGGCAGAAGAGAAAGGGGGACAGAGCAGCCTGAAAGCCAGAAGGGCTATGGGTAATGTGTTTCTGCCAGCTGCAGGTTAACTCCCCCTGGAGCAATACCCCATTGTGACTGGGGCTAAGGGGCACAGCCTGGGCTCCAGGGGAGAATGAGACAACAGGACACCATATCTTCAGTGGGGCTCTAGTCACCATTTATGTCATGGCTGCATTCGTCCTTCAAATTACAAAATTCACTTCTAAAGAATTGAATGTAGTATCAGAGAACTAATTTTCACACTGGAGTACAGACTGATTAGGAGCCTGTGTACAGTTTTCTGCAGTGCAGCACAAATCAGCTGGACCCATGACGCTCATAAGCATCAAATAGCAACCATAAAAAAATTTAAAACACTCTGGTGACATCCATGACTTCTCACTCTATATTATATCAGATTTGACCTGCAGCTCTATTGTTTGTCACTCATCCAAGAGGTCCCTTAGAGCTCAGAGAAATATAGTGATCTAAAGAGGAAGATGGGCATTTAGTGGAAGATAGACACATCCTACTTCTGAAATCCCTTTTCTTACATACCTTGAAAAAATCTGGCTTTGCCATGTCTCTTAATCCAATAGCAGGAGGCTATGAAAGCCACGATGCTTAAACCAATTTTGCTGTTAGCAGAAGTCTAATTTTAAGGCCTATGAAACTAGGCCTTTTCTAGCAGATTTTGATAACTTGACTGAGCATGAAAAGTAACATAGCACCTAAATTCCTATCAGCAGAACTGGTATGTTCTTTATCTTGAAATCCTCTTCTGGTATTGAACATGAAATGTATTTGAAACCTGTTTTAAAGTTCAGACACCACAGATGCTTTAAAAAACTAATCATATTTTGGAAGATTTTATGAAAGATTGATTTTTTCAAACTTCTAGCTACTTTATCATTACAGTGCTTTCTATTATAATATACTGTTCTCTGACTTTTGCACGGCACAGTCTTATTCTCAGAAATCTCTGGATTTTCATTTCTTAGAGTTTTTGTGTTTTTCTGTTGCTTTTTCTTTATCAGTGAAGGAATTTGGAGAATAAAATCAAATCCTCAGTCCAATCTTTGCTGAAACAGTCCTATTACTTCCTCTCCATTTTCTCCTCCCCTGTGTTACTGAGGTACATAATATTTTTTGTTCAATTCTTGTTGACTTATCACTGTATTAACTATATTTCTTCCTTTTTTAGTCTCTATCTGCCAGTTACATAGAAAGAATAACAGCAACCTTTCCTACAAGTACATATTTAATAAATAACCTGTTTTTGTCTTGGCTTATTGAAGCTGGTAACCTCTGTAAAACCATTTATTTTGTTTCTTCAGACTCAATGAGCACTAGCAGCATTCCCCAACTCGAACTACTGGTCACATGCAGAGGTCAACTAACTCCTGGGACCTCTTTCCTACTGCAGAGCACAGGGAGATTGAAGACACTGTAAATAGTTGTGCTGTGTTCTCCAAGAGTTCACACTGGAATACAATCATCTCCTTTTATGGCTATAATGCATCCCGCAGAAAATCTTTTATGAGCTATAGAAACTAGTTACAATATCTCTGTTCTGTGAGAAACTGGGGGAGAGTGAACAATGAAACAACTGCTCAAAAGGGGGCTGCAAAAAAATCCCCAAACCATTGCTGCATAAAAATCTGTTTCCCAGATGTACATAAAGTGATGAGTTAAAACCAAATTACCATGTAACTTTTTTCTTTGCTTCCTTAACAGCTTCATGGATGACAGTAGCTTGTCTTGGCTGGAAATTCATATAGACTAGGAGTATTCAGGATTGATTGGTACTTTTTTTAGATATGGAGCTTTAGTCTGGAAGTTAATTTTCAAATATCTCTTAATAAATTTAAAAAAAAATATTTTTCTCAAGTTTAGAGTGAGGGAGAAGGGGAAAAGCTGAAGAAGAAACATATTCCTGAATGAGAAAACAAAAATAAAATTTGGAAAACCTAAATTGCCGTTTATTATTCTATGTTGCCATTATTATTCTGTGATTCTATTACATTAAGCCTGCTTGAGTTCAAGAAGTGTTTGGACAACACTTTCAGGCACAGGTGGATTCCTGTACAGGGCCAGGAGTTGGACTCAATCATCCTGATGCATCCCTTCCAACTCAGCATATTCTATGATTCTATGATTTTCTTTTTACTGCCCTGTTTAACAAAAGAATACATTTAGCTGGAGGTGATTGTACAGTTAAAAGGCGACTTTTTCACTCGAAAACTTTAGCCAACCTAAATTCTGAATTTTACAAAGTGCTACACAGACTTTTAAAATGCACAAAAAATGTAGTCTGTGGAGTAGTTGGACTTCTCCAGAAGATATGTAGAGTTGAATTACTGGACATACCCCTAACCAGAAGCTATTTTTATGTTTTCTCTCTAGGAGGCTCTTGGGAATGGCAGAGTAGACCATGGGAGTTGGGTGGGTGATATTTGTGTACAAAAGAAGCCAACATCAGAAACCCTGGTGCTTTGCTCGAATAAACCCATAAGGTGGCCAAAGATGTCATTAAGACAGTCAGACAGCAAGCTGCTGTGGGAAGTGGGAATCATGAGCCCTTTGCCATGCCACCCAACCATTCCCTAGACTGGTAAACAGGGGTGTAATATCTGTGAGGTAACTTGTAGCCACTGTCCCTACGGGGGACTGACACAGCCCCGATGGCAGAGCCACATCCCTGATGCACAGTTACAGACAGGAGAACAGAGGAAGCATACAGCTACACAGATTTAAGCAAGAGAGTTGGGACACTGAAAATGTCTCTTTATTCATATTCAGACAGATGTTACTCAGCATGGCTGCTCTGGGGCTTTTTGATTCCTTTTCAACTCTTCAAGTGACCTGTGACTGCTCAAACCCAAGAGCAGGTAATGTGCCACAGCCTGTACATGTACATTTGGCCAACTGGGTCAGAAGAGGCAGATGTGTTTCAACAAAACGCTTTAGAAAACACAACAGATAAGCTAAGCAAAGAAGACAGTGGTGACAGAATCTGCCTTTCCTAACCAGGATGAAGTCCAACTGTTGTTTCTGGCAGCAACAACTCAGACTCAATCAAACCCAGGTGCAGAATCAGCCAGCTTGGAGGAGAAGTGTGTTTACATCTGCCCTTTTCTCACTCTAGGGCTCTGCTCAGAGGCAGGAACATGCTGTTGGGAGATAAATTTCCCTCCTTCTAATTATAGGCCTTGCCATCTTCTGCCCACTTCAACTGTAAATCGCCTAATCATAAACAATTCCTGTTCAAAGCTCAACACAGATTGGATGTAATTCCCTGACAAAACCAATCTGTTCACAGTATTGCATGCAAAGGACAGAATAACATTAAAGATCTTTCAGCCTGCTGAAGGAAAGAAGATTGAAGAAAAAAACCCCAAAACCCCAAGAGTAAACCACAAAAGACATTACTCTTATCACATTTTAGCAAGGACTAGCAAATCTCAACAATTGGTCAAAGGAGAAGAGATAAAATATCTTCCTTTTCTATTGATAAAAACCCCGCACCTTGTCACACACACTTTCCCTTTTAGTAATTAGTAAAGCAGATGGAGACTGCTGATAATGTTTTATTTACATCGGAAAGCTTCAATTCAGAACGACCAAGTCATTCTCACTACTAAACTGTACAAGATCACATCACTGCTATATTTGCCTGTTTTTTTCCCTCCTCCCTGTTTGTTTTCTCATGTGGAAACTGACCATAAATAAGGGTTTAGATCTTGTTAGAGAGTTGTCTATTCAAGTAATATACTGCCTATGAACTATCTTTCAGAACTGGAATTGCATGCTGGCAAGTCAGATAATCCAAGCATTACTGACAAGAGACGGTACGTTTTCCAAAAGGTGAGGATAATGGTATACTAGCAGCACATGGTTTGTGCACCTCAATCCCATCATTGCTTTTTTTTGGGAAATATCAGGACACCAATATCAAGTGCAACAATAATAATAAAGCAGTATTACTGGTAATGGTTTTGAAGTGATAGTTGACATCAGGAACAACATCTAATTTTACATTGATGTATCTCAACTGAATGAAATGGCATTTTTCCTGATTCATGCCAGTATAGGGAGGGAAGAAAATTAGGCCTTAAATTTCATACCTGTCTTGAACTCCTGGCAAGAAGGCTGGAAATGATCATCGTATTTTAACACTGCCAAATTGCTGAGTCTAAAAGTAATAATACTCCAAAATGATCAAACCATATCTCATAACTCAACTTTGAGAAGTTTTCTGTTTCTTGATAGTAAATGACCATGAAGAGCTATTTATTTATTTATTTGGTGGACTGACCTATCAAGAAGAATTTGGGAAAAAAAATCTCTCTTTGTTTTTAGATTGAAGAGTATGTACTAACTTTATGTCTGATTATCATATAAAATGGGCTAAACATATTTGGTACAAAATAATTACCACCTTTCTATGTGTCTGAGAAACGGACAATGAAGGTAGGGAAGATAGCAGAATCCAAAATTTATGAAGTACAAGAAACAGAAGAGAAAAATGATAGCTCAGTAAATCAACTCACCGTTACTTAGTGCAGATGGTTCTGTAGTTGATATATACTTGGGGAAAATCACTGCCTTTGCTAATTTGAACTGGAAGGTATATTAAACCCTCTACACAAAGAATATGAAATATTTACATCTCAGAATATAAACACTGTAGTAATATGCATATACACCAAGTAAAAAAGGTCTTTATTAGTTATAATCATAGCAGATATGTACATTCATGTGTATGTGCAGAGTGCGTTTTTAAGAGGGTGATCTTAAATAAAGAAAAAATCTTTCCTAATATTGACATTATTATCCTATACTGAAAATGTTACCTCATGATAAATGATTTAACAAAGGCAGTCTGAACAAATTATGTTTAATTAAAAAAAAAAGGTAAAATGGCCTATTCCCTCACATGGCAGTTAGGAGTGTTTGCTTCCAATATTACAAAAGGTTTGTATGAAACTTTTTGTCATCACTATAAGACTAGTTACTCTCAGAGTTTTCTCCACAAACCTGTGGAGAAAAAGACACTTATTTTTGCATCACCATCTGGTTTGAGTCTGATTATTTGGCTGATCTGCTGAAGTGTTTTCTGAGTGATCATTGTTTTAGCTTGTGCTGTCGGATGTCATCCAAAGGTCCAGCACAGGCAGATGGGGCTGTAATGTAAAACAAGAGCTGATGCAATAAAACGTCTTCTCCCTCTGCCCCCAACACCCTCCCTTCTTACATTGGGTGATCCATTACTGGATGTTCTGCATCTGATTTCATTGTTTATACACTCTACAAACATTATAAGGGAGCCAAAAAAGATGGTAATGATGTAAGCCATGGGAGATTAATTAATTAACACTATCTAAGGAAGAAGAAAGAGAACTGTGATTTTTTTCTCCAGTGCTCTACAGTTCAGAAGGAATACATATGTCGCACAAATATTTATGGAAGACACCCTTTCTGACTAATGGAAAGAAATTAAAAGGTTTTGAAAACCTGTAATGATTTGAAAAGAGTTATGAAAACCTCCCTTCCAGAGGGAGGATGAACCACAGCTAGGTGCTAAAACTTGCAGATATAAAGAAAAGAAAAGAGATCTGTGTACTTTTGCACATTCGTAGCTAGAAATTGGACTGTTATCTAAATGATTGGAAAGGCCTTTATTTTTCAGAACTTTTAAATGAACACAAAATTTCAACATAGTAATCAAACAGGTGCTCAACAGGAATTAGGGAGATGTAATTAAATAGATGAACATCTGCAAATACAGGGCATGGATGGGGAAGCACACAGGATTCATCTTATCTTCATTTTGGGTTTAATTTAGTTGAAATGTGAAGGACAGGAGCTTAGGCTCAATTAAGAAAGAAAGCAGTCTTAGTAATTGAGATAGAAGATATTATTGTTAGATATCTTTGACTTCTACACCTAAGACAGATGCCCAGCATCTCCCTTTACAGTCAAGTGAGAGGAAGGGTATCTTTAACAATGGACTCCTCTATCTTATTTGGAATCTACTTTGGCATGAATGGCAGTTACTATTTTTTACCACAAATAATGCAGAGAATTCAGACAACTGGATCAGATGTGCTGTGTGATTCTATCTACAACATGGATTCCAGCTTCTGGTCAAAGGAAGTCTATCCTATCTCTCTGAATTGCAGAGTGGGATTCTGATTTTGGGAATGGGACAAAATGTCCTTCTGAAGTGCTTGTCTCTCTCCATTGACTGCAAAGGAAATTTGAACGCCTAAATTACATTACACTTCTCCGTTAGCACGTAGAAGTAACAAGACATGGGGACGATTAACTGAGAACATTGTATATAGGAAAATTTTTGTTTGCAGACTATTGCAATAGTGTGCAATATTGTTGGAAATAAAAAGATATTGGCAGGACAAGGCATCTACTCCAAGGATAATGATTTTGCAATTAGACTGTGTAGTATATAGCTCTAGAGAGCATTCTTTTAGCGTCTATACAAGTACTTAATAAAATAAAAGGGCTTCTCCTTTACAAGTGCAATGGTTTTAAATTTCTCTCATCTTTGGATGCATTTCATAGCCTGTATTTTCCCAAAATGTATACTTGTGTTTGGATCTTGTAGTAGGATTCATTCTTGGAACTGTGACAAGTCATTAAGTGCAACAACAACAAAAAAAGGGGTAGTAGTTCTTACCTAAGTAAAATAATCCTGCTAGAGAAAGTCTATAAACAAAACCAGTCTAAAAATGCATTGGGCGTGTCCATACTACACTGGACTCCAGAGATCCTGGTACTCACATACACCGTAGTGGCATGCAGAGAGTCTAATTTGCTTCTGGATTTGAGATGACTGCATTTGGTGAGTTAAAAGCTGAGCTCCATGGGGGCTTATCACTCCAGGATGATCCTTGGCCTGCTGTGCCAAGGCTCAATTGGCATTAGCTTGGTGGTATCTGCATTTTGCAGGTGTACAAATTTTCTTATCACTTTTTATTGCTACATTAAATAGATATTGCCCCCCAACCATTGCGATTCCTCCATCTGGCATGCATCTCAAAGCTTACTGGCTAGTTTTTATCCAATTTCAAGATACATGTTCTCATTTGAGATCCTGAGCATATTCCAAAAGCACTCAGGCATTGCTCCAAATAACAGCAGAGATAATCTTCATCTAGGATAATGCAGGGTCCCAGGCAAATGAACACTGTTCACAACATAGAACTGCAAGTTGTGTACCTGCAGAAATTAACTTTTAGTTACATTTTGGGCACAAATACTTAACAATAGCTTACAAATTAATCCAAAGAATTTCAGCAGTCTAACAGAAAAAAACCAAAAAAACAAGGAAAAAGCCCAAGCTGAAAATAATAGAGTAAAAGAAGCAATGAAATATTGACTCTGTATCACAGGAGGATAAACACAAGAACAAAGAAACTGTAAGGAAGGGGTAGATATTGAAAAAGCAGATATTGGACCTGATTTTCAGACTGCAAGCCAGGATTTACCATTTTTTCTTAAAGTTACATTGCAGAAATGAATGAGAAGCTAAGAAAGAAGCACATCATTTAGAAGAACTATGCTGTTTTACTTGATAGATGGTTAGCTGCAGGCATCTCACTGCTGTGCATCTTGCAGAGTACACATTCTTTATTCAGATACACATTCCTGAAACTGGACATCAGCCTGTTAATGCCTCAATGGTAATGCACTGGGGAAAAGTACTTCTTCAAATGTAGCATTTGCTCTTCTCTGTGAGGGCAACCCTGTACAAGGATGTTAATATTTATAAATCATGAAAAATGATCAGTACTTTTGGTTCTATTGCACCCCAGGTTTGAAAGGGAAGAATGATGTAGACAAGAGATAATGAGTGTTATCAGCAAGAGTTGAAATAAAACATTTTCCAAGGTTTGCATTCATATACTGTGGCATACATGTAGGTTAATAAGTCCCTCTCATGTTAATTGAACTCAACCTCTGTAGAGGATCTGAAAGCATAGGTAATTTTAATTCAATTTCAAGTGTTGTACCATGGTAGTATCCCAATAAAATGGATTTTGATATTTATACATAAGTTTTGTCTTGCATTTTATCTTTTCAAGAGAGTCTATTACTGCAGTTTATATTTTATATGGTTACATAATATATTACAGCCTGTGAGAGGTGGTGAGCACACTTCAGCTGAAGGACATGCCGATGATTAATGGAGCTTAAAGTCCATACACTCTAAATTAGGTTTTAGAACTGCAGTGTAATTTTTATCATGTAACAAGAAAATTCATTTAAAAAGACTATCCCACAGCTTTGAAAGTCGCTATAAAGATTAAGTTCTCATAGACAGAAGGTAGGAGATTTAATTTTTCTTTTTTTTTTTTTAATCAGATTATCAATCTCCTCAAGGAATGCTAAACAAGTTGAAAATACTGCGTTTGTTTTTCATGGGTTCACAAAGTATTTATCAGGCATCCCAGTATCTATCAAGGTTTCTTTATTCCATTGTAATTATCTCTGTGTTGGACTGGGCTACAGTGGATATGACAAAAACAAAGAAGATATTTCCTCTGAAACGTCCTAAATAGAAAAGATTATAGGCTATAGATGCTTTAGGGCTGCAGGAAGAAGGTGACAAAATATGATGTGATCCAGAATCTACTATATTTACTTCACTTTAGGAGAAAAACAATCTGTGGAGGCAAAAAATAATTATAAAGTAGCAAGAGATTAATGTACAGCTTCAAATGAAGACCTGAAAGTGGAGTACAACAATTTTCAGCGTAAGACATATTTCAATAAATCTGCTTTGGCCGTACTTGGAATGCTCATTTGCCTGCATCATACAGATATTTGGAGAATGAAATTGCACCAGCTTGTTTGTAGAAAGCAAATTTTAGAGTTCAATTACTATTCAGAAGAAGCAAATAGTGCAGTCAAATGTAATTATAAACTACTGGTCTTCTCTTCTAAAGCCCTTAATTATAAACCCACCCAATCTCCCATCTTTTATTTATCACTGAGTCATCAAGTTGAATGTTCTGGGAAATGCCAGCCTGCATCACCCATCAAGCCAATTTTCCTTCTGTGTTCTTTTTCCCATGCTACAACTGATATACCAGAGCAACTGCTTCTAAGACTCTGCTTTGTCAGTGCATCTTCAAATGTCAAGTTAAAAATCTTCTCTCCTATAATGTCTATAAATAGGGTAAGTAACTGATAGGTTGTGAGTATACTTGTGTGAAAAAAAAAAAAAAATCATTTTTGCCTCATATTTCCCTTATTTCCTTAACTCTTAGGCTCATAGAATCATAGAACCATCAAGGTTGGAAGAGACTTTTAAGATCACCTGGTCCAACTGTCAACACAGAACTGTGACCCCTAAACCACTAAATCACACCACGCACCCCTCCTGGCCAAATTCCCCTAGTTTATACACTGAGCTTGGTTTTCTCTGGTATGGAACATCCCTTTGGCCAGTTCAGGTCACCTGTCCTGACTGTGCTCCCGCTCAGCTTCTTGGGCATCAGGAAAGAAGCTGAAAAAGGAAACTGAAAAGTCATTGACTTGGGTGAGCGCTACTGAGCATCGACTAAACCATCAGTGTTTTATCTCATTACTCCCGTCTTAAATCCAAAACACAGAGCTGTACCAGCTACTAGGAAGAAAATTAACTCCATCCCAGCTGAAACTAGGGCAATCTTGAAAGGATGAATAAATGGCTTTGGAGAAAATAAGGCAAATGGATTTTTTTGTACTAATACACACTATAGATAGAGGGGTGTCTTTGATTTTAACTATGATTTGAAATCTCTCAGAAAATCCTATCAAACTCTTTTGGAGAAAGTGCAATCAGTGAAAGAGTTACATTTCTGTTAGGGTTTTTTTTCTTCATTTGGTTTTTTTTTTTTTGTTTGTTTGTTTTTGTTTTTTGGTTTTTTTTTTTTTTTGGCGCAGCAGACCTTGTACTTTATAAAGTCATTTACATAATGTGGGATAGTCAGTGACATTTGGAAATATAGTTCAAATCAGAGAAGTCCAGGTTGTTGATTTATGGAGCATAAAGAACATAAAGCTCAAGTTAGTGTTCAAAACAGAGCAGATTTTTTTCTTCCCTAATTTTAACAGCAGAACCAAAAATTTCAATTACTTTAGGACTATCCTGTGGCTTTAAAAGTCACTACAAAGATGAAGGTCTGTTAAACAGAAGGTAGGGAGGGAATTTAATTTGAATTTGGGAGAAAAATCAGACCACTAATTATCTTGAAAAAAATATGAAAGAGTTGAACACATGGAGACAAAACATAGAGTAAAGCTAGTTAAAGTTTTTTTTTTTTATATGACTACTTACAGGGCATAAAGTTTTTCTCAGTATTCTTATCAGGATTTTTACTTTTTGCATTCAAATTCTTCTATATTTGAAATGTGCATGGCATAATTTTCAAAAGAACACTTAGCAAACACCCATTAAAAAGTTGTTATATCTTTTGATAAAATAATTTTGCATATTCACCGTAGAACCACAGGCAATCTTAGTGGGAGAGGGTGGGAATCTCCTGGTCATCAAAGTAATGTAGCTCAGTTTTAGGACTGAGATGTTTGTTGATAACCCACTTCGTGTAGCAGTATGAGAAACTGTCTAAATGTTACAAAGATAATCATAGGGGATTCTGCATTTGTTATTTCTGTTGTCAATACTAGAATAGTACAAGTATGCTGCATAGAATAAATTGTCCAAACCTGTAACTTCTTAACAAAGTATGTGGGAGATAGCACAACACTTATTTGAATTAAAGCAGCATTTAACTACATTTACTTTTTCTGGGGCTTATCCCAGTTTGTTAAGACAGCACATTTTCTGTAATTAGTCTGAATACGTGCTTATGAAAATTTTTACATCTTTTCTACCCATCTCCTGAATCTAAGAGATAAATCCTTTAGCTAAGACCAATTACATTTGAAAGAAAGCACACACTTCAAAGATTGTGCAAAAAAACCAGAAATGTAAATGTAAAAAAAGTCAGGATTTTTCATGTCGATAGGGTGTTTCACAAAGGTGACTTATACTTGAAAACATTGTTAAACATGCTAGTTCTTACCAGAATTACCAAGAAAAACATGTGAGTTCACAGTATGATCTTTGGCAAAACATTTAGAACGTTTAATAAGAGCATTCTTCATTACAGAAATACTACTTATTTGCTCAAAAGATCTTGACCTGTTATCCTTCAAGCCCTGGAGAAAAGAGTTGGATTTGATACTCAACTACTGTTGAGAGCTCTTAATATGATGGAAATTTTGGATGAAGTTCATAGGAGATGCTGTATTATTCATACTAATAATGTTTATTACCAATAAGAAATTGTCAGCACCAGTTAAAAGAATGGTAAAACCTGTCAAGCTTTCAGCTGAAATCTCTGTTTTCATTCCTCATTTACTGTATGAACAGTCATTTTACCGGTTGGGTCCAAATGGCAAAGATCATAAAGTTAAGAAAACTGGAAAACTGAATTGCATGTCATAATTTCAATTTAAAATAAGAAGCTCCTTATTTTGTCTTATGGTTTTTTTCTTTGAAAATTTCCAGTTTATAAAAACTGGTGTGTTTCTATTTCACGGCAAGTTAACCTCTCTTATGTTTTCTCTGATTTTTATTCAACATGCCATAGCATGCTGCAGGGTGTCTGACACTTCTTCACATATGTACAGATAAGCTGTAGGCAGCAGAACATCAACTTAAGGTAATTGAAATCAGAAAATCTTATATCTTCAGTTTTTAGGTTCAAATTAGTCAATGAAGTGTGCAATGTGCAGGGTGTAAATAACGGCAGAATTAGAAGCCCTTAGTCTCTAATTACATTGGGTGAAGTTGTATATGAATAAAACATAAGAGAATGTTGACATAATTTGTTGTAGACATTAATTGCTCTCTCAACTGGATGTTCAATGCTGCAATTTTTGAGGGGTTAATTAATTAAAGCGAGCTAGTTCATACTGCTCAGGCAGCACTGAATTTAGATTACTCAATGCGCGATTTGATCTTATCCAATGATGCTATTGCAAGTCCTCTGCTGGAACTGGGAAACAATCTTCAGTCAAAGTAATTAATTTCTCACAACTTGCAACTCCGCTTGGGGTGGAGTAATCATGAAATTATAGAGTTCTCTATATTCAGTGAAATGAGGATGAACATCAACGGGACTCTTACACTGGACTTTAGGAGGGCAGACTTTGGCCTACTTAGGAGACTTATTCAGAGAGTTCCTTGGGAAGCAGCCCTTAAAAACAAAGGAGTCCAGGAGAGGTGGGTGTGCTTCAAAACAGAAATCTTAAGGGCACAAGAACAGACTGTCCCTGTGTGCTGAAAGAGGAGTCGACGAGGCAAACGTCCATCCTGGATGGGCAACAATGTTTTGAAGGAACTTAGGAATAAAAAGAGGATGTATTGTCTTTGGAAGGAGGGTCAGGTCTCACAGGCAGTATTTAAGGGGGTTGCTAGGGCATGTAGGAAAAAAATTAGAGAGGCCAAAGCTCAGTTTGAACTTAACTTGGCAAACCTTGTAAAGGATAATAAGAAATGTTTTTA
>VZTG01010463.1:58716-156811 GCA_013397845.1 Melanocharis versteri | reverse complement strand
AAAGGAGACTCAGAGGTGACCTTATCACTCTCTACAGCTTCCTGAAAGCAACTGATAGAACGAGAGGACACAGTCTCAAGCTGCGGCAAGGAAAATATAGGTTGGATATTAGGAGAAAGTTTTTTACAGAAAGAGTAGTGAGGTACTGGAATGGTCTACCCGGGGAGGCGGTGGAGTCACCATCCCTGGATGTGTTCAAAAAGAGATTGCATGTGGTGCTTGATGCCATGGTTTAGTTGAGGTTAGGGCATGGGCTGGACTCGATGATCTTGAAGGTCTCTTCCAACCTAGTGATTCTGTGATTCTGTGAAGTATAAAGCATTTACAAACTGTGAGTAATAGTCAAGGTTAAATACAAACTCTTGCCAGGGGTTTCAGGAAGACAGTCAGTCAGAACGGTAAGATTTAAAAGTGCTTGATATTTTTCAGCACCTAGTTCCTTTCAAGATCTACCATCAGCGTGCAGTGCTGCAAAGGCTTGAAATGGTCCTGTTTAATTTGGTTGAGCTTGGATTTTTTTTTTTTTTTGGCGTTGTCTGGGTTTTGGTTTTGTTGGTTTGGCTTGGTTTTCTTTGTTATTATTATTATTGTTACTACTACTACTACTACTACTACTACTACTACTACTACTACTACTACTTATTATTATTATTATTATGACAGTAAATTTCTAGTCCTGCCATTGAATTTAAACTTCAGCATAGTCCCTTTTTCGTAACTGTGGGAATGTCCAGCAAGAACACCTATTTCTATGTCACAGTTTGCAGAGCTTCCTTATATTTTCCTTTGCTGCCCAGCTTTTCATCTTCTGTCGCTGAGACTACCTCCTAACAACACATCCCAATATGATTTGGGAATGGTTTGGTAAGACTTCATCGCTAGAGGCTAAGGAGCTGGAATTGTAGCTGGAAAATTGAAATATGGATTAAAACCCACAGCTTTGGGTTGAAATATTTTAAATCTGACTTAGCAAAGTCAAATTCCTCATGCTATATTTAAGCACATACAAAGAAATGTCTTGATTTTTTTTTCCAGAAATATAAGCAGCTATAAATCCTTTCAAAAGTTAAGCTACACAAATCTGGAAAGAATTTTTTTCTTATAAGTAAGCTCCTTAAGATGTATTTAGAGACCATACAGACTTAACACTAAAGGCAACTGCTTTCCTTTTGATTAGCATTTCTTTCTAGCCGTGCTTTTTCATATCATCAATCTATACAGTAAGACTCCTTCAAGTAGAGGCATTCGTTTCAGCCATAGAAAAATGTGTAAAGAAATAAATGTGTGACCTATTTTAATGAATTTTGTATGTCTCTGAATTAGTAAATGAAAATAATATTATTCTGAATCAAGATTTTCAAACACATGGTTAATGCAAACAAAATACACTCAAAGTTCAGTATATTTTTTTTTCAGTAAACAAAGTTGTTAAAGGATTTTGAAGAAAAATTGGCATAATTTTGCCTCATTAAAATTTCTGAAAACATCTTCAAGCATGGAGTAAAGTAGCACCTTTAAGATTTAAAGTCTGAGGGAAACATACTTTATAGGAGTTGTCTAGAAATTTATGTTGTCTCTGTCTAGAATACAGGATAATTTCCTCACTTAAAATATAATATATTTAAGAAGATTTAGTATTTAAGATGGTAGAAATGGTTCTATATATAGTTTCAAAATTAGGCAATGTTTTGATGGTTTATTATTATTATTATTATTATATTTTTAATATTCACAGTGTGGACATGTAAAGAGAAGAGAAGACATCTGCCTTTAATAGACAGAAAAGCAGCTAAACATTTCCTAATTCTATTTGGAAGTCTCAAAATCAGATGGATGTTTAGTCTCCTTGAAGCGACATTGATGAGCTTAAACTACTGAAGCTAAATAAAACCCTTTGGAGTTTAACTTTTCCATAACATAAAAAAACCACTCTGCAGCACACATCCTTCACTTTACCTATTTGAGCAGTACTGAATCAAAATTAATTGTCTTTGAAATGCATACGCTTTACATCTTGAAGGCTAATCATTATCACTAGAAGAAATGTCTGCTATATAATGAATAAATTCAAGATAGAATGAAAGTGTCTTTCTTTTTCATATTCTCTGATTGTAATTTGGTTCGCTAACATTAATCTATGAAGAGACAGAAATCTTAGCCAAATAATGGAGAATTAGCTTTGACTCAGTTGCTAACTTGCTATGTCACCTTGATAAAGTTGGAGAAACACATTACATACATATTCTGCTGAAAAAAACACAACAGAAGAAAAGTTACATACACAGACTCTGTGTTTTCTTTCAATCTTCTCTTCCAAAACCACAAAATTTCCTTTATGATAAAAGGCATCTTCAAGACAGCTTTGAAATCCTGTAGATATCTTCACTCTAGTCTAATGACCTAGTTCATGTCCATGCTCTTCTGCAGCAGTGGGGATGCATTTACCTGAGTGAGTGTTCCAACCACCCAGCTCCCACACAAAAGACAGGCACCACTGCCCACATGGAGCAAGGGGAACGGGAACTCAGAACTGAGACAAGCCCCCATTTTAGTCCTCATGATTTAGAGGAAGAGATTGTCATCTAAATATAATAGAAAGGCTCTCCTTTTAAATGACATTTCTTGTATGAACAACATGGGACTCCTACTATTAAATATCAATCTGCAGGTCTTTTGAGGCACACTGGAAATACATATTTTTAATCTTTGACTGTTGTTTAGAAACACTAATCTTTGTTATTGTCTGTTTCCAAGTTTTATCTGGATACCACAAGAAAGGCAGAATTGGTGAACAGTTTGCAAAGTCATGATCCAAAACCTCCTGACTCTGGTAGAAATCTGACAGCAAAACAAAAGATCTTCATTGGAGCAGAAACAATAGCAGTGAAGCTCTGCTTCAGCACACCCTGAGACTGCCAAGACCTTGCTCCAGGAAAAGTCCTGCAATTTGGTCAGCCAAAGGCATATGGCAACCTGCCCTTATGAATGACAGGGACAACCTGCTGCCAGCTTCAAGGATGACATAGCTGTCCAGGAAACAAACTTTGGGTAACCCATTACATGTTTGCAGAGTGCCTAAAGTTTTGATGTTCTCTGGTTTACAGCACGTGACTCACAAACTGCAGGGCTGCCACTGTAGTGGGAATGTGAGGAAAGGCTGCATGTACAGCAGCTCAGGTGTGAGTACACAACTCACACAGCAGGGCAGTGGCTAAGCAGAGCTTGACTTAGGTTGATATGAAAAAAAGTACTAGAAGATAATACTAGTATTATATCTGCTATTGCTTACTAATGGAGAGTTTCTGGTGAGTGAGCACAATAGGGAATGACTGCAGCTCTGGTGCCTGAGGCAGTGGTCTGGGGAATGCTGACATGCACACTCACATGCAGGAGCCCATCACTGAAGGAATCACTGACAAGCTGCACATCAGTGTTAGAGGATCTAGGGTACAACTGTATGCTTAGCTCTAATCTCAGCACAGTGTTGTTGTGACAAGATATGGAGAAAATCTCAAGCTGACATGCACTGAAGAGCCAGAGACTGCCTTGTTACTCATTGGTGAAGTATGATAGCGTTCAACAAAATAATAATATTCTGTATCTTCAGCCTGTGAAGTACCGCAGGAAAATCCTATTGTGAGAAATAAAGACCAAGGTATGTGGAAACTCAGGAGGAGACAGATTACAGTCAGATAATACTACACAAGTAACTAATGGGTTTTCTATTATGATAATGCAGCAACTTCAGCAGAAGAATAATTAGAGATAGATAAGCACCAGAAAGCCTGTGGAGCAAATAAATTGAAGTTTTAAACAAATATTTCACAATGTGTGTCAGATTTTCATTCAGAGGCCAACAGGAAAAGAAATAAGCAGTTTCCTGAAGTGTAGCATTTTAGGGCTCAGTGAATAATCATACTGTTTTACAAAATCTGTAAATAAAGCCAGCTTTTTTAAAACAGGGATTTTCCTCACTATGTTCCTTAAGGCTATTATTTCTTTTAAACTAATTCTTTTGTGAACATAATATCTTTTTAAAAGTCCATAGGCTAGATATTACTCTTAGTTTTCTGTCTTTCACTGAGTTTTGGTTGGTTTATTTGTTTCAATGGTGTTCTTATTGTTCCATGTATTGCTTGTATGCTTACTTTATTGAAATGCTAAAAAAACCTTGCTTTAGCTGCAGGTTCTCTCTCTCCAAGGTTCAGATATTAAATTGAAAAAATAATTAAACAAATTTATATCCCTTTTATACAGCCAGTGTATGTGTATGGCAAGCCAGGAGGAACTTGGTGATATCAATTCCAAAGAGGATGTCCCTATGAGCTGTTGAAATAGACGACTGTTTTCCAAAGAGGTCAGATTCTGCTTTGTTTCTTATACTGAATAGGACCTTATTCAGTGAGTCATTCTGGTTAATTATGCTCACAGAATGATATTAATCAGCATGACTAACTGGATCATAACACGGCCTAAATTTGGCAGTCTTTACAGTGAAACTCAAAGATAATTTAGTAGTTTTTCTTATAAATACCTGATTGTCTTTACCAGTTCCACGTCATGACAACTTCAAATTGTGTTACTCTGGGGATTTATTTTGGTTAGCAGCTTAAAGCAGTAGCAATTACAATGTGTATTTGTGTGCTATGCTGTCTGTTATACAAAAAGATTTTGGAATATCTTATGATAACTTAGAGTGTGTGCATTCAAGAGTGTGTACACAAGAAGCAAAAACACACTTGAAAGGTGTATTAAAGGAAAGGAAATCTGCAGGAGCAGGCTACGTGCCAAAAGGCGAGCTGTGAGGGAGGAAAACCAGCCTGGTTGAATGCTGAGTTTTCGTTGGAACTCAGGGAGCAAAAACATCTTTGGAAGAAGGGGAAGGTGCCTCAGGAAGAGTACAAGAACGTCATCAGGTTGTGTGAAGAGAAAATTAGAAAGGTAAAAGCTCAGCTAAAACTCAATCTGGCAAACTCTGCGAATGCTACTAAAAAGTGTTTTTATAAATACATAAACAACAAAAGAAGGAATAAAGAAAATCCTCACCCTTTATTGGATGTGGAGTGGAATATTGTCAGCAAGGATGAGGAAAAGGCTGAGGTACTCAATGCCACATTTGCCTCAGTCTTTAACAGAAAGACCAGTTATCCTCAGGGCAACTAACCACTGAACTGGGAAACAGGAGCATCCAGGACTAAGTAGTCAGTGACATTCTGGGCCACTTATGAGTGTCTGAGGGAGCTGGGGTTATCTAGTCTGGAGAAAAGAGGCTCAGGGGTGACCTTATCGCTTTCTACAATTAACTGAAAGGAGTTTGTAGAGACAAGGGGGTTGACCTTGTTTCCCATATATAATTAGTGACAGGAAAAGAGGAAATGGCCTCAAGCTGTGCCAGGGGAGGTTTGGGTTGGACACCAGGAAAAATTTCTTTACTGAAAGGGTTGTCAAGCATTGGAATGGGCTGCCCAGGGAAATGGTGGAGTCACCATCTCAGGAAGTGTTCAGGAAATTCCTGGATGTAGTCCTTAGTGCTATGGTTTATTTGATGTGGTGGTATTTGATTAAAGGCTGGATTCAGTGATTTTGGAAGTCTTTTTCAATCTTAATGATTCAGTGTTTCTATGATTCTATTCTATATTTATGCATATCAAATGAACAGCACACCCAATTAATCTATCAGTGTACCTAAATCACGGCCTTTTGTATTATAGCTCTCAGGGAGCGAGGTTGTAGTTGGTCAGTCAGTGTGCCACTGCAACTCAGGCAATTTAAGAGGCTAAGATTCCATTTCCACCTACGATGGTTTAACATTGACTCCATTTCAGAGGTTACCTTCCCCTCAGCTATTCTGGAATAACTGTCCATGCAATTATGGCATAAATCCAGTCCCATCAAAATAATATGGCTTAGGAAGCCCAATTAATATAAGTGTGTAAGGTATTGTGATTACTTGGACAGAACTAGGCTAGGTGCTACTTGTGAAAAGTTTTTTGCAGATCTGAGGCCTGAGTAATCTTGGACACGCAACAAGCAATTGTTTACTCTAACTCAAACATAACCAGCAGAATTTTTGATTATGGCTTTACTTTTCCTTTTTTTTTTTAAATTTTAAAACTGCAAATACAGTACTTAATTCAGAAGGTTGTTAAGGCTTAACTAGCATCAACAAAGTGATTTGAAAATTTCAAATTAAGTTATACAAAGTTACAGGAAAAAAAATCATGTCAAATATCTGTGAGTCAGACCAACAAGGACGTGCTCATGTAGAAGCACAGTAACCAACCCTAGGGCTTGAGGACAATTATTTATATATAGTTTGTGCGAACAACACCAACGTGTCAGGGCATTGCACAGCCCAGATGTGACATGGCAATTCTGAAATTAAAGACATTTTAGCCATCATTACTGTTACATAATGATCCATAAGCTCAGAAACCTTGCCATTATAAGACTTTTTGCCTGACTCCTCAGGAAAGTCGGGCTTATACAATATACCTGTGATCAGTATCAATACTTATATAGGTCTTTCTTCTCTCCCTTAACTTTGAGATATCATGACCAATATCAGTCAGGAGTAGAGATCTCTGAGGAAATTAAATATTTCATGAAAAGAGCTAGCCAGGCAAAGGAAAGAAATATTATGCATCTATGACTAAGACATTTCTCAGTTCACCAAGCCTGAGAAATTATCATGGCCCTACCAAACCTACAGAACTAATCAGACGAGCAATTAATTCTCGAGAGATGAGCTCAAGACAAGATGAGAACCAGAAGTACACATGTTATTTGGCATCAGGTATTTCACACCTTGGCAATGAGTTGCAAATCTTCCAGCTGCACAAAAATATTCAGTAGGATGTGCAAGAACACTTACCCCACTTCATTGTTTCTTCTTTTCGTTTTGATACCAGAAACACATTGGGTGTGAGATCCAATAGGACCTTCATAGTGGCACTACAGCTTAAGACTTTCTATATTGTATTTTTGGTGCATTGTCCAGCCATGTAGTACATTGCACTTCTGCTGTGCTCTACAAATGTGTGATATGTCACTCTTCTGCTCTGCTTTACAAATTCACTGAAGCTTTTGGTGAAGAAGAGGCACTGGGGAGCTTCGTTCTCCACTTCTGAGGAGAGTGATTGATGCAGACATGTTAGTATGTCTGTAGCAGCCTTCTCATTCAGGCCTCTTCATTTCACCAGGCTCAAGTGACTTCTGAAAGCTAAAAGAGTAGAAGGTGATTCAGAGGAGCAGCAACCTGTAATTGATCTACAAGAGTTGAACCAGCCAGCGGCATCGCTAGAAGTCAAGCCAAGGCATGGAGAGACCTGGCTGCAGACCTGGAGTTTTTCCTCCAGAAAATTTTCCTATCATCCTTTTCTTTTCTTTTGTATAAAAGAAATCTGAAAAGACAAAAAAAAATAGCACAGCTGTTTCTAGGTGAGATTGCATCTCTAAGTATTAGTTTTTAGGAGATGGGAGAGGGAAATTAATATTCTTTCTTTAAATATTTTTCCTAATTTCACTACTTTGCAGAATTTATTAATGCAAAAATAACAACATTTATTTGCTTCTCTAGCAAATAATTTTCTTCTCCATTTCAGCAAACCATTATTTTTGTTTCAGTAACAATTGTAATGGCTTTCTAAACAGTTGAGACGTGCTATTAAGTAGATGGTCAAATTCATCTGTAAATTTGTTTACCTCTCTTTTCCTTTCAAACGTAATGATGAGTCATTTTTATACACCTTGATAGCACAAAGTATTAACACAGGCTATTTTTATTAAGAAGTTGTGGAAAACTGTGTGGGATTTCTTTGGCAAAAATGCTTAGTCCAAATGTGGGTGCCCTGATGGAAAGAGTAGTAATTCTGTGAAAAATTGCAGGAACACTGACAAATGAAACTTGTCACAATGCCCAAGAATTGGCACTTGTTAACAGTGAAAGAACATGATGTCTATCACTGCATTCAACAACAAGGCTTACAAATGAATAGATTAATCATTGCTCATTTTAAAGGATTATTAAGAGTTTAATGAAATTGTCAGAACAGTGGGATCCTCAGACTAGCAGAGTCAAAGATATTTTATACCCCGTATTAAAGAAAATACTATAAATGGCATTTAAAAGGTAATTTTGGCTATAGACAATTATTGGCACAGTCATTTTGACTTTTCTAATTGATCATCTCACACAGCTTCTTGCTTTGAGTGAATTCATCTCAGGGCTATATCTAGGTAGCAGGATGCCTCATACTTCTGCATGATGACTTCTGCAAATTAAACACATGAAATCCTGCTCAGTCAGGAGCAAACAGTAAAAACACTAATTTGGTGTAAAATGATGTTTTTATCTGCTACACTTAATATCTTCCTCTGTACACCTCGTGCAGCAGTCTGAAAGGATTGCTGTGGGAAGGGCAATACGTTTTAAAATGGCAAGGCTACCTAAATTTAAGTCAGTTCTATGCCTGAAATTGTCAAGTAAATTTAAATTTACTTTTTTCTTCATTAAGATTCTTGTTTTGTCAGATATGTATGCATAGGGAAATGTAAGTAGCCACATGTGTAAGGTGTATTTAGGAATTAATTGTAGAGGAGTTCTCTGTTGAGCTGCATTTCTCAACTGTTGGGAGGAAAGAGTTAAAAGGGGAAGAATGGCGATGAGGACAGTAGATTCATTCAAGTGACTGTGCAGCTGGGAATGCCAAAGCCTGGGGAAAAACAGTGTGGGAAACCCCCTGTATAATGCCCATTGTTGTTTATTCTCTGTCTCTTTTGAAAAGTAGATTTCTGTATGGAGATAGTGTAGATGTTTTTAGAGACTTGGAGGAACTCTCATGGACATGCTTGAGCTCCCTGTTTTGGGACAAAGAAGATCAAAACTCAGAGATCATAAAAAAGTACAGGGAAATCACAGCACGGTGGAAAACTACAAAATGTGTTACTTAGTATTCATACACAAATTGCATTAACACTTTCCCTCATGGCATATTATTATTTAGAACATGCTGCAGTCAGACATAACAACTGTAGGGAAGAGAGAGAATCACTGACAGGTACATGAAGAAAAATATTTTTGGCAGACTTCATCAAGTCTGTGTTACAGGCTCACAGCAGCAGATGAGATCACAATGTGCTAATGTCTGCACAACCGATGATTTCCCATCTCACTTCCCTCCTCCCAGCACCTGACCTACTTTACATCACTTTACCCCAATGGGCTGTATAAAGCACTTGAAAGCCTTCAAACCGTGGAGATCTCGTAATGCTCCAGATACAAATCCTCAGTTATTACTGTCCATCATTTATGTGCTAGAAACATCCCAGTGGCCGTTCACAGGCATAAATTATCAATCTGTGTCAGGCAACTGTTTTAGTACCAGAAGCACTGTACTGCTAAGGGAGTTACAGCTGTCCTGAACTATTAGTTGCAGATAAGAGTTTCAGCAAACACTTTAAGAAACTCTCTTCTCCTCTCTGGTTAGTATTCTCTGGGCTACTACTGCCCTCTAATAGAATATAAGAGATATTTTTATTGTACATAGAAAGGCTATAGAATTCCTCACATAAACTATCATTATAAAAGACTTCTAATAAAGAAATGTAGAAATAAACCACACTGTTCTTAAACAACTAATTTTAAAATACCAGAGTAAATCTGGCCTAATGAATATTTGCATAGCCTTTCTCTCTTTTTAGTATGCAATAAGTGCCTCAAAATAGAAAATGTAGATCAATAGAAAAAAAACGGGGATTAAGAAAAACTTTGGAAAATTATGTCTGCCTTTTAGGAAGCTGAGCGTGGCAGATGATATTAATGCATAGTTATGAACAACTATCTTCACAAAAATGTTGTGAAATGGTTAAAATATTGCACAGAGGATACATTCAGAAAAAAAAATCCGAATTAAAAACCCATCAAATGAATAGTTATTAGCTGCATTATGTTCCCTCCACTGCTTTACCCACAGGCATTGTACCATTATTGCAGTTATTGTATACCACAAATTACAGACCATCTCCAATATTTGCTACCATAGAATTACAGCCTCAGGGAGTGCCAAGTTTTCTGCCATCAGCTTTCAGGACACTACCTTTGTGAGGATAACAGGAGAAATCAAAGCAGGCAATCAACAATGTGGAAAAACTGCGGAGAATTACAGCATATAATATTCTTCTTCCAAGCTATTATAAAAGCCAAGCCTATACTTACGTGCTGTGCAGTCTCAGGTCCCTGAGAGCGCAGAGCCTGCAGCACTGCAGCGCACCTGAGGGTGCATGCACAGGTGCACGTGGTGGGTGTGCCTGGGCTCACTTTGCGTTCCAAAGCTGCGTGGCCAAGGAAGACAGTCATCAGTCTGGAGCTGGAAATCTTTACTTCAGAAAACAGCCCAGTCACACTCCCTTTTTCTCTGTTGGGGTGGGTGAAATGTGGCCAAAAGCTTTTGAGAGTTTTTGAGGGACTGAAGCGAGACAGGGGACTTAGTCTTCTGAAGGGCCTCGGAAACTCAGGACAGTAATTGGCCCTGAGTAAGACTGGCTTTACAGCGCTGTTCTTATGGAAAATACTTCCTGCATTTCTTAGCATGTGTGGAAGAGAGTGAAGACTTCCTAAAAATGTGCAGCTTCAGGCCAATGGCTGTGTAGAAGATAAAATCCACAGTCCTGTGTATGAATTTCTGAACACACAAATGATTACCAGTAGAAGAGAAGGGAAGTTAAGCTTTGGATATTAAACAGAAAACTATTTTGGCTTACCAGTAAAAAACCTTGGGAAGGCTGGAGAAAAATGGCTATTTTGCCTAATGCATGTATGCATCAAAATTTATTATTTCATCCAGCAGAGGTCATTTGAGAGTGTATATAGAGAGTGAAGCAGATTACTACTTTGATGCAGAGTGTGTTTTCCCATGAAGCAAAAGACCAGAAGTCCAGGAAGTAGGAGAGAGTGAGGAGTAAGGTACTGTGCAGGGATAGGTACATAGCGCTAGAAACCTGTTCCAGAGTTAGGATTAGCCTTTGGTTTTGTCCTTTACTACTTAGTGTGTGGCAGATTTCATCAGAAAAACATATAGTACATTTCTGTACTTCAAGTCAATAAACAGCTCTCTATTTTCTTGGTGTGTTCAGACTAAAAATCGTCGTGAGAGACAGAGCAGATTTTTTGCCTCCCCCAGAAATGATGAGAACAATTTATTTCTAATTTTTGCTGCTACTGTCACATGCTACCCTATTAAGAAATAGCTATTCTGAGTAGCGGAATGAAAACAAGAAATATTCCGTCTCTGAAGGTAATGGTTGCTATTAAACCTAAAACCCCAGAGCAATGTAAAGGTCTAGGATGGTAATGTAATATGATCACTTTGTCTCTCCAAATGACTTAGGACTGATTTTCATGTTTTCAAACAAGCTCTGATTTTTTTCAATATCTGTCACATTATTATGCTTTGGACAGCTGCATAACTTACTGTCCAAGCCTCTGACTTGTAATTTGTGTCTCCTTACTACCTGTGAGTGGGAGTCAAGTGCCTTAAGTCAGGTACAGGTGTCTATTCATGAGTGACTAAGTGTTACACAGATTTATCTTGCCAGTCCACTCCTCCCTCTATTCCCAAAGCTCACTTAGTGTTTAAATGCATCTGTAAAATCACAGTGCAAGATTTTATATACTGCTTATGGAGAGGACTTGGCTTCTGAAGTGCAGATATACAGGAGTACTGATCACCTGTAAGCTATCGATTGAAACTCTTCAAAAGGAACATAGTGATTTGAATTTCTGACACTTCAGGTTCGCACTCAACAAAGAGGGTTTTAATATTAACAGGCAACTGCATTTTTATGAAATTTCTGACGTACAACAGTGTTTTGAGTAATTTCTCAGGTTTCATGAGGAATGATTCTTTTGCTGGAGTTTTGCCTCTTTCCTAAATTTTCACAAAAAAATAATAAACTCCTGTCTGATGCAAGTGAAAAGCTAAACCAGCCATTTTATTTCCTACATTACAACTAATTTGGAATCAGTAGGCTTAGATACTTATTTCATATGACACCAAATTAACGTTCATTAACAAAGCACTAGGAACAGAGAACGCACTTTGGCTTCTGAAGCAAATGACAGTTTTTCCATAAATTCCTAAGCAGCACAATTTTTACTTCTACTGTAGTGAATATTGAGCACCTCCCTGAACATCATGACACAGTTTCACAGCATGTTACAGCGTGGGGTGTTGGGCAGAAGTCCACCTGTATGGCCCACTTGCTCCTGCAAGACTGAATGACTTGACAGGAAGAAAGACTGAACTGTCTTTCATTTGCAAATTAATATGCTTGCCTCCAGGATATGGTGCCCCTGATTGAGATTACCTGGAATGCTGACAACTCCAACTCATATCTTGAGCAGAACTTCTTTTCAGATTTGAGTCTGTGCATATCTTGAGCAGAACTTCTTTTCAGATTTGAGTCTGTGATCAGCAACTTCTGTGCGTGTGTTCCAAGTCCTCCTTTCTGAAGGCAATTTTGGTGAATTTTGGCATCTCCTTGTTGTTAATCAAATTTGGTAAAAAATTTTCTCACTGGGAAGCAAAAGCTGAAGTAGCAATGATTCAAAATTGCATTACATCAAAGGGTAAGGCAATCAAGCACAGTCACAAGCAAGGTGGAAAACCCTTCAGAAGCAGAGGAAGAGAAGGTTTTCTGAGATTCTTGATTTAAGTTCATGTTTATGGAGTTTCATAATCTTATGGAGAGGAAAAATCCAGACATCATCAGCTATTTACCCTTGTTCTACATTTTCTATGGAGATGTAGTCCTGGCCTCAAGGGAGCATTAAACACTGAATTTTCAGTGTTTGCATAGGAACGCTTCAAACTTGTGTTCTGCGATCCTAACAGTTAGAGAAGAAGGATACCATATTTGATCAGCGGAGTCATGCAACAGGAAGACATCATGACTTTCCAGTCTGGAATTGGTAATAAGACGAGGAATCAAGGAAGCAGGTCTTCTACCTCTGGTGCCCATGCACTGAATAATAATGGTTGCAACACAAAAATAACTATTTATTGTATAGTACTTTTAACAGCTTGATATTGAAAAACGTATTGGTCCAAGAGAGTTTCTTTTCTTTTTACTTAAAAGAAAGCAAAACAAAAAACACCAAACCCTAGTCTCTTTTTTTTTTTTAAGTCTTTTTTTTTTGGCTTTGATCCTAATCTTTCACTGTTTGAAACTTGGCAGGTAACAAAACAGGGCTACTGTAAATACAAAATTAATTCCTTATGTATATGTAAAAAAATCATGGCATTTCTGAAATGGGCTGGTATGCAATTAGAAACTACTTTTGACATTCTGTTGGACCTGGGCAACAATTTAGCAATAAACAAACACAGTAGCCAAATTTACTTAGGTCATTCATTTTATCAACCATCTTTCAGAGAAAAAAAGAAACAGACAAACCAAAACCTTTAATAAGAGCAATAGTTTATTAGAACCAGAAAATATTTATTGTTACAAATAGGGTAGCTAAAAGAAAATTACATAGTGACTTCTATAGCATTGCAGCACTCAGGTATAATAAAATTGATGAGCCCATATAATAAAATTTATGGAACTAAGGTGAATTCAATTTATTTGAATATGCTCAGTTATGTTTTTGTTTATTCCCATAGCAGATGTTTAATTTACAAACCAAGCAATTACTACAGCTCTTCCAAACAAATAAGAACAGATTAGTCAAACGTTCACATCAGTTTTTATGTTTATCATTAGTTTTATGATGCATCATGAATATTCAGTGTAAAGAAAAAACTCTCATTATGATACCTAGAATACCTTAAAATTATGTTTTTCATCTCCAAATGGTGTCTCACCCTGTTTGAAAACACTGCTAATGTGTGTTACTATGAGCTGAGCTTAAATGCTAAATATCTTCCTGATGCTTTCAAATAGCTTAACTTTGCATTCACAACACTTTAGTATGGATGTGACCAACTTTGGTATATATTTTTTACATAAATAAAAGAATTTTGGTTTGTATTTCGGAGAGAATTCTGGAGGCCAAAGTGTTTTGTTTTTTTTAATGAGACAAAACAAACCTACCTACCAAAACCCTTTAAACACCTTTTTGTCTCACAAAAACAAACAAACAAACAAACAAACAAACAACCAAAACCAAAACAAAACCAAAACAACAAAAAACCTAGATATCTGCCTTGAATTTTCAGGTAAAATCAGCATTATCCAGTTGGTCTTTGGCTTACGTCATGTTTCCTGGAATATATCCCATGGTAGAAGGAAATCATTCCATCGGCAGAGATGCCATATTGCATTCTGAATGCACGTAATAAAGGCACACTGGCTATTACTCAGCTGTTTGTGTTGTTTGGGTTTTGTTTTGTTTTGTTTCATTTTGGCTAAACTGACTGGGATGTCATAAACAAAAATACAGTGTCTGTCTATCATGGAAGGTGTGTATAATATATGCACTTGTGTCTGAGAGATGTCTGAGAAAAAAAGTATCGCCTTTCTTGTTTTCTTTAAATGAATTGCAGTCTGCTGAGTTTTATGTTAGAAGAACAGAAAATAATCCTCAGTTTCTTCTCCAAATTCCTATAATACAAAAGTTACTTCAATTTGCCAAAATTTTCACTCTTTTCATTAAATGACAAGCTAAGAGAAGGTTTTAGGGTTAGATAAATTTATTCAGATAAATTTTCATGGAATAGTCTCAATAAGAACATAGTTTGTAGCACAAGATGGATGAAGTATAAAAAATTTCATAGGAAAACAAGTATCTGTTGTTAAAAGTGATTGTTATTGAAAAAAAATTGTCTTTACCCACTTGACAACAGCACTCTTTGTTGACAACAACACTCGGGACAAAATCAAAAAAATCAAAATAACACTTGCCTCCTGTTCCTTAGTTACAGCACAAATTCAATTAGAAACTTTAGCTGTAAAACTAGTTTCAGATAAACTTGTGTAGCATTGTTATACAGCTTTCAGATCTGTGATACTACAGGATGGTTTGAATGTGAAAATTATAATTTTTGGTATTTTCTTATCTCCCAGGTACTTAGAAGAAATTCTAACACCCTTGCCTCTTCAAAAATATCAATAAAATGGTGCTTTCTGCATCAGAAGCACTGGAACAGGCTGCCCAAGGAGGTTGTTGATACCTCCCTGGAGGTATTTAAAAGACATGTAGATGTGGGACTTAGGGACATGGTTTTGTGGTGGTCTTGGCAGTGCTGTGTTAATGGTTGGACTTGAAGATATTAAAGGTCTTTTCCCACCTAAATGATTCTACAAGTTTATGATTTATGCAATGCACCTTGAGCAGAGCTGCACCACACAGATTTGTATATTGTTCCTGGAGCAAATACAGTTTGTCGAAATTATTTTCTTGTTTGAACTAAAACCTGAGGATTTCTGGGACAAAAAACTCCTGCCGATTCACACTGAAACTCCTTCATCCTCTTCTAAAAGTTCCAACAAATAT
Source organism: Melanocharis versteri (assembly GCA_013397845.1). Lineage (NCBI taxonomy): Eukaryota > Metazoa > Chordata > Aves > Passeriformes > Melanocharitidae > Melanocharis > Melanocharis versteri. The sequence goes on along the minus strand of VZTG01010463.1, from coordinate 141,312 downwards.
TGATTCTCGGTTTCACAGATAATTTCATAGCAAGGAAGGTATCTTAATAATAAATCACAATGTTGAGCTGCAGATCTGGAACAATAGACCATGTTATGCAAATAACCATAACATCAAAAAGGAGGAACTGCATTGATAAACTAGTGCACATAACTATCGGATTTCCTCTGGAACCAAGTAAACCACTCCAATGAGAAACAGTTCGTCGGCAACGTGTTTTCAGCAATTAGTATAGTACATTTACATCACAGAGCAAGCTTTTTGAGAGCAAGTACATATTATACCGCATGGGAAAAAAGTATGCAGGCATACTGGAAGATGTGAACATGTATAGATTTACATAAGAACACAGACAAAAATCAGAGCACAAATAATGCCAAGTCACTGTCTGAAGCTGAACTGGGAAGGACAAGCATTGAGCAGCAACTTTGTTCCACAACTCTCTGCTAATTATTCTGATACTACAACCACTCCCCTAGTTTCAACCTGTTTCCATGGTATCTGAGCCTCTGAACACTATAAAAATGATCAATTACTTAGGATGTCTTAATGAAGAAAATGCAGAGGTTGCAAAGGTAAGCACTGCAGTCAAAAAATTAACAGCCAAGGTTGCTTGCACAGTTTTAACCCTTGCCCTTTATGAATATATATTATAGCCCTTTACCTGCAGATTGCTTCTTAGAGTATTTCACATGTTCCTCCAAGTTGTATATTTTAGTCTTCTGATGATGGGCTAGCCATTGAACAAGCTATTTTTGTTTAGGTATTTAAGCAATGTAACTCTGACAGGAATGCATTATTTTAACATTTCAGCAGTTGTTTCTGGAACAAATACCATTAGCAACGAAACTGTTAGCACTTTTCTTTCAATTTAGCTAGTTTGATGTTTTTTTCTGTGATTTGCTCTCAGTTTTCTTCCTTTTAAGACTTGATATATTTCCATTAAAGCACTGGCCTGTGTTATATTCACAAATATTTTCTTTTTTTTTTAACTATTTATTCACAAAACCTCTATATAAAATGTAAACAACGGATTTAGCTGTGTGATTCTATCAATGTTATGGTCAGAGGTAATGCCACCTCTTTTTTCCTCCGTAATATCCATCCGCTTATACACTCAGGGAATGTGCTACACCCTGCAGCATGTCATTGGCAGGGAGCAGAAAGGTTACCCTCCTGCTGCAAATATACTCTGCAGACGGTGATGTATCAGCAAAGAAAAGAGAAAGAAAGAGAAAAATCACAAAACCACATTCTGAGCATTACAGAGGTTTTGTCTGTTCTCTCCAAAGGAAGGATTTGGATTTAATCTCATCTATATCAAGTTTTATCCCAGGTGACTCATATTGGTGAAAGATTTTTTAATTGAATAGGTCAGCTGTATGGCTAATTCTTTGGGGAAAGACTGAAGTCTGTAAAATGCATAGGAAAAATATAATTTTCATTAAAAGAGCTTAATGAGCTGTGCAACCTCAAATTTTAAAAGCTCTTTGATTTGCACCCTGGTTCCAGTTAGTCCCCTTCACAACCAGGGGGTTGACATTGCAGCAATAGCACATGTTATTCTCTGGCTGCCATGCTCTGCAGGGCTCATCGGGGACAGGACAGTCATGCAAAGCCAGTTTCTAGGTAGTGAGAGTCAGTGTAGTGCCTTAAAGTATGCGGAGCTGGAATGAATGCCACCAGCTCTTCCATAATCTTTATTTTTTCCTCTGGAGATCAGAAAAATGATCTCGTTGCTGTCGTGCTCACTGGAAGAAGTTTGCAGTGATATTGCTGCTGTGGCTACTTTTACAGTGGTTAATGTGTTAACTTTGCTTGGAGTTCTAAATATGGATCATGGTATTTAAAACCAGGACTGTTAAATGGCTGACCAATGTAAAGGAATTTCATTACAGTATTGCTCAAGAGGTGCTGAAACTGAGATAGCTCTTTGAAAATGACTACTGAAAAAATTCTTAAACTATGACACAGGCTTCCCTTCCCCACAAAAGGCACTTTGGAGAAGCTGTGTTTCATCTTTTCCATTAAAATATGTGAACAATCAAGGCAGCAGAGAAAAAGCAAACAGCCCTTTTTATGGCTCTGTGTAGCGAGCTCTCTGACAAGCTGACCCCGAGCAGCTGCCAGGTATCCAGCCTGGCTGCCACCCCATCCACCTGCTCTCTGCTCTGTACCAGGCTCCTGCTGGCTGGTTCACAAAGAAGCTTCCAGGTGTTCGCTGCCTGCTGGCCTTGCCACATGTTGGCTGCCAGTTACCAGGCTCCTGCTGCCCTGTTCACCTGCTGGCATCACACTGCTTTCCTGATGCCCTGAATCCCCCGCTGAGTGGCAGTTGGTATTCTTTCACTGTCTTCACCTTTTTATACATATTTCATTTCTAAATGCATGACTGCATTTTCATATATCTATAATACACACACACACACACAAATACACTAGCATCTTTTCTGCCCCTCTGCCTGATTTTTCCCTGCCCATGAATCTGCTTGAATAAGCTGGTGTGGAGCAGCAGGCTCCATTTAAGATCCCAGCTGCACACTGACATTATCACTGGTGTCAGTTTGTAAGCACATCTACAGTAATTGTTGCTGAGACAGCAGGTTTTGCTGTGAGATTCAGCAAGCCCCGTGATTTCTCTCCACACGAGAGCTTCAGAAGCAATGCTTACAGTTTTTGCAGGTTTTTGATTTCATGTAGAATCGAAAATGTACCTCTGGGATTTTTCCACTCTGTGTCCTTCGGAGTGGAGATTTCTCCTATTAACATAACTATTTAGAAAGGAAATTAAAGCAAACTAGAACAGATTTCACTAATAAACAGTCATTGCCTCTTTTTTTTTTTTTTTTTATTGCTGACAAAATGAGAAGCAAAACGAAACACATAAAACATAACTCACCATTTTCCACAACCAATTACACTTTATCAAGACCAACAGCCTTTATCCTAGTCTGAAGAAGCTAAATCCTACTGTGAAAATAGGAGTAGCCTTACCCTTCTACAGCTATGGACACAGCTGTTTATAAAACAATAAAGTGAAAAGGAGCAAGATAGTGTTAATGTAAGGCATAGAGTTTGAACACAAATATTAACATTAGATTGACTGTCCTCCCTTTGCATGAAAATAATGTTCAAGTCATCTTTGATGGAGCAATAACAAGTTGCACGCTCTTTAGGAATGCAATGAACAGGCCATGTGGTTAACACAAAAAAAATACTGTAGTACTTGTGTTGTGAGTGATACCATAGTGTCCAGAGGTAGAGTTGTTTCGGGTGATACATGCATAACTACAGCACATATTCTTTGGAAATCTATGGGGCCCTTTGCCCCTTTGCCCCATAGGGTGAAATTCTGCTGAACATGACAGAGTGAGTCCTGGGATTAAAATTCAAACACTAGATATAGGAGGGTATTTAACATTAGGCTGGAGCATGTATAACATTACAGGCTGCTTGAAAATATGATTGATTTCAGATACAAAGCTTAAGCTGCACATTGGGAGATTAGTATTTTGGCTAGCTGGCCATTCCTGTAATTTCTGATAAGAACTTAGCTTAATTAACCTAGGAGATTTCCAGTGTATCTACAACCACAGGAATGGTTTGAAATGTTTTAAAGGGCACCACAAGAATAAAATATATATATATATAAATAGTAGACCCCAAACTTAAAGCATGATATATCCTATATTATATTTGTTGGTTAGGTTGGGGTTTTTTTGGGGGGGGGGGTTATTAGTGGGTTTTGGGTTTGTCTTTGACCAGTTGAGTGAGGAGATTCCATAGGTATTAAATTTATTGGCCACCAAACAGAGTTGCTCATATGCTGCATATTTCTGCCAAGCTTGCAGAAAAGTACATGCACCCAGCCTTGTGGAATTTTTTCATACGGACACAGACATCATAGCCTTGATCAGGCAGTTAGGTTGTAAGGGTCGAATTTATAACTAGCCAATATATCAAGCCCTTTTGCACAGAGAAATATCACCGTGTATACACAGTCCTTGGAAGACTGTCTTCCATGCTGGCTCAGAAAAAGGAAGGACAAGTTTGCAAGGAGCACCACGTGCACGCGCTGAGCCGTGCAGTCAAATCTTGTCTGCTCTTCATCTTTGCAAGTGCAGCGATTTTATGGCTGTGGACTTAAGATGTGCTTTTGTGGATGTAGATAAGAGCAGTTAAGCCCCTGTTAGCTTAAAAACGGGAAGCTCTGCAACCTCTCTGAGCTGTGTCTGCACCTGACAGATTCGTTTACAGGTGTTTTACAAGCCAAACGTCACCTAGAGTGCAGAAGCAGCTGCTTTAATCAGGTGGAGACAGATGATTGCATTAATGACTAGGGCAACAGAAACTCGGGGAGGCTCATAGAACCTTTTAGTTTATTCTTCATTGTTTTATTCCACATCCAGATGAGTTTTTTAAAAGTATTGGTAAGAGAATGAAGTTAGTTTACATTGGGTGCTGTGCTGGAAATTAATGTTTTCTTAAACATGATCTCTGAAAATTACTTTCTATAAGACATCTCTGACTAAGCATTTTCTGAAAGTTCATTTAACCTTTACAAATAAATATTAGATAGAATTTTTGCAAACTGTAATAACACCTCTAACTCAAACTGCTGTTTGTCTCATTAAAAAAAAAAAAAAAAAAAAAAACAACAACAAAAAAATCAGGAGATAAGAATCTTTCCTGAATAATTTACAAATTATCAAACTACTATTATCATGTAAAATGCAAACAGCGCTAATGTCTATGATGAAACCTCAAATCCACAAAAAATTGTGGGTTTTTTTTTCTGAAATGATGAATCTTATGAATTTATAAATAAATAAAGATAGAATAAGAAATAATCATAGAATCGTAGAATGGCTTGGGCTGGAAGGGACCTTTAAAAATAATTTAGCCCAATGCCCTTGCAATAAACAGGAACATCTTCAAATAGAACAGGTTGCTCACAGCCCTGTCCAACCTGATCTTGAATGTTTCCAGGGCTGGGGGCATCCACCATCTCTCTGGGCAGCTTGTGGCAGTGTTTTGCCTCATTATAAAAAATTTCCTCCTCACATCTAGTCTAAGCCTTCCTTCTTTTAGTATGGAATCATTATCCTTTGTCCTGCAAAAATAACCCCCAAACTTTTATTACTAGTATTATACATAAAAAGACCTGTTTTTCAGCATTTTCTTGTTCAGAATTCAGCTCTTTGTAACCTGAATCTAAAATTTGCAATGGCTGCTTGTATGTACTTGTCACCTCTCACTCATATTGACTGATAGGAAGGAAAGATTAATGATGATTTAGGATGGATATCATTAATGACTACATCTTAATTTATGAATGCAAAACTGAAGGCAAAAACCTGAAACAAACCCTATGCAAATGGACTTCAAATGTGCATGTGGCATGCTCATATATGCATATGGTAAAGACTAGGTAGCCTAATTTCACTTCTGTTAAAGCCCCCTATTGCATCTATGTTGGTGGCTCAGTACACAACAGAAATGATACAGTAGATCCTTAAATATTAATGAAAAATAGCTGTTATCCTATCTTGCTGCAGTATGCCCCACTAGCTCCACAGGCACAGAGGTATTAGATCTAAAATGAGCTGCTGAAAACCAAAACAACCTCTCCAGCTTCCCCCACCTCCAACTACTAAAATACCTACTTGTAATATGTCTTTCTCTATTTTAAATTTCCCTAAGCTAAGCAGGCAATTTAACTTCTTATTAATCGGCCATATAATTTGACATTTTCCTTCTGAAGTCTGAAATAATAAAAAGTATTTTAAAAGACTAATAGAGTTTCCTAGTGGTTCAGAATTCACATCTCTTTCAATGCTCATATTTCCTACTCGTCTCTGTGAACCTTACAATAGTTTTAACCATCTTACTCAGACCTCTGCTAGTTTTCCATCTGTAAAGTGTTGACTGACTCTGTGTGACTCCTAATCCTCCAGATTACCTCTATACCATTCCTCTCCTGGTGGATTTTTCTTGTTAATATATTGCAGCAAGTTGGTTCAACAGAGTTCCTTATGACAGATTTAGGTTTTTTACATGAAAAAGAACTTACTTTTCAGCACAGGATACCTGAGAGACAAGTGGGAAAAGAGACAAGGGGAAAAAACAGCGTTCAATACCTTACCAGCAGCATTGCAGCAGGAAACTTACGTGCATAAGTTTATACTTAATACTCGGTGTATCTTAATCAAATGTTGTAGATATGTTGTGCTTGGCTTCTGGGCTTGTAATGAAGAGAGCTTTGTGCAGACAGAATTTAGATTAAAATCGCCTTCTTTTTTCCCCGATAATATTTGGAGTTCTCATTTCTGCAGAAAAGAAGCCTAAACTCAAGTTTGTAATAGAAACACAAAAATATTGTATTTGATAAACAAAGACTGGGATCTATTGAAATGTAACTTCAGTAAAAGGGAGTGTTTTCTTTGCCTGTCACACACAATGAAAGATGTGCTTTCCCTTGAATGCCCCTATTCTCTCACCCTCCTAGCCCTGGAGGCTCTGTTCTCCACTATCTGCAAATATGGGATGATGAGTGGAAGGTCAAAACTTGCATCATTGGGAATATAAAGAAAGCATCTTTTATCTGCAGGTTAACATTCAAACTGCCTGCATTGTTTTTTGGCATTTTAAAATGGGAACCTCATGGTGTCCTGAGAGTTTCTTTAATGAATTTTTCTGGCACCGAGACCCTTCTATGCCTGAAGACTTTTTCTTTTCTTGACTCCCAGGGTACAAAGACACTCGCAAGGTTACACCAGGCTGTAATAACATGATGTCACCAGCTCTTATTAAAAAACAAGTTTCATGCTGGTGGAGGAACAGATCAGGGCAATTCCTGAGGAAAGAAGTGTTGGCTCTTCCCAGACTTCCTCTCAGTAGCAGCTCCATCATATATCCTGGGCTACACCATTCCACTCCCCAGATGTCTCTGTGAAGTTCCAGCCCTTGGGATGTTTGCAGGCATGCCATTCATTTCTCCATCCAGAAAATAAGTGGTCATGTAGCAGTGCTGCAAGTACAGAAATGCATCCTTTTACTGTGACAAGCCAACCTGGCGCCAAGTTCTGCCTCGTGATGATCTTCAGGGAGTAAAAATAACAAGTACTCTGGAAAAAAAAAGAAAGAACGTGCATGTGTCTTCCTGAAAATTATTTTTGTTTTTCAGAAACTGTAAGATGGAAGAAGGAGGCAAATCAAACTTTATGTTGGAATTTTGATGGTTTGGTTGTCTTATTTACTTACATATTTACGAGGATCTAGTTAAAACACTTGTATTTACCTGATCTCTAAAAATAGCTATACTCACTATACCCTTAATTTTCCTTTACTGCTGTTACTGTTCACCTATAAATGTATCTACTCTTCTGGTTGCTATTAGAATGTAAAGAACATCATTCATTCTACAGCTAAAAACCCTCTTAAAGCTTTTATCTTAAATGTATCCAGTGTTGTCTATGTTTATTTGCTTTTGCACCATAGTTATCTATTTGCTTAAATATGACTCCTCCAGTATTTACGCTCTGTTTAAAAGCAGCAGTTATGTCTCATTTAGGCCCCTTTCTAGGCTAGATAAACCAATACATTTTAATCTCCTGACAAGACACAGTCTTCTCCACAGGACTTTGTAACTGTTTACCTACTACTTTTCCCACCAAAGTTCATTTTTTGTGTTTCAAAATGCTTTCTGAATATCTCTATTCACAGAAACATGGAACAGCCCAAGTGTGAAGGGATCTCCGAAGTTCACTTTGCCCCATCTTTCATGGGAACAGGAGCCAGATGAAGTCATCTAACACAGTGTCCAGTTGCATCTTGAAAGCTTCTAGTGGGCGGGGACTCCACCATGTCCCTGAGTAGGTTGCTCAAGTGAATGATTATTCTTGCTGTAAAAAAAAATTCTTTCTTATATCTAAGTGAAACCTCTCCCAGTGGAACTTGTACCTTTTCCTTCCTGTCTCCTCCACGTGGCTCCTTGTGAAGAGAGAGCTTCCATTCTCTTTGCAGCCATCCTCAAGTTCTGGAAGCCTGTGATGTGGTCTCTCTTGTGATGACCCTTCTCTTCTCCAGGGAGAAAAGACCTAACCCTTTTAGCTGATAGATTCCATTTACAAGACAACAATTAGAATGTGTTCAGCTACCTATTTTTCTGCCTTCACGGCTGTTAAAACTCATCTATTGTTTTATTTTTTTTTTCATTCTTTAGAGGGAGCTTTTGAATTACAGTTCCTGACTGCAACGAGAGACTATACCAAATACAAAGAGAAGAAAAGTTTAAAGAAAATCTATACTTCTTATTTGCAACACTGAAAAGTTCTGAAAGATTCCTGAAATAGACTCGGAACCTAAATTATAAAGGCTTACAGAGCTACAAAGAATGTTCTCAGTTTTCCCCAAGAGGTTGCAAGAAATCAGGTTTTGAGTATAAGAAGCATGTGCCTTGTGTGCATGCGTGGAGAAACAAGAAATGTTCAGGTTGAGCTGCTTCTTAATGCTAATTTCCCTTGATCATAATAAATACATTTTTTTTCCATCTAAGCCTTCTACATCAAACTTTCAACCCAAAGACATTATTAGAGCATGCAGAGATGTACTTACTGCTCTGATAGTTACTCTCAACATCTGGATATTAGCCAGTACACAATTTCATTGAATTTATTTATATTTGCACTAATATACTGTCCAATATTTGCCAGCCTTACTCTGGCTATAAAGACACCCTTACAGGATTTGGAGGACATGTTCTCTAATATTAAATAGAAATAAAGAAATATTAATGTAACACTGAGTCTGAGTAATCAAGCATACACAAGTCAGGAGATTCAAAATATGATGGTATGCAGTGCTAACTCAATTTAAATTGCCCATCCTGTAATTTTATGTCATGCATTATTCAAATTCATACTTAAAGATGAAAACAATGTAAACCACAATTGTTTGAATAGGCTATGGAGAGAGAGTAATTTTGCTTCACAGTGTAGATGAGATCTAAAAAGGCAATGCTCAAATCCAAAAGGTTGAATTCAGGGAATGGATTTTAGAATCACCGTAGATATTGCAGTTTATGACAATAAGATGTCTGGATCATTCCTAGATTTCTGTCCAAGCTGTCAGAGAGCTTATATTTGCAAAGCTACTATGCAAAATTTGAAAACAAAGAAAGTGTGGTATTTTAGGTAACATGAGCGTTCTCAAATATCTTTAAGTCTAATGTGCGAAGTGAAATGTAGCCTTTAACATTCAAATATCACCTTCTTTTATGCCTTAGAAGTAATTACCCTGGAATATTATCTTGTCAAGAAATAAGGTGATTTCAGTAAAGCCAAAACTTTGAACATTACCATGTCAAAAATCAAACCAAAATTGTCTCTGCTTAGAAATATCAAATGTCTAAAACTTGTTTAACAGAGGTAGGGTTTCAGTTGCCTATATATAGGCAATTAATAGCAGTTTAGATACTCTGGGATATTTTCCTTCTGTCTCAGCTGATTCTCTATAGCAGCATTAGTCTTTCTGTCTCAGGTCTCATCTGTCAGCCCTTTGACATGTCTCTGATATCCTGGAGCATCTGAAGAGATTTCTTGACACTTGCACTGGATGAATCCTTCTCTGGTTTTTAAACTTTGGAAAATTCCTACAGTCAGTCTTAGTTCTTTCAAACATTCATATTTTAGCTTAAATCTTAGAATGAGATCCATATTCATTTTAGAAGTTGTCTGATGTGTATCTTAGACCTTCAATTTCTCAGCCTGTAAAGAAGACAAGATGATTGAAAGAAGCTTGAACATTTCCATACCACATTATTTCTCACACAGCAGCATGCATAAAAAAAAAGCACTGATAGCTTCCTGAAAACCTTTGGGTCTGTGAAGATGATAAAGCTAATGTAACCTTAGCCACTCTTCAGGCAAATTTAAGGCTTAATTCTATGTTTGTACATTCTTTTATGTCCTCTTTCCATGTACAAAACCAGTAACAGGACCCTGGAGCTGAAAGGATGCGGGGGAAGGCCGTGGTAGAGCTAAATTCTCTGCCCTCACGAGTGTATTCAGCCTGATTAATTCCAGGGAAATTGCTTCACTGATTTGAACTGTTATTCTAGAATGACACTGGTGTATGTGAGACTGGCATGTAATCCAGTATTTACTGTTTGTGCATATACTGCAGCAAATGGAATGGTGATGTTACTGCTCTGTACGAAGGTACCACAGAATATTAAACTGAATATTAAGAATAGTCCTCTAGCTTCATGATCTGCAGAATATTCAGATAACAGCAAACAATTTTTTTTTTTTAAAACAAACTGCTAGCGCCTGCCTTTACACTTGTCATATACCCTTCTCATTCAAGGAAATACAATTTTCTCCTGTAAGGCAGCAGAATTTCTGCCTCCAGCTGAGCATGAATCAACAGCAAATGTTATAGCACATAGTATAATTTTATAAACTATCATGTTTTGGAAAAGTGAGTTTAAGCTATAATCTATGATGAAGTTACTGTTCCTCCAAGGAAAAACACAGTAATGAGCAACATCAGGAACCTTTGGGGGATTTCAGTATTCCTGGACTTCTAAAGTAATAGAAGTGTCCAAGAAACATCCACTGGAGGAATGAACCAAGTAAATATAGTTTTTCTCCCACAAAAGGAGTTTAATTAGATGGGCTTAGGAAAGTCTGGAATTATATTCACCATTCTAATTCATATAACACAGGTTTAAATGTATCTCTAAAACAATTTGATATAAGAGATTGCTCAGCTACACTAGAAATATATTCTTTACAGAGCTGTTTTTACATTCATTGTCATTTATAACAACATTTTATCACAAGCGGAATCCTTAGGCACTTGTGTGTCATTAGCAGTGTGGTAAGAGAAAAAGTAAAGCAATTTCAGCCTAGCCTAAAGAGTGGAATATCATAACTTCATTAAGACAATAGGATGTACTTATCAAAGACTGCATCTCTATTATAAGGATCTACTCATTACCTGTTTCTCCCTGTCAGACTTGATATACACTTGCATTATCATCTGTTATTATCTATTCTCTTCCATGAAAATCAAATGAAAATATTTCATATTAATTATTTTTGGCCGAAACACTGCAAAAATATTTCAATTTTGATTGAACTAAGTCAGTGTTGAAACATATTGCAGCTGAAAAAACATTTCACCAAAACACTGGTAATTGTTAATGGCTCTTCAAGTTTTATTAAAACTTCTCTCAGAAGGATTTGATACTGATTTGACTCTCTTTTGTCACACGTTCCATGTTTGTTGACATGAGTACTGACCTGAGGTACATTTATGTTTAAAGCTCTTAACTGTTGAATTAGGGACATCTAACCTCAGATATACCTTGAAACTTAATATCAATTTTGATGGAGATGTGCCAAGGCCCAAGCTGGTACCTCTACTGAAAAAAACTCAAAACTCTTGTAATTAGAGAAGATGTAATCTGAAAACTTTCTCCTATGAAGACACAAAAATTTACTTTTGGAGTTACTCATTTAGGCATGATTCCTTTTTTAAAAAGAGAAGAAAGGAAAAGCTCGAAACAAGGGTCCAGCAACAGCAAAAAATATTTTATTTTCATTCCAATACCAAATCACATTCTTATGCCTTGATAACTGACATGCAATTCCGTACTTGTCCTCTGGCCTTCTGTTAACTTCACAACAAGTTAATGAAACAAATTAGGAACGTCAAAATTGCTTTGGCTGCAATTTTGTCATATTAGTTAGCCTCATCTCTCAAAGACAAGAGGTTATTATGTTCAGTGAGTTTTACAAGACTGTGTGAATTTTAGATCAATGGACATTTCTTGCTCTCTCAAGCAGCTCTGCAGGATCTTTCTTTAACTCTGTGGTGGATCTGCAACTTGAAGCCAGTGTCTGACATTGCTATCATTGTTCACTGAATTTTGGTGATTTGTATTACTTGATTACTTTGAGGTAGCAATTGGAAAAACATGCTAGGCATTCTCAGAGACATGTCCAGCTTCAAAGCTCTTTGGAGATTATCTCTGCTCTCTGATATGTGACCCCACGCTCCAGGATATGAATAAGTAGATAAGTGATACATCGTGCAGGTGTTACCACTGTAAAGTAGTCTTTCCATCTGCTCCAAGATCTCAGACCAACCAAGTAACATCAATAAAAAGACTGGATTATCAGTTAATTTTCTTTGGGTATTAGGTGTTGATTTTGAGAAGTGCATAACATTTCACTACCTGTAATAGTGGCTAATAATTGGTAACTGCCCATTTTTGCTGACCACCACCATACAATGCATTCCCCATCATTAAAGAACGTTGCAGTTCAAGTCCCTCTTCAAGGACTGAAGCTGAATGGAAAAAATTGGATCTCCAGATTCCAAGAAAATGAGTAATTAATACTCAATCAGGATTAAAAAGCTGCATAAAAGACCCTTTATTTTATGTGACTTGTTTAATTAATTTGTCTTGTTTTCATGACAAAAACATTGATCATAAAGGATTAATTTGATATTAATGCAGACACCATATGTACTTCTGCCAGAACTCCTCTGTAATTCAGTGTTATCTAAATGTGCCATTAAAAGAAAGCGTTACTCATAAAAAAGGTTGGGGTAGTGAATTTGCGTTTACTTTATTTTTTTCTTTTCCCATTATAGGATCTTTTTATCTGAAAATGAAATGTTTAAAACTGTTAAAGAAGCATAAAATGCATCCATTTACAAATTTAACATTCCTTAAATTGGTCAGATTTTGTGCTTTCATAATCTAAATCTTGGAGAATTAGCTAAAAAGGGTTGTATTTGGAGCAATCAAAACAGTAAAAGAAGTGCATTAAGTTGCTGAAATACATGATCAGTACTGAGTTTTGTACCCTAAGTGCGCTCTCTAGACAGCTTCTTTCCTGATTTCATAGGCATACACTTTTGTTTCATTTCTCTAAAAGCATTAAGGAAAAATGTACATTTACAAAGACTAGATGTTTGGAATTGTCAACACCACACTTAAGAGCTGAGTCAAATTCCCATTATGTATGGATTACAATAACAATAATCTTTTCAAGCAGTCAAGGCCAAAACCTGGTGTGATGTATCTCAGCATCTTTCCATTGCCTTCAGTAGTACTCTACTAATTTATAAGGCACTTCTCTGGTGGTTTTAATGTTTCAAATGTTAAAACTCACGTAAGTTGAACACCAATTTATACCTGTGTAGGCTCATATCCTATTAGCATTTATAAAGGGAATATATTCAATCCTACAAGAATTTGGGACATATCTGCTTTAAGGAGTTGACTCTGCAGATAACAGAAAGAGTATTTGAACAATATAATATTGAGTGTATGGTATTACATTCACCTGAATTAGCCTTCAAGCACATCTCTGCTGAGTATGCAAGTCTGGTTGAACAAAAGTTTGCATGAGGAAAAGGTTTTTATCAGTCCAACTAATAGGGTAGGCCAACAGTAGTGAACCATTGGATTGTAGATCCCTTGTTCTTCTGGAGGTCAGTTCTTTTTCCCTCCCCATTTCATTGTAATTATTATTGTTGTTGTTATTATTACTATTATTATCAACTTTATTTCAATCTTAAACTGCTCTTGTCTCAACACATGGGTTCTAGCTTTTCCCAATTATACTCCCCATCCCTTGTCACAGGGAGTGACAAGGAAAGGAAGGAGAAAAAATCAGGTAAATAAAGAAACTTAAAATTTTTTAATGTTTATATTTAATGCATTTCTCCCTGCTAATTCATGTGGTCATCTTTTGCAGAATGATTATTTTACCACATGCTTTCCACACGTGCAAAAATATCGTCCAGGCAACAACATGCAAATATGTATGTCACTCACTCTATGTGTATTTAGATGGTACTTACCCCAGTGCTTTCACTCAGCTATTTTCCTGTCGGTTTCCAGAGACTAAGACGTGATATCTCCTAAGAAAATCTGTGTGAATAATGGCACACTGAAAAACAACTACCCCAAAGAGCAGTTCCCAGAGAAAGAAGCCAACATGTAAGCATCACAGTACCAAACACAAGGAAACATACCTGCAGGAAGATGGGTATCACCCCAGAAATATTTGTGTAACTCTCTGTCTGTCCAAAACTCTTCACTCAGGGTTTCACATTTGACAAACAGACCATGGAAAGTATAAATTATATCAGTGTTTAAAATATTTAGTTTAAAATTATTGTTTGAAGAACCTTATTTATTTTACATTCCTTTTATAATCTGCAAATAAGAGAGAGAGGCTTTCTGACCTGATTTACTCTGATGGAGGGCAGGACTCTGAACACTCCATTTCAAATCGTTCAGGTGTGTGGGATACCTTCATTGAGCTTGCACTGGGATGAACTGTTTCTTTTAGGTGCCTTTCTCTTCCATTTGACAACTGGTGAAATGCTGAATTCAGGTCAGATAAATTATGACTTCATATGTAAATATTTCACACATTGATATAAACTTAAATTTTCTGACAGCCAAAACTAGTTTTTCAAATTTGAAGGTGAATAAATCTTGGCTAATGAAGAGTACTCTCTATGTCGTAAATGCATATTGTTGAAAGAAATAACATTCTTCAGGTATCCAATGACAGAGAAAATAAAAAGATTCTTAGCGCTTATGTAAAATGTTCTTAAATTTTTCATTTAGCATTGACATTCTGAAAGTTAGCTGTCTGGTCCATGCTGTCACCTCTCCCCTAGCCCTCATTTAATGAAGAGAGATGAGAATCTCCAGGGGGTGATTCATCCCACCTATCCAGGTTCCTGTAGGGGTGAGGATGATTCATTACTACAGTTCCTCCAGCTTGCAGCCTCATTATGGCAAAACCACTACAGAAACCCAGAGACAGACATTGACCCGAAGAACTTGCCATGTTCACATACTCTCTAGGCTACTCTGCATCCAAAAAGTGGAGACCTCCAATACTTAAAATTGTTCACGCAGGGAAAAATAAAAACTCTTTAAAATAGGGTATAAATGTGAATAAGGGGCCTATCTGAGGAACACTAGAAAACATTTCCAGAAAGCCAATGATCAGAAAAATGATGAAATTTCAGAAGAAATTATTTTACAAATTCTTTCCATAGCATTCTTTGATGGTTTCTGAATATCTCTGCTAATTTCTGTCAAAGGAAGTAGTTTTAATAGTATGCAATACCAAACAGTGAAGAAAAAAGTTTAAACATATTACCACTATTACTAAACTACTATTACTCTTACCATTCCACATATTTGTGCAGGAAAGACACAAATGTATCAAATGATTCACAAAACCAATTTCATTTCTGTATAGGTTTTTGCAAGACTACAGTGCTATATGAATGTATTAAGTATTCTTTTATAGCAACATGGATTGAAAAGAGTACAGGTACTGAACTCCTAGAAATAATTGTAGATGTTTGCATCCATGACTCGAAATTTCTCAAGACAAGATCATCATAAAATATTTTAGATAAATCTTATTTGAGTAATTGGTTTCTTAAATTCCTTAGCCTGTTCTAAAATCTGCACCATGAAGCTGAATACACGGGCTGGATTTCAAGGTGATTGAACTGTATACCTGGAGTCTGTCTTTATTATCTCTGAACCACACAGCTTCTTTTTGTATTCCCCTTTGGGTGAACAGCTATTCAATACTAACATGACCATTTTGGATACTACCACCCTTGCAGTATCATGGGAAGTTTCTTTAAATGAGGAAAATTATGAAACTATTTAGAACTGGTAAGCAAAATATGACAAAATCCAAATATCCCTAAAAGCTGCACATCTCACAGAGTTGAACGTTTGCTGCAAAACTACCTTGAAAGAACCTGAAATATTCACATTTGGTAAGAAATTGCACAGGGGTCCATTGGTCAAAAGCCCTCCAGGGAAGGAAACATTTCCCTATATTTGATGTCACTTTTTGCAGCTGCCTTATCAATTTTCTTTAGATCTTAAATATTAATCAGATGATACAGTATTCAAAAGCCTGCCTGCATATCTTCAGGCATTTTTATCATATAAGTAGACCAACTCTGAATACATATTCTAGAATATATTGAAAGAGCCTTAAAAATGAGATGAGCCTCCTTTTCTGGTAATGTACCTTACTGTAGGTATGATTAATATTAATACATTTTAAGAGTGCATATTGAATATGTTATATATTTCTTGAAGCAAAAGTGTGCATTCAATGCTGTTGGAACAGCCATGTATCTCACAAACAAGCTTTCAGGCTACAGCAAGGGACACCACCTGCATGCCTTTGTAACTGATGCTGAGAAATTAATTGACTGAGCAAATAATATACTCAGGTCATTTGGGTTATTTTCCAAAATCACAGGCTGTCCATGATTAACTTAAATATTTATTCAAGTTTATTGTTTATCAAACTTTATATTTGGATTTCATTCCTCGTCAGATATTTGAATCATGTTCATTGTCTGCATTTGGGTACCAACAGCTGTAGGGCACTGTTTCAGCATTCTACTTGGTTCATCTAAACAAAAATAAGAGGAAACTTGAGAAGGTAGCTGAACCTTTAACTGTTTTGGAGAGGGATGGTGAAAATAAGTAAACAGACTGGAGAAAATGAAATAGCAAGAGGAAGTAACAGAAAGGGCAATAAATGATTACTTTTTCCTGTGCAGACCACTTGCACAAATATATTTCTTGAAATAAAAAAAACCCTAAAACTTAATTCATTTTATATACACTTTAATATTTTATATACACCCTAACATTTTTTCTCACCATCACAGAAAGAAAAATTTACCAATTTCAAGAATGCTTGGAAACAGAGATTGCAATCAGATTTCTGCCTGCTTTAATAGCTTTTCTGCTAGGATGGAAACACAGGGAAGGGGGAAAATCTATTGCTTGGACCTTTCAGGCAGTAGCCTATCTAAAATAAATACTTTTAAAAGTCCATCGTTGAAATTGTTGAAAGAAAATGTGAAGGAAACACATAATAAAATAAAAAAGGACTTGCTGAATACTTTCAAGAGACTTGAATATTGTCTTTTAGCTCCGAAAATCAAATAGTGAATGTCAATCATGTGCCAATGGAAAACAGTACAGTGTAGCATCATAGAATCATTAAGGTTGGAAAAGACCCCCAAGGTCATTGAATTCAACCCTTGCATATGTATAGACCCAGAGTGTCAGTTTGTATAAACAGCAGAACTCCATCTATGTCATTGGAGTTTATTAAATTTATACTGAATGCTAATCTTCCCTGAAGCACATTACAAATAAATTTTGTTAGCAAAACCAGAAACAAACAGAGTCAGAACATTTTCTTACAGAGCCTTTGTAGGGAAACACAGCATGGCTGGAGAATAATCAACCAAGATAGGGCAAATAGGCACTTGTAGACTGCAGCTTACCAGTGGTTTGCATCTACCAAGACATAGATTAGTGGGCTTAATTCCTGCTGCACTTCAATGTCTCTACTTGTACTAGAAAAAAGATTGGTTTTTTCTAAACCTTTTGCCTTGAAGTTGTTTAACAGTAAGGCAATGAAACCTTGCTAGTTAAGAAATGTATTAAAGGCATTTTGGGTAGATGTTGGTATTTTCATGACTTCATTATACAGTCAAATATTGTTCCATGAATTAGAGTTTATTCATAAGGGTCCACATTGTGCAATATCAGTTTGAACTGAGGCATTAAATACGTAGTTGCCCTTCAGCTTATGTAACCATCTCCTTAAGACCCATATGAAATGCAACAGTAGAATTTGATTTTGTCAAGAAAGCTATTTCTCAGGAAGAATCCGCTTTCTAGAATCACATAAAAATATTAGGCTTGCCATTTTCTTGTGCAATTACCAAGTGGTTGTTTTTTTTTTTAATATCACTCTTTCACATCTTGCTTTTCGTATGAGTACAGGAAGGCTGGCTATAATATAATGGAGTAGCTGTCAAAAAAATGGCCTGTATTTTATTTCTGAATAGCACTGCTTCTTCCAAAAAGGGAGGAATCAAATTTCATTTCAAACTACATTACCAACTTTATTAGGGCAGAGATGATCACTCACCTGTGCAAAGCTGCAGGTTTACAACAGATGAAACAGCCCTAGATACAGGATTTTGAAGATTTATAGATGTATACCTGTGGCCTGAGAGCTGTTTTCCTTTGAGATTGTGAAGAGTCTGAAGGGATGAGAAAATCAGATCAGAGGATTTGACCGATGAAACTCAAAATGAGAAATGTTCCAAATTAAATCTGAAAGCCTTCTGTTGATTTCTTTGACTTTTGTGAAGTCAAGAGAGGAAGCTTTACAGTGAAGGAGAAAAAAAAGATCAAAGAGGCCAGATACACAGCAACAACAAAGCTGAAAGTAATACACCATTTTCAAAGGGGTACAGTAGTTCTCTGTGTATGAGCTAGTAGGAATTTCAGCTTCATTTCCTTGCAGAAAAAACACACAAGAGTTATCCTGATTTTAGAGACACCAAGCCAGAAGTAGCTTTTAACTTCCCATTCCTGTAGCCCAAGCTCACGTTTTTGCTGCAGCTTCATCATCAGGCAAGGACAGCAACATCCCTTTCCTACCAGTTCCTTTTCCACTGCTCCCTTTTCCTTCTTCTGGAAGGAAAGAGCATGGAGAGTAAAGTGCAGTAGTATCCCGTAGTGCTTGAATTTAAACCAGAATCAGGAGTAATTAAACACATCACAGAGAGTTCAAGTTAGACCTATCAAAGAGCAGTAACCTATATACCTAAATAGTTCACAAAAATCTTCCTAATAAATTTATTTTTAATTCATACCTTCTTTTTTTTACACTCCCTGAAGGGTCAGATGATGAATATTTATCTTAAATGTTGCAAAATATGTAAAATTTATACAAATCCCTGAAAATATCCATAATGATTGTAAACTAGTACTAGTTAATTTTTCTGCCTTTTAGAAAAATCAGGTACACAGTGAAGGACCAGATATATGCTGACATGAAGGACAATTCACAAATAGGAAATAATAGAAAAATCTCAAAATTTTTCATGTTGAAGTAAGAAATAAACCTTTAAAACTAGAAATTCAGAATTGGCACATATTTAGAAGGTGGATTCTGAATATGAAAAAAATTAATGTGACAGTTTACCCTGGATTTCCATCACTGTGTTTCCCCACTAAATTCAGTCAAAATATAAACGATTTCTTAAGGATCAGATTTTAAATAATATGATATATTATAGAATAGTTTTCTCAAAATCAAGAACTGTAAGTCTTTCTGTGAGGTGTTCACCTAAGATTTTGAGTGGCAGAAGAAAAATTTGTAGCAAGGACTATGATTTTACAAGAGAAATTGTCACCAAAGGAAAAAGAAAACACACTAGAAGATAAAATTACGTGGAATAATAATGCATTAGCCGGAGCAAAACAACAGACCTGCATCCATTAAAGCCATGTTGCTTAGAGATTTGATTTAATTCTCTACAGTATGTAATATATAATATGGAATTGAGCAGCAGCTGAATTACTGTTCATCTTTATGTCTACATTATGCATATTGTCTAATTTGTCAGTTATTCCTGCGCCTAGGGCCGGAAGAGGTATCTGTAGCAAATGATTGGATTACTGGCTTAAATTCTTTTCACTATTAATGATTTGTCTGTGGGTTGATCAAGGACTTGCACATAGTTCAAAAGCATCTGAGAACACTGAATGAAATTTTTTCTCAGGCTGGAAATGCTTGAGAATTTATTTGTTCGGTTGGTTTGTTGATTGGTTTTGGTCTTGTATACATATATTCTTAGAATGCATAAGTCTTCCATATGTAACTAAGAATACACTTACATTCGTTGATAAAATTCAACTGTCTATTAAGAATACCCAGCAAGAAAAAGCAAAAGAAAGGCCCAAAGTGTAGATAGAAAGTGAGGAACAAGATCATGATTATTACCTGATATCAAATTTTAGTGCTGTCTTTAAAATGCTCTCCAAAATCATGAAATGAAATCTGTTTGAAACTGCAAGTTTCTTTGGAATGCCTTGCTGGCATTTTTTTTTCAACAAGGTCCTATGTTACATGCATTTATGTTTCTTAGTGATTCACGTGACTTATGATGAACAAACACAGGAACCCGCATTCATTCCTCCACCATGTAACATATCACAGATTACAAAGATGTTTGTCACTTCAGCAGTACTTATCTCTTCTGATATCAGAAGAGGAAATTTTTTCAGTTGCTTCTGCAGCACAAATCTGGCTTTGTCGCAGTTACATGGAAGGAGGTTTTCCAGGTGTAAGACTAAAATATTAATGAAATCAAAGCCAAATTGGAATGCCATTTGATAAAGAAAGGCCAAAGAGCAGAAAAAGAGAACAGAGCAAAGCATAAGCATTTCTAGAGGGAAACACCACTAAAAAATGTCTTTCACAAAAGAAGAAGCCAGTAGGAAACAGAAATGTCATTGTCAAACTGACTGACTTTGGTGAGTCTTTCCCACCATCGATAAATGCTGTAAACAACAGCGACTGTGACTGTATTCTGCAGCAATTCACTGTTTGATTCCTTCCTTGTTTAACTTAACAGTGTAGCATACCTACTCTTAGCTTCTTTTTCTATCTTTCACTTGCCTAGTTTTAAATTATACTAGCATTTACCTTTCACGCCAGGTCTGTTAAGCATCAGTCTCCTGTGAGACCTTATCAAAGCTGTTCAAGTAAATGAAATACTTTGTGGAAATGCACAATTTAAAGAGCATCTAGCTATAGCTGCCATATTTTTCTTCTGATACTCAATAAATGTCTAAAAATGCTTTAAGCAAGTTATTCTTCTTCTTTTCAAATTATTCATATTTGGCATTGAGATGAGAAGGATTAGTTCATTTATCCTGAGGCTCTGGAAAATGATTTACAACATTGCACTAATCTACTTGTTCATTTTCTCTTCCATGCATGATTTCTTCAGGTCTTTGGAATTTTTTTCCTCTTTCTCTTGACTGCTTGAAAGGAATCACATTTCTTCATGTAGCCATCTGCCTGCCTACAGTTAGAGTCCTCTGTTTCCTTCACTGTGGCTTTGTCTTTTCTCTGAAAGCCACCTGCCCAGACGTGTCCAAACACAGCAATATAATGTTGAAGAAGTAGCGACTCCAGGCAATATGAAATTGCTGCATCAAGAGATCATAATTTGGTTTTTCACACTTGCCACAATCTGTCGTATTGTATGCAGAGAAATCTATTTTCATAGGGTTTTTTCCTCCACTCGGAATGCCAGAACAGCTAATAGGTCAATATAAATATACATGGAATCTGGCATGGTAAATGTCTGTGCTGTACACATCAAGCCATTTACATGAGAAGGTTTTGACGTACTTTTATTCTGTAGTATGAGGTTAATCACAAGTTATGTTGATTGATGCCTTATGGCAACAAATCTCCTCTAGGAAGCTTTTTAGAGTATAATGCGGAGTTTCAGAGATGCATGAAATAGTAGGATAATGAGGCAGAAGGAACTAATTTTTAGCTGGAATTGTTTCCAGCTAAGCATGCATTCTTTATACATGTAAGCTTTGGAAGAGTAATTTAGAACAAAACAAAACGAAAGCGAGAAACGGAAAAAAAAAAAGCAAAACAGAGAAAAGTATAGTGTTAAAAATGAAAATATCAATGCATCCAAAAACCCCATTATGGTCCTGGTGTCTTGTCCACAGGAAATATAACAAAAGGAAAGAATCTAAGGAAATTGAATAGGCTGAACCATCTCCCTGGACCACAGTCCTGAAAAAGGCAGACTACGTAATCACAGAAAGCAGCATTGTTTTCTGACACTCTCTCAGAAATCCAGCAGTACGGTTTTCGGCTTTTTCTTTCCACTCTCCTGCATGTAGGGATGCTTATTAAGGCCTTCTTTTCTGAGTCTGATGCTGAGTTACTCCACGTGATATTCCCCAGCAGACTCAGGCAGTCTTTGAAATTTACACATTCTCTTCATAATGGTGAAGAAAAGTTTCCTATCGAAAGCCTTTGCTAATAGTAGGAGTTAGTAACATCGGCACATTATAGTTTTCCCAAGATTAGTTTATAAGCACATGTAAATTGCCAAGATGTCTTCTTTTTTATAGCATTGGAGAGCTACAACACAGACAGGTAGAGAAAAGCCAGAGGAAGAGTGCTAATTTTAGCTATCAACATGTACTAGTTTTAAAACATAAACCAGGACTGAAGATGAGAGGTGGAAAATAAATCAGGTCAGTAGCACAAAATTTAATTGCAACTAAAAGAATATTGAGACCTATGAATGCTATGTCTTAGATGAGCTACATTCATTGCCATGAAGAGGGAAAGTAGTAAATTTAAACACTGAAAATGCACACTTGCCATTTCCCCTCCTGGCAGTTTTTTTTTTTTATTGATCTAGTGTTAGCTACTGGAAATATTTTTCTAGTCTGGTTTTGCTTTATTATCCTGTACTTAGTTCTACATACAGGATCTTTCTGTCTTAGAAACAGAGATCATTCAATGCACACAAAGCTTTCTAAATATAACTATCACGTGCTCTTGGGAGTATACAGATTTTTATACCTCTTAAAACTTTGAATTCCATACCTACGGGAAATTCAAATGTTTCCTTATGTTTCCTGCCTAACAATGACATTATGTATAACCTTAAACTCAAGCAGCCTATACATAATTTGTGTTTTATCAATCTGCAGACATACTGAAAAGTGTTTTTGCACTTTGCACTTCAGAAGTTGTCTGTTTCCTGTTTCCTGATTTTATACTCTGTTGAATTCTACATTTTCATGATCAAATCTCTGGTACCATTAAAATGTGTCAGGGCAAATACACAGAAAATTAAGTACTATAATTCTTCAAGCTTTTTTCTAGGAATGAAACTACGGTGACTCCTGTCCTTGATGGGTCCTCTAACTAGATGGCAAGCAGCACTATCCTGATTGCCCTTATTTACTATTTCAATGGTCTATTAGTGTGCATTCCTTTGGTACAATGGAACAGTTCTAAGATGAAGGACAGAAGGTGACCCATTTTGACCTTCACCCTGCCCCTTTGTGCACTTTCTTCCATCCAGGCTTTTAAAGGAAACTCTAGCAGTTGGGAATTCCAGAACCAGAGACTCAGGGAGTAGATGAGGTGGGGAAGTCCTTACAGGTATCGCCTACTCTGAATGCCCTGCTCAAACAGGGCCAGCTGCAGCAAGTGGCTCAAGGAGGTCTGCAACTGGATTTTGAGTATCTCCAAGGATAAAAACTCCAAAACTACACTGGGCGGTCTGTTCCCAGGGAGGGGACACCTTCCTTGACCTGCTGGCAGTGCTTCTAATGCAGCTCAGGAGGCTGTTGGCTTTCTTTCCTAGAGGGGCACACTCGACAGCTTAGATTTAACTTGGTGTCCAGCAGGATCACCAGGGACTTTTTTGCAGGTCTGATTTCCAGCCTGCCTCCAGCCCATCTGATGTATGGAGTTATTCCTTCCTGGGAGCAGAACTTTGTACTTCCCCTTGTTGAACTTCATGAGGTTCCTGTCAGTCCATTTCCTCAACCTGTGGAGGTCCTTGTGAATAGCAGCACAACCAAAGCAGTACTGTCTGCAGCATCAACCCCCGAGGTATAACAATTATCCTTTTTTTTCCTGTGAGGGTAACAAAATACTGAAATGCATTGCTCAGAGAGGTTGTGGATGTTCCATCCCCGGAGATATTTATAAGCCATCTGGATATTTGGTGTATTAACCACTCCTTCCAGTTTTATGTAATCTGAAATATTTGAAGAATGTCCTCTGCCCATTATCCATGTCATTAATATAATTTATTAATATCATTAATAAAGATAGTAAACAGTAGTGGCCTCAGTAGAGATCTCAGCTCATTCACCAAGCTAGTCAGCTCATTATACATGTCTATCAATGAGGTTGGTAAAGCATGATTTCCCCTTTGCTGACTACTCCAAATCATCTTGTTCTTCCTGTGTTCGAAAACAGTTTCTAGGATTATTTCCCCTGCCTCCTGTGAACAAGGTGATGCTGAAAGACTTTCAGTTTCTTGAATCTTCCTCTTGTTCTTCATGGTGATAGGAGTGCTATTTGCTTCTCTTAGGTCCTCAGGAACCTCTCCCATTCACAATGACCTTTCAAAGATAATTGAGATTTTCTTTGCAAATTACATCTCTCAGCTTCCTCTGAATTCCTGGGTGTATCCCATAAGGAAAGTAATCTAAAGTTCGAACCTGCTAAAGATACACTAGAACTATTTCCTTAGGGAATCAACCAACTGTGAGACTAAATAAGTGTAACCTCTTTCAGCTACCCTTCAAAAGCCCGGTTCAGTTCTTCAATTCTGACTGGTTCGGGGCACAGCAGTACCTAAATTTTGTAAGCAAACCAGTAGCAGAAATACTACTAAGACATTCAAATTGGTTTGAGATGGTGTAGAGATAATAGAGACATTGAGGAATGCATTTGTAACTGGGTGTGCAGCTGCAGTGTGAGCTGCAGGTTTACCAGGATTGGGAAATAGTGAGATTCCCAGGTGAGAGCACCGACCTTTTGTGTGACATTGAGGGCATGGGACCTGTGGCCCATCCAGGTGACCGGACACTCAGAGACGCAGCAGGAGCCGATGGCTTAGTTGGGAGACCCCAGTCTATCATGTGCATAGACTGTGAGAGTGTAAAAACCCAGGGATTCCTTTGTCCCAGGTCCCTTGGAAGCACCCACTCAAATTGTTGTGCTGTTGTTTCAAGGAACCTGGCACGACTGCATGGAGAGGGGTGTGTGGGGAGTCCCGAGGGACTCTCTGGAGCCGCCCTCTGAGAAGGGGCTTTGGTCCCAGCCATGACAATCATGGGGGGTGGGAGTGTCACCACTGCCAGAGTAGCTCCCGAATGGCCAAACAGGAAAGTTTGCTTGACACAGACTTATTAATTCCCTCAGGTACTGCATGACTTTATATAAACTGCTTTTGGATGTGAAATGCTAGGTTTTGTGTGATACCACACCCTGCATATTTCCATATCCAGCTGTATAGAGGCTCTGCTATTCCCCACTGCTTGGTGAGCAACTTAATTTAAACAAAATCCAATTTCTTCAAACACAGAGAAACATAAATTCAGAATGCTGATGTTTTTAGACTCCCGACTCTAGTGACAAAGAATTTTTATGCACATGGCTGAAATGGCAGGGACATTACAAATAACGGTTATGGGCAGCGAAATCATGGTGAATGCTACATTAACTTTCAGGTCTATGCAAAAAAAATAGGACCAAGTCAACTTTTAGCTTTAGTAGATGAACAACTGTTACTGCATAACCTAAATATATGTACCCTCAATCACACACATTTTTAATCTGCACAGCAGTCTAACTACTTTAAAATTCTCACTTTCCATTCCTACATTATTTTTCTTTGTTACTCATGCATACCAGATCATTTAAATCCACAATTTTCAGTCACAAAAGATCTTCACCAGATTTAGCTTAGACTTACTTGAAACCATCTCTTAGGATTTTTCATGCTCTTATAGGTTATGTTATTTTCTATTTTCTATATTCCATTTTCTTCTGAAAAAAAGTCATGGCTCAGGGAAAGCATCAAAAATCTTTTCTGTTCTTGCTTTGCGTTTCCATTTACTATACTAATAAGCTTATCCCAGACACCAAAACCTTTTCATTCTCTTGCATGTTATTTTTAAATGGAGTTAAGCAACTGAGACTTCAGAGTCTCACAGCTTTTAAAGAGACTAGCTACTTACCAAGTGTGGTCAGAAAATTCTCACTCATAAGTTACAGAATTCTTCAGTGTGCAGTTGGCTACTTTTATTGTAAAAATATCTAGATATCAGTAAATCAGCACAATTAAGGACTTTTTAATAACCTTTTTCTTGCATGAAAATGATTTTATCCAATTAACCTTTATCCTTGTTTTTGTTTTCACGCTTAATATTTACTTTACTTTCTCAAGTTTAGGAGAACATTTGTTCCCATCCCCATTTTCAACATACTAAAATGCAGAGAAAAAAGTTTGTCTTCTAAAAAACTTTGAACTATTGTTTTTTTAATAAATGCTTGGCTTTAGAGTTCAGATACTTAAAACAGAATGCCTAATGCTGATATTTCTAAACATATTGTTTCATTATTTAATTAAAATATTTAAATATTTTTTAAAGATTTCACTAGTATTCAATAAAATTTTCTTTTTCTTAGAAAAAATACAAAGATTACCTTAGAAACTGGAATCAATCTAAACCAAAGCACACAAATTTTATGTGATATTATTGCATGGATTTATGAAAGGACATATGAGATGGACAATGCATTCTTAGGTAAACTTACAAAGACACTTCACAGCAAACAGTTTTAAAAATATTTTTTGTCCAAATATAACAATTTCAAATGGTCTTATAATAAAATATTATCAAGGAAAGAATATCTGTAAGAGTCTTAAAAATTAATTTATGGTTGGTGGAGGTAATCAAGAGAATTAAAGAAACTGTTGACAGTTTTAGAAAGAAAGCAGTTTTAGGGTTTTTAGGTTGAAAGTAAGAATATTGGCAGTTTTAATCAGGCATTTGCTGAAGGAATAAAGATTCATTTGAGAGTTACAAAGATGATTTCTCAATCTTTCAGCTTTTTTAAAGTAGAAACATTGAGAACATTTTTTATTGTCATATTAGAATTATTTGTCTCCTTGTCTTGTTTTATGATCCATCAAGAATAAAGGGAAATAAAAAATGAAAAGGCATATTAAAGGCTATCTGTTGTTTTCTGAAAAACAGAGCATTCTGGGTACACATTCAATGAAGGATCATATTTTTTCTCCTTTCCAACAAAAACACTGTTCATATTTTTACATTGGTAAGGGGTGGGGGGGTGGTGGCAACAGGTCGTCCGCAAATACACTTACTATTAAAACAGGTTTTCACATTTCATTCCAAATGGGTGAGGTTTTCTGCTTAGCAAACATTTGATAACAAAATGCACACTTCCTAAAGAAGATATCTCAAAAAAAGATAAATGCATACCCAGTTGTTCTAGACACAACTCTGATAAACCATTGCTAGCAATCCTGTGGGTAACAGAACTCTCTAATTATTTAATAAGTAATAGAAATGATAATGAAATTAACCCCTTTAAAGTAAGCGCAGCAATTGCAGATAAAACTATATTTTCCTGTAAATTCACCATAATTTAAGATATTTATGAGGTTCTCTATACAGCGAACACTGATGAGTCAGCCTAAAGCACTAATACTGGTGGGCAATCAAACTCTTCCATGGAAGAAATAAGGGGTTAACCAGAGAAGTCCAATTTCCTTTGTGTTAGAATACCAGCTTCTGAGTGAGACTATATAAACTATGAATTGAATCTTACCCTCCTGGCATTGCACTTGTGCCACCTCTGACAGTTCCCTCTGACAGCGGAGTACTAGGCCAGAAAGAGGCACTATTTATCCATGTTGCACCTTGATTTGAAGACTGTTCTTCTCTCCCTTCCTGCAAAGACTCTTCAAAGAGACCAGGCCTACCCAGGGACACTGAATAGTACATGCAGCACAGCCTTTCATGAGCTTCATTGACATGCTGTACTAACACTGCGTTTTCTGAAAAAGGCAGTGTTGGAAAATCAACTAAGTAAGAAAAGCCATGGAAAACAGCTGTGGTTTGAAGTACTTGATCTCTGTCCAGATTGACCTCCAGTCCCTTCCGGGGACTTTAGCCCAGACAAGGATTCAAACTGAAATTTGTGGCTCTAGCATGGAATTTTTCCTTCTCCAGCACGGATGGAAAATCAATGGCTACCAACTGGCTGGTTCTGAAAATAAGTTGCACAATGTGTATTAAAGACAAAGAGGAGAATGATTTCTCTCTCTGACTGACTGTCCCCAGTACAGGGAAACCATTTAGAGAGAATTGTGCAATCAAATGCATGAACAAATTAGCAGAAGAATAAAATTAAGTGATCATTCTTAAAATGATAATTCTATAATGCACAGACATGCAAACACAAGTGTGTGCTTCCATATTTCTATGGGGTTTTTTTCTTATTTAAAGACATTATGTGCACTTGATATTACCTGCTTATAGAAAATGTGCAACAATTCAGAATAAAGTCAGTGTGGGCAAAATGAATGATGTTCTCATAAAACATTTTGTCTCCAATGTAAGGGGTAATATTCACTACTAAACAGAAAGGATTTAGAAGTGTGAGGTGTTGCTATTTCATGTATGAATTGAAGATTCGTATCTCCTTATCTGTCAGATTGCTTATAAATTCTATACCTTTCTGTCTTGAAAAAAAATTTTTATCAGGTAGTTTATGATATCTTATACTTGTCTCATTTGTGTCATAGGGCAGAAATTATGTCCCCTTTAGAGCTTCTATCTCCAGGCATATCAAAACTGAAGAAAAAGTGGAAATAATTTCCTATGCTCAGGAGGTACTTAAATGTTCTTTGTCCTTTTGATGTGAATTCTAAAGCAAAAGTTTAAATCTTGTATAGACAACACGAAGTCTTCCCAGACTAATTTAACCACTCCACTTGATAAAGTAAAATATTATTACTTTACTATTGAATGTAGGTACCATGATTTTCCATGAAATGTAACAGAAGTCTGTTATCCCTTAGGGAGTACGCAGCAGGTTCATTTATTTTTCTATGATATATTAGCTTTCCAAAGATTTTTCTTTTGCACATATTGGGTATCCATTTACAGGACTGAAACAATAGGCTGTCCCTAGAAGCAGAAGAAAAGGAAAAGGTGAAATGACACAGGAAAATGTAGGAAAAACAATTAACTTTTTTACTGCTGGGATTTGGGGAAAATATCACATGTACAAAAAAATTAATGAATATGGACTTAAATTATTAGAAATTATAGAAAAGTCAAGGGTAAATTTTATGTTCTCTAGTCAATGAGATATTACACTATATTGGCGGGGGAGGGAGAAGGGAGATATAAAGAGAGGATAATGAGCTTCTTCTGAAAGTTTTTCTTCTCCTTTTGCAGACCTCTTCATTTCTCCTGAGAGAGAGTAATCAGAGAGTTAAAAAAATTAAAGTGATAGCTCATATATCTGTTTGTCATTTCCACTCTTTTCTGACCTTAAAACCATGTATCCTGCTCCTTGAAGATCGCAATATTCATTGATAAGAATGATCTTTCCTTCCTCTCTTTGGAATAAATTTTATCCTGTGCTTTGTTTGCTAAGAATTATTAAGCACTGCTTTCCCCTCCTGAAAATAATAAATCATAGAGATGAATATAAGTAAACACCTACTTGTGATTTAAAGAGTCAAATTTGTATTTATATGTTGAAATATCAAGATGTGTGTACATGGGTAGGAACTTTATGTCCAAAGTACTCTTCTGGAAAAGCATGAGAGAAATGGGAAAGCTGAAAAATAAGTTTAATACTTAAGGCCCATTGGCAGGTAAGACTTAAGCACTTGACATTTATCTCCCATTGACTTCTTTTTACTACTCATGCTAATTATCCAGGATATTTCTGAAAATGACACCTGGCCTCGAAGTCGCTTTCAATTTTATTGAATTTTCTTTGAAAATTTTAGCTTACATCTCAAGCCTCATGCCCTCATGATCACCTCAAATCATTGCAATGTAGGTTAATGAGCTAACTTTTGATATTATTTGCTGCTATATAAACCCATGGATGGCAGGAAAAAATTGGAAGGAAAGGATTATTTTTCCAGTAAGATACAGTGAATATGTTAAATAAATGTACTAGGTAGTATTATGTACCCTTCTCATGTATTGCCAACATTAAAATCGTATTCCAAATGAGATAAATCTGCTGAAATCTTGTTGGAATCTGGTGTCAAAAAACTGTTTTTTTCTATTTGAGCATAAATGTTTGTCCTCATCACTTTAATGCCTGATCCACAAATGTACTGTAATTACTGTCAGATATCTGCTATTTTAGTTTTAAACATGAACATTATTTTTTTTTTTTAAACTCCTAATGTGTAAATGTGTTAAAAAAGACAAAGAAAGAAAAGGGAAGGCATGTTTTTCTCCTTATTCGGTCTATTATGTGCATTTTTATGGCTCTTCATTTCATTTGGTCCTTCACAATTCTCAGATTCCCCCTTAAGTTTCATCCTTCCTGTACAGATTTGTAGATGTGATGATAACATAACATTAGTGGGGTCAAAAGTTAATGTAATTACTGATACTTGCACTTCATATAAAGATCCCTCTATCCTGAATGCAAGATTGAGTTGTTCAGTCACCAGTGCAGGAACTTGGATAAATTCAGAAAACCTTATGCTGCTTATAGTCTGTGTTTACCTCATACATTAACATATAGGTAGAGGTTACTGTTTTGAAGGCATTGACTACTACGAAATATTCAAGTTTTACAGTAGCATACTTTTTTCTTCCACTTAAGCAGGTAAAAGAGATAAACTTCCCTGCCGAGAAAGAACATTTTTGCTACTCTGAACCACAGCCAGAGCCAAGCACTTGTTTCCTAAGCTCATCCCACCTAGTTTACATTATCCATTAAATTTTTTTTTTTTTTTTCACTCAGACTCCCCAGGCCATCTAAATCAATTGGTGATTTTCTTTTTTGGCCCATGCAGAAGTAACAGCTTTTTTGTTGGTGCTGTTTACCGAATGTCCAGTTTGGGACAGATAATTGTAACTCAGTTAGTCTGAGTTCATATTAATTAGAGCTAGCAAGCGCCTCACTAAGTGTGAAAAATTTTTCTGCTCCCTATAGTGGGCACTGGCCTCTAGGTATTGCTACTGTAAGTGCTGAAGAAGACATTTACAAGTGCATCTACACCTTGGAAAATTAATGCAATTGGGTCTGCAGCTGACTTTTCAAAGCTGAGGATGATTTCCTGTGCAGGTGAGGTTGTGTGCCAGAGCTGCTCTAGGTGGAACTTTCGCCGTATGAAGGACAGCAGCTGTCAGGCCCTGGCCCTTTACTGGGGACAGGTCCCAGCACAACGTAATTCACGTTCTGTAAAACATCCTGCGTGAGGTGACTGCGTGTACTGCACCACAGCATGAGCTATGCAGTAATCTGTCTGCCGAGCAGATTGCAAGTGAGATCAATAAAGTGTAAGTTAAAAAAAAAAAAAAAAAAAGTGTATCATGGATCTTAAATGAACTTGGTTCCTGAAGGCCATTCTGGGGTTATATAAGAAAGCTGTATCAGTTCAGGATGGACTGCACAAATTTCAGCCCTCACAAGAGGAGGTAAAATATTTGTCTACCTTTCTCATCTGAGAGAGAGAGACCGATCAGCCTGAAAAGCAAATTCATTCTTCCCTCATAGAGTGAAATCTTTCATTGAAGCACTGGAGACAGCAAAACTCATGCAAAGAGAATAATTCTGAGCTCTGTTGTGTGACAAAGCAAAGGCTATCCAGGATTTCAGAAAATAATACATTTATAAAAAGAGAAAAATTTAACCATTTTCAAAGGAAAAACAATATATGCTTTAGTAGAAAATAAAATTTAAAAGAAGCATTTAAAATACAAACAAGCTATTACTTAACTGATAAAAACCCTCAATTTAGAATGCATATAATGACTAACTTGCCAGCTGTGTTTTTTATGTATTCCTTAAAGGAAGAAAGAATATGAATTCTCTCACCATCTAGCCTTACTAAAATTTGTGGCGTGTAATTTAAATGGGGTTTGATAATAACAGTGTTTCTTCCTGGGTATCAAGTTATCTTGAAACATAAAAACTTGCAGACTCAGTGGACAATGTATTTGAATAAATTTCTCCCAGAGGCAAATGAAGCTTATAACACAGGAAGAAAAGAATCAGTAGCTTCCTATTGTAAACTCCATTTTTTTGTGTGTGTTGTAGGGTAGTGTAGTTATTAGAAACTCAATGCTAGAAAATATTGTCTCCATCCAAGTGGCACTTAATCTCTATTACCTGGAGGTTAAAAGTCAAAGAACAATCATCCATGTCAGTGATTCCTGCAGCAGATTGTTACTGAACCATGTAAGGTCGTTTAGTGGGGAGAATTAGCTCCCAGCACCTTCACATGTCAGAGATATTGTAGTAGTACTCTGCCCCAGCTCTTCTCCCTGGAAAATTATGATGAGTCTATGGGCTTTTTCAGGAAATGTGTCCTGTAGAAAGAAAAGAAAAGCTCACCTGTAATAGACACTTTTGCAAAAGGTGATAATGAAAAGAAAAAAAATTGCAGACTTTACTAGTCAGCTGTAGATTAAAAGCACACAAGTACAGCCAGTTGCCCTCAACTTTGCAAATAGATCAGTAATGCATACCTTGTGTTTCTGTAGCTAATAGACTTTCTAAGTCAATGCCACTCTATGCACAAAGAATGAAAACTTTCTTACGTGACTATCTGAAAGACCAGGAAAACCCGGGAAAGCTTCAGAAGTGGGCCTTTGACCAAAGATAGTTTGGAAGCTTCTGTGCTAATTTAATTGGAAAGTTGTCAGTAGCGATGCGGGCATATGGAATCAGACTCTCTCTGGAAATGCTGTAATCCATCAAAGCAGTGAGTGTTCTGGCTGTGTTGTTTAGAACAAGTTAGCTGCAAAAAGCTAGGACGAAAAAGAACAAGATGCCCAAGCCCATGGAGTTGCCCTGGCCATGACACAGAAAGCTGGCCGGAAGTTTTGTAGGGAAACTGACGGGAAGGAGCCAGAAAGTTCAAAGCGTGTCACGTTTGAAATGTGAGGAAAGGGGGAAAGGCCCAGTGTGCACGCAAAACCTTTTACTAAGTAAAATACCCCTTTTTACTAAGTGGTCATTAGAACTCTCATAAGAGACACCAGAATTGGTCTCTTTAATGAGCTTACATCTCCCCTTTCCTCATATCAGACCTGTATAACATCAAATGAAAGAATGTGAGAACATAATTTTCCTGCAGTCTCATTTTTTTATTTAAGGTTTATTTCATTTACTTATTAATTTTAATGTTTTACAAAGGAAATGTCACTTTCCCCTCTCCACCCCTACTGGGTAATGAGTGCTAATTCCAGTTGCTTGCCTTTGCTTAAAAAAAAATATTGAAGAAATCAAAGAAGGATTTTAAAACCATCAAGATGTTCTGTTTGCTTTCTGCGATTTCCAGAGCCAAGTCCATAGTAGCAGAAACGGATGCAGTAGCAGAGCTCACACTCTCATTTTTCTGTTTTGGTTGCTTACTTCAAAGCGGAAGCATAAATGAGAGTGTGGCCAACAAAGCCACAGGACAGGGAAAGACTGGAACTATTTGCTGAAGGGCTTAAATTTTTTTAATTTTTTATCTGCATATAGTTCTGGACCAGAGAAGAGGGTGAAAAGGTGTTCTTTTTCTAATTCACAAGTTTCTAAATCACAATTAGAAAAGATTTAATGGTAACTTTTGAAGTATAGCATTTATCTTAAATGAAGGAACTATGCTTTGTATCATATCTCTTGCTACTATTTAAAATACACGAATATTCAATTTTAAAATGGCACAGTTTTTTGATGTTGGAAACTTCATTGTCTTCTCATATGCTCCCCCCCAAAATATTGATATTTTGGAAAAAACAATTGCTAGAAAGGGCAAATATAGAACTAGTTTCATCAGTATTAACAGACACTTACTTAGTGGACTGCAGTCTTCTTTATGATGCACAGTACTTCAAGTCATCCAAAATCTTACTTGTCCAAGAAAGACACGTAATAATTTGTCAGGAAAAAATCATGGAATACCTATCATTTCTTTATCATAATTGTAGCAACAATAAGGGTAGGTGGGCAATCTAAACAAGCATCCTCTGCCAGAAATTTTTCAAGTTCAAGTATATGTTGAAAATTCAGCTTTTGAAGGCCAGAGAACAACATGAGGACTTGTTTTAAGTTCTAACTCTGAATTTCAAACAGATATATTTACACTGAACAGAATATATTGAGTCCAAAGTACACAGCTTCCAGAATGTTTATGTTTAAAGTCTCTAAATTATTTTAAAACACATAAGATTCCCATTTCAATAGACAGGTTGCTTCAGTAGTTAATTACCTCCAAAGTTAGAAAGCTGCGCTGAGTAGAAGTTTCAAGCCCAGATTCAAAATTCTAGGCTGTGTACTATTACAGCCCAAACTTTGAAATAGACCTGAAAACTTCTTATTTTTTCATGCTTTACATTACTTTAGTTTAAATCCATATTTCTTCACTTGACAGATAGCTTTCAGTGCTTCACTGAGGTGCTGCCTTAACTGATCTTACCAGAATGTCAACGCCTATATCATTATAAGCTCCGGCTCTTAGCCCCTAACCATGGATGTTCAAAGCAGTAACACGATACACAATGTTTTATGCTATGTGGCATTGCATCCTGCAAATTAAGCACTACAAACAGAGGAAATGCAGAAGGCAATGGCACGAAAAAGAAGGACCAGATGTTCAAAGGTAGATAAAGATGAAGACGACATTATTTTAAACTCGTCTAAATCTTTTTTTAACCTGATTCTCTGGGAACTGAGAAATGTGAGAAACCAGATCCCAATATTGTAGGCATTTATAATATGTATGAGCTGTACAATATATTAATTCCAATAAGCTTTCATATTTCAATGGACCACTGTTTCACAGGAAAATTCATAACCTTAATAATTTTGATTTTTGTCTCTTAAACCCATGGATTATTTTATCTATAAATTTACTCACAGAAATAAAGTTTTCAGAGAAGTAATGTGTTTGAACTGGGTTAGATTTTTTCCCACCCTCTTCCTGTATTTTTTTTTCAAAGCTAACATCCAAAAAAGAGAAAAAATAATTAGGAAGCAAAATGGCCGACGCAGCTTTTACTAAAAAGTAATGAATGATCTTCCACATTCTCAACAGTTCTTTAAGGTGCAATTACTACGTACCATTGTTACTATCAGAGGATCAGAGTAGCTTTCCACCAGTGATTGTCACATCGCCTCAAAGATGTACTGTATGACAAACTGTATAAAACATCACTTGCATTTTGTCTTGCCTTCCCATTCCCCTTCCCCCACACTTGTCAAGATACTTTTATTTCAAACACTTTTTATCAGCTACTTTTTGAAGAAGGTGTCAGAATGCCTCATTCCCCTCCACCCCTTTCCTGATAAACATTTTATCTTCTCTTGCCCCACCCTTCCACCTTGTGCCTCCAGCTGTAATTCAAAAAAGCAGGGCAGAAGAGGCCTAACCTCAATTTCCTGCGTTGAATGTGCAGCTGCTTGACTGATGGCCTCATGAATGATTAATGCAAAGACCTCATGTGCATATTCATGAAGTGTCTCTTTATTAATTCATAATGCAGCTGCTGCAAAGGCAGAGAGTGGAGGGCTCAGTCTCCTCCCACATAAAGACATAAGCAATCTCTCTTCCTCAGCTTCACTCTGATTCCTTTACTAGCTCATCCTCAGTTGTGCGTCAGCACCAGCAGTTTTCATTTTTGTTGTGTTCTGTTCTAGTGTCTTGTGTGTCGCTCTCGTGCCAGCCCACATCAAGAGGAATCAAAAGGGTTGGCATCAAATTCCCCAGTAACATTCCTTATGAGAAATAAACCTTAACGGGTGTAATGAGAGTTTACAGCTCATTTCAATTCTTTTCAGTCGCTCTCAGGTGCTCCAAAACATGCTTCATTTAATTTTACAGTGAATACTACATGCAGTGTGGTGGTGTTTGTCACTGGAGACTAAAAAGATGCAGAAATATCTCACAGGAGATGATGAAAAATAATAAAGTCCTTAGTTATTTTGCAGCTATGTTTTCCAGGAATGAGGAGAGAAAACACTAGAGACTTCAAGTAGACAAGTTCTCAGTGAGACAATTTTCTATGAAAAATAATAAAGAGTAAAAGCTCTGTAAAATTCTTGAGCATCACTGGGATAGGCAAACACACAGGTTTTGATTCTGTGTGAGTAGTTCCATTCTCCACTCCAAAATGGTGCTCAATTTGTCATGGTATAATCTGACCTCCAATAGAGTTTGCCTCGAGGTAATTGACAATTGCAATGATTACAAAAAAATCAGAAAACATTTTACATATCTTGCGTCCAAGTCTCTGAATCTAGCATTCTGGATGGGGGTAGGTGATGAAGAAATAGTTTACGATTAGCTGAAAAAAAGAAGAATATTCTTCAAAGTTTCATATGTGTTCTATCATCATAGAAGCAGGAAAGCCCTGACCACAGTGGCTCTCAAGTAAACCACTCAGACTGACAATGTCTGCTTTTTCACAGCTGAGGGCAGAGAATAACTGAGTGAAAGGAAGGAATTACGTGGGAAGGGTAGGGAGAGGGGAAGTTTTAAAAACCTGTCAAAGCGACAACTTGGGAATCACTTCTCAGGGAGATAAAGGGTGGGCTTCTGGTGTGAGGAATTAAATGAGAGCTTCTGAATGCTTATAGGCTCAGAATCTGGTAACATTCTGTGCATTTAGATTATATCCACACAGAGAAACAGTTCCATTACAGTCTGTCCTAGATTCTGATTCCAATATTTTAAAGCCAGAAGGGACTATTAGACCATGTCTTCTGACCTTCATGTCTTCAGTGACACAGATCATAAAATATCGCGCAGAGATTTTTGTCCTGAGCCCAATAACCAGCGTGGAATAATAAGTCACAGGTGCTTCATTGTCAGGGGGTTTTGTCAATATTTTATCTTAAAAGCAAGGTGATTTGTCTTTAGATAAATAGAAAACCTTACCTCATCCCTGTATCATTATCCCTACTTGCTCCAGCAAAGGTTGAGGAACATGATCATTTGAAGTAATGCAATTCAGTAGAGGGCTCTGTGTTAAATTATCTAGTAGAGTTCTGTTTGCTGGTGCTAACACAACTATTAACATGTGGTAGTATATTAAATAAGCAAGAGCCAAGATACAGCTTGAAGCAGAGTCCTGACCAAATACTTAAGTGGAACTAAGAGCCGTCACACTTAGTATGCATCATCTGCAACCACTTGCTACTTTATCAGCTCTTTCCCCACCCTCTGTGTCATCATCTACTCCACACACTCTAAGCCTTCTCCTGCTCCTGCACAGCAGCTGGTGGATGCTATTGCCCTCTCCTGGCTAGAAACTGTTCAGTGCAGCTGTGCAATTAATACATGCTCTCAGCAGGTAAAAGAAAAACAGCCAGGGAGATCTTGGTCCAGGGAAAAGAAGTATCTCCTGTGGTTGAGCTCTGGGGTTACAGGAAGCCTTGTCATGGTCCAGAACACCAGCTAAAAGCTGAACAAACTCTATTTCAGAGAGAAAGCTAATAAAATTGGATAATACTGGAAGTGAAATTAAAACCAACATTTACCTAGGGAAGAATGATTAACAAATTCACTTAAAGAAGTGTCTCCTGGTGCTCCTGACTCTGGACATATCTGTGTGGGAGAGAGTTTTGCCCAGGTGCAGTTCACCTGTACAGCCACGCCCCCTTTAGTCATCTCCACCAGGAAACAGCCAACAGCAGAATTGCATTAGCAGCAGGTCCAAGTTTATTCTTTACTCTGCTTCCTGTGGTGGGCCCCTCCTGATCTCTCCGCTGTGACAGCAGCTTTAAGGGTTTAACAACACAGTGCCTTTTGATCTCATTTCGGCAGCTGTGATTAAATAGACACACATCACTTGCTGTGCCACTCTGTGAGCAACTCATGGTTCACCTTCACTGAATTAGTACCCGCTGAGCACTGCAAATATTTGAAATGTCAATCCATTTGATAATGTCAAAGAGGGCTGCAAATACCACAGAATGGCACCAAGGAAACATTCAACACACGCAGTGGCATATATAATATCTCTTTTCTTCAGGACAAAAATCGTAGTTAAATAGAAATCAGAAACCATCTAAGAAGATGTTAAGGTCAACAGACCTGATAACCTGGAGTGAGACACGTGCCTGCAACATATCACCTTAAAATTTTAAGCAAACCTGTTCCCTCTCAAAGAACTTAATTCTTCCACACTCACACATTCTAGCAAATTATTTTCTGTTAGTAAAAATTGGGACATTAACTGCATAACAACCCGTGAGTTTTACATATAGATTCTGTACCCTCAAATCAAGGCAAAAATAGAGGCTTGTTATGACAACTTTATTATCTTTTCCCACTCAAGAGTCCTAAACCAGAAGGAAATATTACGTCAAAATAGAAGAAAATAATGAGGCCAGATTTTCAGTCACAGAAGCTTGGATCAGTAGAGAAGCATGTGAAAGCAGAAGAAATTAAGCTGATTAGTAGTCTGTAGTTTGCCCTGTAGAAAGATTTGCCTTTACAGAAGACATCAGGAAATAAGATATCAAACTTACTGCTAGGGGTTGAATGAGAAAGTTAGTAACCTAAAATGTGTGCAACAAAGAACTGAAATTTGGCAGTTACACAGAGAGGACGGTCTTCCAACGAGTTGTTGCTTCACAAGCTTCATTTCCAGGGTTTTTTGCCTTTGTCACTGCCAAATTTGGCCGAGGCTCCACCTACAATTCGTCACTTTCAAGCTCTGTATTGGTACATGAGAAATTGCTTTATGTTACCAGCATATCTGTATTCTTTCCTATAAATATATTAATAAAAATATTTAAGAATAAATGAAAACTATCAGCAGGTCTTAATCTATTTAGCTAACATAATTAAAGTACAGGTAGTAAGTTTTTTAAGAGTAGATATGATTGATCAGTCTAAAAATCAATCTGAATGCAGGCAAGTGAACTTCAGTAAATCTCTCACAGATGCTAACTTTTAAAACAATCTTGGGAATTTTTCTCGCTGCTATGTCCATTGTCTCTGTCAATAACAAACAGCATGTCACTGTGAACATCCCAACCAGCAAAAGTTATTACTCCTTCTCTACCTCCTGTTCTGAAGAATTTCTAGAAAAACATCCCCTTATTTTCTTAAAAGTTAAACAACTTCTATTGAAGTTTTACTTCCATTACTTTATTGAATTTTATCTTTAATATCAAAATATGTAACAAATCCTATTACTCTGACTTCAGTGGATTTTGGTAGGAAGTACAACCTAAAAATTCAAGTGTCTTTCACTGCTTCATCTCCTTTACATGTGTTTAATTAAACCTGAACTGTTGATCACTGCAAAGTGTTTCAAAAACAAGCTTATCAACTATTGCTCTTCCACCTGCTTTTCATTTGAAAGCAGTGGGGCAGGAGGCTACCATTAAATGTAAGTAGGCTCTACAAAGTCTTTGAGTTTTGCTCACCTCTGCTAATTTCTCCTTTGATCATATTATCAAAAAACAATATCAGATATTTCTCTTCATATGTGCAGTTCATCTCAGATCTTTTTTTTCTTATCCCCTGATCAGGAAGGAACTAAAATTAACGTCTCCGTTATGCAGACATTCATTAGTGAAATCCTTTCTTTGCCCATATTCCTCCATCACTTTTGATATGACGCAGTTGCACAGCTAAAGAATCTATTACAAGAGGGTGACTTCAGTAGGTCTCTGTCGTCTGACTTCAGGACACGCTTTATCCTGAGGCAGACCTTGAGTATCCTTAGATGCTCTTCCCATGCGGCATGAAAAAAGGGTCCCTTAAGTAACTTCCCAGATGAGAGTGGGGCAAGGTTCTTCCTTAGTGCCTGATTAGCTCATTCCCTGTTCTTCCTCTTTTCTTTCTTTCTTTCCATTTCCTTTTCCCCCCAAACATACATAAGCCTTTCTCTGCCATCAACAAAGCTGGTATATAAACTGAATATGAAGGAAAGCCTAATTAGAGGAATAGGCTCCTGGCTGATAATTAAAATGTGCACCTTGATCCACAACAGTGTGCTCTTGCTTTGAACAGTATCAATTTATACTCACGGAATAAATAAAGCAAGAGTCCCTTTTGCATGGTGAGATCTACCAATGATTTTGTGTTTATTTACTGGTTTTTTTGGTTGTTTTTTTTTTTCCCCACATCAGTGTTCTTTTTGAAGCTATTTCAGTTGAATGTATTATATATAAAAATACCTACTCATCTATTACTTACCACCCTCAGCTCTTGTACATGCAGGTTACACCCTTTTTTTTCAGTTTTTCCTCAGGATGCATGGGGAAAAGAAGGTGGGTTTATGTGGACATTCTTAGATAAGTAAGAACTGGGATAACTGGGATACAAGACTGTGCAACCCAAACTAGTTTAAAGAGTTTAAAGATTTAGCCATTGGAGCAGTGCAAAAGATAGTCAGACCTCATACAGAGTCAGCAAAATTGAAAAAAAATAACAAGATTATGCTTGTCCAAATGCCAGAAATATGAAGAACATGAAGCAAGACCTAAACTAGCACAAATGACCACTCCAGCACTGCTCTTTGCCCGTGACAGAAAAGTTCCGGCTTCATTTGGGAGGCCCAACAGGCCAACAGACGGACAGGATGCCTAATACAGAGAGTTCCTTTTTCTCTCTCTGCCTGGCTGAATGTAGTGACTTAAGGGACAGGGAGAAGTGGTTCCTACCCAGCACAGCAGATGCGTCTCTGGTGTGAAAGCCCCGCGTCTCCAGGCGGCATCACATTTTAAGCACAAGGCTCTGCAACAGTAACCGAGGAGTAATGAGGGAGGTGGGTCATTTAACATGGAGGTGTTGCTGGGGTTGAGTCAGCCTATGCCCTGTGTCAGCGCTGGTGCCATTAAGGAGAAAAGACAGGCCCCTGTCTCAGGAGACTCCCTTCTGAAGGGAGCAGAAGTCCTAATATTCAGAGTGGACCCACTTCTTTGGGAAGCCTGCTGTCTCCCTGAGGCCTGGGTTAATGAGGTGAGGAGAAAGCTTCCTGCCCTGGTACGACCCTCGGGTTATCATCCCTTATTGATTTTTCAGGCAGGCAATAATGAAGTTGCAACAAGAAGAGCAAGGTCAATCAAGAGAGACTGCTGAGCCTTGGCGTGACCAGTTAAGGGATCACGAGCGCAATTAGTGCTCTCCTCTGCTGGTGACAGATGAGGTGCACCTGTCTCAAAGGTGGAAAATTATCTTCATGCAAGAGTCAGCAGGGCTCTTGGAAAGAGATCTAAACTTGATTTGAAGGGGGAAAAGGATAAAATGAGGCTTGCTAGAGATCCTGAGATCGTCATGCCAATATTTGAGGGACTGTGTGCAAGTGAGATCCTTTGGTCTGCTGCCTTACTGGAGTTAAGGGATGGAGATCCATGCAACAGTAAAGACATGAGGGTCATTAATGTCTTAGAAACCTTGGAAGCTCCTGAGAATGGCCATGTAAGAATTAGGACTTCTCCCCCAAAAAGGTAGTGAGATCAATAGCTTAAGTGAGGTGCATCTGAACTAATGAACTCAGGCAACAAACAGGAGGAGCCTGGAGGACATTGTGCAGCAGGAAAACTATGATACTTGCCATAAAGCAGACATTGTGGGATGACTTGTACAACTGGATGCCAGCCAGAATAAAGAAGAAAATAAAGTAGTAGTTATAAATAAGTAGCTGAGAGTGAAGTCCCACAATTGCCAGCTCTTGTTCTCATGGAGGACTTCAATTTACCCGATGTCTGCTGAAAATGCAACCTAGGAGAGATAAAATGGTTTAGGAGGTTCCCGAAGTGTGTGGAAGAGAACTTCCTGGCACAGCTGATAAGTGAGCCAACTAGGGATGTTGGTGAACAGAATAGGGCTGGTGGGTGATATGATGGCTGGAAGCCGTCTTGGACACAACCATCACAGAATGATAGAGCATCCAATTCTTAGAGAAGTAAGAAAGAAGATGTTTCAACCCACCCCTGAAGGCGAGGGTAGCTGAGGTTCTTGTTGACAGATCCCTTTGGGTGGACTAGAGTGAAACGACGCTGAATGACCGGTGAGGGAACTGGCAGAAGAGCTCACCGAGCCACTTACAATGATTTACATTATTAGTTTTTGCTTACCAGGAAGGTTCCATTTGACCGGAAGTTAGGAAATGGAAAATACAGGAAGGGCTAGGAAGAGCAAGGGAGGTCCTGTCAGCCTGACCTTGGTGCCAGGGAAAAGTAGGCTTAGGGAAGAACTTATCACTCTCCACAACTCCCTTAAAGAAGCTTGTAGTGGGTGGGTGTCAGTCTCTTCTCCCAAGTAACAGGTGATAGGACAAGAGGAAATGGCCTCAAGCTGCGCCAGGGAAGGTTTAGATTGGCTGTTATGAAAAATTTCATCACAGAAGCTTTTCTTCCTAAGTGTTTTCTTCTAAAATGTTATCAATCATTTTAACAGGCTACTCAGAGAAGCAGTGGAATTGCAATCTCTGGAAGTGCTCCAAAATGTGTGGGTATGGCACTTAGGGACATGGTTGAGTGGTGGACTTGGCAGTGTTAAAGTAATGGTTGGACTCAATGATCTTAGAGGACTTTTCCAACCTAAACGATTCTATGATTCTGTTCCTATGATTGAAAAGGAAGGCTTGAACAAGGACTCAGATGACCTTTATTTTTAATCAAGGGAAATAGATAAATAAACAACTCAGGGAGCAGCTGCAGCACATAAAGGCAGCACATGGTTCCCAGACATGAAAAATCTATCTGTCTGGGCAGATCAAGATACGAATACCCAACAGAGCTCTCTAACAGCTAACGTAAGTAAAAGTATCTAATAGATCCCAGTGAGCGTTGACTAGCCCTGGCTCAAAGGCTCTCATTGAAAAGTAACTGAGTCCTCAGGACACAGCTGGTGAGATGTTAAAAGTTGCAACTGTCCATTCACTATAAATAGCATAAAATATTACAAGGTTACGCAGTTTAACTGTCACTACCTAGGTTATTATTCTGATTAAAAAAATAGAAAAGATGATATAGTGAAGAAAAACTTCAGTGAGAGGACAAGCAAATTTAGATTTATCAGTGAAGTCAATTATCAGTGCTCTGGGAGACAGTACCCGAGAGGTACAAAAAGAATTTCTTGTAAAATCACTCTGCTGAGCCTGACCTTGAAAATACTTCTCATCTATTTTGGGACAAAATCTAACAGGTGAGCATAAAGACCATTAGATTTATTTGCTACACTGTGTCCTGAATTGGCCAGTCACACTGACATACTGAATCTTATCTGAGGGACAGCAAGTAGGCAGTGAGCACTAGGCTGTACAGCTGCAGTTCCAAATGTGTTCAATTTTATGGCAAGAAAATTTCATGGGGGGGCAATGCTGTGCCAGATGCACCTCAGGACAGAGCTGGCCGTCACGCTGAGAGTGTCTGCTGCAAGGTGCTCTGGTGCAAGGTGTCTCTGCCTGTGGCATGGAGTCATCTTATGACTGCCTCAAACCCCTCTCAGATGCCAAGGCTAACACCAGCCCCACCAGGGAGGTTTAGCTCCTGCCTATTTCCACTCCAGAAGCTGGTGATATTCTTTATTTGGGTGCAAGGGTTCTTGCAGGTCCCACAGGGAGAAACAACAGGTAGCTAGGAAGATAAACAGGAGGTGTACGGAGCCAGAATGTCAAAGAAACTTCCTTGCTCCATGCTGCCTACAGCAGAGCCTCAGATGTCCAATTCCGGCTTTTGGGAAGCAGCTGGTGTCTAATGGCTGCAGAGAGCAGGGTGGCAGTGAACTAACTCTCCAAGGAGGCAGTGATGTCGTGCAGGGTGTTTTTCTGAGAGCTGTAGGCTCACCGCTGGGAGCTGGGCACTGCTGCC
The DNA here is from genome assembly GCA_013397845.1 of Melanocharis versteri. Lineage (NCBI taxonomy): Eukaryota > Metazoa > Chordata > Aves > Passeriformes > Melanocharitidae > Melanocharis > Melanocharis versteri. The sequence continues at coordinate 97,768 of VZTG01010463.1, read as the reverse complement.
TGCCCCAGAGCCTGCACACCCTCATCCTGCAGGCAGAGGGGCCTTCAAAAAAGCTAGAGAGGGACATTTTGACAGGGCAGTAGTGATAGAACAAGGGGAAATGGCTTTATACTGTAAGGGCGTAGGTTGAGAATAGATATTAGGAAGAAATTCTTAACTGTGAATGGGGTAAGGCACTGCCACAGATTACCCAGAGCAGCTGTGGATGCCCCATCCCCCACAGTGTTCAGTGCCAAGCTGGATGAGGCTTTGAGCGTGCTGTACTGGTGCAAGGTGTCCCTGCCCAGGGCAGCAGGCTTGGAATTAAAAGACCTTTAAGACCCTTCCAACCCAAACCATTCTATGGTGTTATGATTCTACGTTGCTTTGTCCCCTGTCCTCCCCTTCTCCCTGCTTCCTCGCCCTGAGAGGTGGGATGAACAGGATCCAGAGAAGACTGCAGTTAGCACCCACTGACTGATACCCAGCAACCAGCCCGCTTCTGGGTAACTCCCACAGTTTATATACTGAGCATGACACTCTACGGTATGGTACATCCCTTTGGACAGACCAGGCCAGCTGTCCCAGCTATGTTCCCTCCCAGCTTCTTGTGTATCTCCTGACTTGCAGAGCATAACACACTGAAAAGGCCTTGATTTAGGGTACTCAGCAACAGCCAAAACATCAGTGTGCTGTCGAAATTATTCTCGTATTAAATCCAAGAAACACAGCAGTGTACCAGCTACTTAAGAAAAATGTGAACTCTGGCCTAGCTGAAAGGAGGTGAAACCACGATACTGCCCTCCTCACCGGTCCCATGTGTATTTTTTTCCATCTAATAGAGCAAACGCAGAGAGAAAATGAAAAGGAAAAAATTGTGTGCCTTTCAAATAGGTTATACGAGGAAAATTTTCCTCTGCTCTTCATTTCAGACCACTTTTTGAAGTTACTCCATACCACCTCAAAATGTTGTATCTGTTACAATGAAAGAAAGGAAAGGGAAAAAAAGACCTTAACTGTATACTTGAGCTTGATCTTATAAAGGAGTAGGGGCAACGCCCTCAATTTAAATGAATTACACCTATGCCCAAGAGTGAGCGGCAGGAAAGAACAGAGATGGTTAAAGCTGTGTAAACCTGTGGGCTTGGCAGCTTTACTGCTTAGTTAAATGCTTTTGTCTGGAAAGTAATGAGCCAAAAAAAAAAAATAGCTTTTTATTTTACTCATAAAAAGGCAAGTAGATATGGCATCCAGATAAACAGTTAAACATTTAACATTTCCATTAGTTACAATCATCTAATTCCATCAACTTTAATAAAAAGTTCTATACAGAAACATATGTAGGTCTTTGCTGCATATTTTGCAAACATTCATTACATAGTTGTAGCAAAATTAACTTTTGTACAAAACACAAGGAGACATAGAAAGATCACTTTGTTCCGCTAAGGTGGTGTGTCAAAATGCTGAGCTCAGAGATTTCTGTCAGCCTGTGGCAGACCTGTGTCTCATGGATCTACAAGATCTTTAAAGAAAAGAATAGACAAAAGAGGTGCAATGAGTGTAAAATCTAAAGAAAAAATGACAAACTGATAATGGATGAATAATGTCTCTTGAGATTTCTTGCAGCATTTTTCTGTAGCATTTATCCTGAATTTCCAGTGTAGAGTTAAAGTTTTGAATGGGTGCCAACCAGGCACTACTGTAGAACTTTGATCACCTTTTCTGTTTAACCCTTCTGTACACAAACAATTCTGTGCAGTTGTACCTATTGCACAACTGAGACTATTTCTTGTTCCACTATGATTAGTAGGGCAGTCATTATTTGAATGGGTTAAATTAGGTCAATAGCTTTAATAAAAGACAATTTTTTTTCCCTAGGGTAGGAAAATAGTCTATTCAATACCTTATGCAGCTCTTTTATCGAGAGATAACAACAAATGAGACCCATATCAGGGGTTAAACAATTATTCTCCATCTATTCCAGCAAATTAGTAAAGTGGATGTTTGCCAATATGACTTATACAGCATGAGGAAGTAGGAAGTCTACAGTGTAAAGCAGACCAGGATTTATTGCCCAAAATCTTAGAAGCAGTTAATTGATAAGGACCCCACAACATACCTCCAGCCAGGATGAAGTACCATAAAAAAATTTTGACAAACTTCCACTGATAGAATAAAGTCTGGTCTGCAAAGACTGGAAAATAACCAGGGTAAAGCTATTACCTAATAAAGGGATTAGCACTTTTTATTTTTTTTGAAGTTGCAATTTGCTGAAGATTGTACAAAGATTTCTAAAGATTTTAAAAGGATTCATTCATGAATATGTACATGTGGTCTGTGTTCTTAATGAAGAAAATGAAATACTTTACTGAATCTATGAACTCAGCTTGAAAGCGATTGGAAAATTTTGAGTTTCCAGACATCAAAATGAGACTACTCATCTTATACCCAAGCATAGCAAAGGTTTGGAGCCAAACAGAAGAAAAACAATTGTATCATCAACATACTGCATAGAAATATCTTCCCAATAAAATTTTAAAATATAAGCTGGTAAAGGTCATGATGTGTGACACTAGAATTTTTAGATCACTAATACAGTGAAGAATTTGTAATGTGGGGCTTTAACCAATGACTCGAACAAGTTACCAAAGGGGGTGGTTAACTCTCAGTCTTGTGGGAGCAATCTGTCTCACCTGTCTTAGACACTAATTTCAGAATGGGGTGAATCACCTTCTGGAGGAGTCTGTAATACCAGGGAATAGAGCCCACAGGAGCCAGAGGGGAAACATGACTAATTTAAATTACATGCCCAATTTTTAAGTGGCCATAGTTATATGATGTAGACCAAACTCACCACGAGACAGGCACCTAAAAATATAGTGTAACTCAAAAAAAAATCTTGATTTTCAGAAAGGAGAATAGAATGCACTATGCCATCTGTTAACAGGAAGTCTGTTTGGATAATGACGATAACCCCTTTTTTACTTCAAGAGTTTTGTAGGGATGGTTAATCAGCTATCTATTTCATGCTCTGTATACTTCTACCAACAGAAAGGGAATGAGATACTGACAACAGATCAGATAAAAAATGGGTAACAATATACTCAGACTCCTAAAATATGACAGTTATAAGAGATCCTCTCTTCAGTTTTGATAAGGATAATTTAAAATTGAAAAGCTTTAGAGACGACATAAGTTGCTCTCGCCAAGCAAAATTTTTAAGTCGACCGTACAGCATATGAAGCAAATAATTTGGGCATGTAGATCTTTCAGGACTGAAATCTAAAAAGAAAACTTTATTAATAAATACAATTTGAGAACAATTTTAGATTTAGAACCAGTTTAAGATTTAATCAGATATTTTATCAGCGAAATTATTAGAGAAAAAGGGTAATCTTGACATGGAAGGGGTGATAAGGTAGCTATCTGCCAAAGAGGGGGAGAACAAATCAGCTGAAATTTAGATGCATTGAACATTGTACGTGAACATATTTATGTGTCTGTGGGTGGTTATGTATGCACTAGAACCACTATTCCCATTGAATTGATGATTTTTGCTATTTCATAAAATTATGAACATACTTCCAAAGTTCATCGTTGTAAGTTATTTTGCCAAGATGTAGACTGAGATGATCAAGAAAATATTTTCTCAGAAACATATTTCCCCTAATGGGGGTCATTCCGTCCTTTATTGATTGTCTGTATGATTTTATTTTGGTGCAAAATGATTGTTTATTTCCACATGCATAATTTCAGTAACAGTACTGAGTACACTGGATGAAATATAGCAATATTCTTCAAGAAACTGAGGTAGAGTCTGAGGATTTTGATGGATCTGCTGCAGGGAGTATTTTTGTGGTGGTTGTGGAGGTTTTTGGCAAGCTTAAATTATGACTTGAGGCACAACCTGGATTCATTCAGTGCACATCAGACTCTGGAGAGGTTGTTTGAAAAGATGAATTTAGTGACAAGGCTGTTGGAAGTATTAATTTTCCAGTGCAGGTTCTGGTGTGTGTCTCGGGTAAAGGCAGCAGAGTGAGAACTATTTAAAATCTTCCCAAGATGACATATTAAAAAAATTGGCATGGTTTTGTTCCTGTTACCTAGAGGTCATTGTCATTATTGAAAGTAAAGTTGTTGGTAGAAGAGAATGAATGATATCCCTGAGGTTATGCTACAAATATTAGTCTTGCTATCTGAAGTACCTAGGACAGGATATGTTGCAGAAAGCTATGAGATATTAGTGGAGATATGAAGGTGTTTTGCAGCTGATGGAAGAAACCAGCTGCATCTTAGAGAGGCTGTTAACCTTGGAGTCTAGGAGATTACAGGTCTGAGAGTGGTTTTCATGAATGGTGTTTTGGAAAAGTTCAGCTAAATATTATCAGCTTGCCAGAGATCTTTCTTTAGTGATCATATTAAAACCTCCTGCAAGGGATTTGGCTTTATGATTTTTCTTGGAATGGAGCCATGTGTCCAAACTGAGGCTATAATGATAAGTTTGAGTTCTAAAATGAAAAAAGCAGTATCTACCTTGACACATTGCTAGATTGCCTCTCACACTGCTGGTGTGTGAGTGCAGGTTTGTTTTTTATAATATTTTCCTCACTTGATTTATCAAATAATTTTCTCTGTAGTAGCCATTTAATATTCTTAAACTCATATGTTTTGTAAATTCCTAACACTTTTTGCTAATGGTACAGTAGCAAAGTTATCATCTCTGTAAAATTTTCTTTGGTTCTTTCTTTGCCTAATCTATTTTAAAAAAGCAATAGAGAAAGCACTTGGCTTTATTAATCCTTTAGAAATATAATCCCAACTATCTAAATTAAACATTGGATGCACAAATGAACAGAAATACTCTAACATGAAATTTATCCAATACTTGCTAATATTTGTGAATGTTCATGGAAAGTTATATATATATAATTTATGAGCTCTGGAGCTCAAAGTAAAATGGCAAGAGATAAAACTATATGGCATTTGGGGAGAACATTTATGTTTTGAACAGCAACAGCATCACTCTGTTGTACACCATTGATCAACCAATTATTTCTATGTCTTGTTCATAAAGAAAAAAAAAACCAACCCAAACCCACTAATTTCTCAGTATAGTATGCTAAGAAAGATTTTCTTCTTCAATCTTGATGTAATTACTGGTGGCCCTGAATCATGGTGTTTGCTTGCCTGTAGTTTACATGTTTATCTACGTATTTGTGTTCAACTTGAAAATCTAGCCATGACTAAGTCTTATCCAAATTTTCCTATTTCTGGGCCTGCAAATAAATTGGCATTTAAGAACTACAGTTTATTTTTAAAAGGGACTTATTTATTCATAAAATGATTCATTGAAGAAAATCAAAACCCTGTATATATATATTTTTTTTAGTATATAGTCCAGTTCAAGCTGCCACTGACTTTGATGGGCCTTAGACTAGGAAATAGCTGTGGTGAACACCTTTCTTTCATGTGAACATTTAAAAACTACTTATGACGAAAAATTTTCATTTTGTATTACCTTGTATGAACACCTTGATGAGAATTATCCCAGTGCAGTACACTGATGCCCCAGAAACGGGCAAGGCTATAATACCTGTTGGTTTTTGTTTGTGAGTCTGAAACCTGCTGGGGTCTTAAGTGTGACTGAGTGATCAGAGCTGCCTCTGCTGACATAAATTTGCATGCTGCCAGAGTGCTGCAGGCAGAATTGCTGCAGGATAGCTGTAGGATTTGAAACAAAACCTCAGCTGAGTGTTTGAAGCTCTTGGTAAAGCTGAAGCAAGTACTGAGGCATGCATTTGGTGCGGGTAGCTGGGTGTGCAGCTGCACTGCGAGCTGCCGGCTGAGAGGGTGGAGGGAAGTGGCGAGAGCCACAGGCAGGAGGCCAGGGGCACTTTGGATAACAAAAGACAAGGGACCTGTGTCCCAGCCAGGTAACCCGACACTCAGAGACACAGCAGGAGCAGGTGGCTCAGATGGAAGACCCCAGACCATCGTGTGCACAGACTGTCAGTATGTATGTAAAAGCCCAGGCACTCCTTTGCTCGGGGTCCCTACTCGGAGGCACCGGCTCGAGCTGTTGTGCTGTTGTAGCCCTATGACTGAATTTAAGGACCCACATGTCTCAGACTCTGCTCTGGGAAACCTGGTCTGACTGAGTGAGAGTGGGATGTGCAGGGAGTCCCGAGGGGCTTACTGGGGTTGCCCACTGCTAAGTAGCTTCAGTCCCACCAGTTGCAGTCTCGGTGATCCAAGTGTCATTGCCACAGTGGCTCCGGAATGGTCAGACATGGAAGTTTTCTTAACACTGATTTCTGGAACACTTTTTTTTCTGCCTCACTTCTATTTATTTTTTTATTTCAAGCTTTTCTCTGCCATACCTGAGGTTGTTTAATCTCTGTAGTATTTTTCAATGGATGATTATCAGCAGGCCTTTCTGTGGACCTTGCAAATTGTAGATGGGTTTTTATGGTAATGGCAGACACACTACGCTTTACATTTTTTTTCAATATTTTTTCAGCTTTGTTCAAATCTACTTTCATTTTTCCTTACCACTTACATTAGTACTTACTACTAATTTTTTTGTCCAGTCTGCGTTATCACTGCATCTCTGTTCTGCCATATCCTTACCCTGCCAATCCAATTCAACACTGGCTCCCTGTTGGATTAGAAAACCTTTCATTCAGAGGTTTGCTGTTCTCTCCTGACAAGCTGGCAGTCAAAGCTTCCTCTTTGTGAGTAACCCTATGCATTATTTTAAATCTGATAGATCCTTTCTGCCAGAGAGCCTTCATCAGCATAATGTGTCTCTTTTCTCTCATCTCAGTCATCCGCTTCCTCTGCACGTCCTATTGCATTCACAGGCCTCAGCATGCTGTTCTGAAGTGTCTTGGCAATGGACTTCATCTCCTGCAGGGAGAGGAATCACTGTGTCCTAGCTTGCTGCATCCCTTGATGTGGGATTGCGTTTCAGTAATCAGGACACAGCTTGTGCAAGAAGACTGGTATTTCAGTTTCTTCTAGATGAGTAATGTTCAGAATAAAAGTAGAGTACAAACTCCAAACCTTCTTAGCAGTATGGAATGAAGTAATGTAATTGATTGCTCCATGTAAGTTTCAAGTTTCCAAATATTTTCCTTCATGTCTTTAAAATCTTCTCCCTTTTCACAAGTTACTGTTGTACTCCCTGTCTTTTTGGACCAGAATATGTGAATGATTCATGACCCATTCTTTTTAAAAGTACAAACTAAGTAAAATAACAAACAAATACTTCGTTTATGTCATGGAGATTCAAAATAGCTCTCTCCTTTGTGGTAAATTATACCCTTTTTGGTACTAGCACTCAGTACATACGGATTCTCTAGTCTCTATTTAAAGAATCATCAAGGAAGTCATAGTTAATATTATTCTACATAATCTAGTCTAGTGCACCAGGAGAATAAAGGTAAAAGGGTGTATTTTTAGTATGGAAAACTGTTCTTTGAGATCTGCTTTCCCATGTTTCAGCACTGATAAATTTAGACTGTATTCACCTGCAAAACTCACATGTAGTTACTACTGTATGTAATACTCTACAGTCATTATGCGTTTCGTTGGCTCCTGCATTTTTTGTTTACACCACGTCTGTTCAGTTTTATTGTAACTTAAATCGATAAAATGGCATCCTGTCATGCTTCCCTCCTCTGCATTGCTTCTCTGTCCTTACCAGCTGCATGATATTTTTATTGTTACCTTTCCATTCTCTTCTGCTTCCTCCACACCTCTTCTCTGCTCAGTTCTTCCTGGACCATGTTTGTTATAGGAAGATCTTCAAGCTAAGTTCTTAAATTTGTAATATACAGGTCTGCTTAAGAGTTTATATTTTAAGCTAAAAAACAATGTACCCAACAAGTAGCTGGCTGGAGTAGTCACAGGTAAACTTCTCTCTTGAATTCACTGAGGGATCTATTCCATCTTATGCCAGTAGATATGAAGCAGTTTGATTTGTGATATTGACTGCAATATCGTGCTTGACAGAGTTATTCATGCCATATACAGAGCCCTCTCATCAACCTGGATCAAACAATAGTTTGCAAAAAATTTCTAATCGTTGTCTGCAGAATGCCTGCAATTCATTGGGGAAAGCAGCAGAATTTCAGTGTGGGTTTTTTCATTGTGTTTTTTTTCTGTCAGCACATGGGCTAAAGAGGTCCAGAGATATGGAGGCACAGTTTGCACATATCTTGGCAGTCCTTGCAGTTCAGGTTTACACTCTGATCTTCAACTGTATGCTAAAGAGTCTTTCTGGGTGTTGTTTTTTACCAGAAGACACTTACCTACTTGACAATTGTAAGATTAATTCGTCCTCTGGACCCTGTAACCGAGCTAAGGTTACACTGCAGCATTTTAAATGAAAAAAGCAATATGCTGGAGAATTGGGTATTTAAGATGTTTTATACTTAGTTTCTGGATTTGCCACTGTGGTTGGTATGGAGATCGTTACTATTATCAATTTAAGTTAATGTTTCCCTTAGGTTAAAATATCATGCATGTAACTCTTATTGCAGTAACACTGTTATCAATTGCATACATTATTAACATCTTTATAAATGAGTGAGAAAGTGGAAGGGAAAAATTGCTTAATCTACACATTCTTATAGTTGGATCAGGAGATGTTTCATTCAGGTCCAGATGCTCTTCTGCTTGGACAAGTTGATTTCTTAGGTCCTTCCTGTCAGAGAGCCTTCATTAGCATAATATTTCATCTTAGTGGAATGTCTTAATTTTGAAGCTGATTTTCACTTGAAAGTGAAAATCTTGCCCCAGAAAGAGAGATAGATCTTAATTTTTCTGAGGATAATCCTGTTTCTCCTTGTTGAAATCATAGACTGACCATATATCTTCATTATAATAAAAAGTATGTTATTTCCTTGAAGACACACTGCCCTCTTGTTAAACCAATATATCTGGCACTTGACTAAGGAGAAATAACTCATCCAGAATTTTACTGACTCTCTGGCATGTCTAAGTGTAGGAAGCCTTACACCAGATTTTGCGTTCTGTCACTTAAACATCTAGGTGGAATAAACACACGTCTTGCACCTTGATTGGGAACAGATGCAGTGGTTGTTAACCAGCTTAAGAATTGCAGTTCACCCACTGATCACAAACTACTTCATTCTAAACACACTCAGTCATTCCTCTTTTCCTGTTTATGTTGTATAAACGCAGGGTATTCCTACAGCACTAACCACCTTCAAACAAATAAAAGATAATACTATTTCAAATAGCTAAATGCTAAACTTTGTTTTAGAACTGCATCACTCCAAATACTTGAGGTTTTTTCACTTGCTTTGAATAGGTATTTTTAGTAAGTGGAGAAGTATAATCTTCATTTACCATGGAAGTTCTGATGATTTTACACAACTTGAGTTTCTCTCTCTAGCTATGAAGGCTATATCTTGACAATTATATATAATTTCGTTTGTAAAAACAACCAGCAACATAGATGATGTTTACAGATGATTTCTAACTGCTGTTCTAAATTAATAACAAAAAACTAGAAACTAACCATAAAAAATGGAATCACTACTTCAATTTCCAATATAAATAGTCCAAGAAACATTAGCCCAGCTTGACAAGGTATTAACAGCATGAAGTCTTAGCTTAGATTCCTTCTCTTGTATAATCAATATACAGTGCAGCACAATTATACCAGCTTACCCTGCAGAAAATCTTCATTAATGTTTTTGAAAAGTCTTTTAGACAAATTGCACCATTTGTAGCATGCATCCGTTTCCTTCAATTTAATTTACTTACACTGGTTGCTCCCTTTTTCTTGACAGAATTAATAGTCACTAGAGTTCAGTAGCTCTGTGCTCTCAAATAGTTATCAGCGTACTGTAGACAGTGCTGAGATTCCCATGGTTTGCTCGTTTGTTTGTTTTCTTCTTTATTTCTGTTTTTCAATTTTGTTTTCAATCCTTGAAATCCTTTCTCTTCTTCCATGTACCTGCTCTCAGTACAGCTCATTCCTAACAGCAGAATGAGTTTTTGTGGATCTGTGTTTCATTACTACCCAGCTTCATTGAGATGGGATAGCATTCAAATCCCATTTTTTCCTCTCTGGGTGAACAATACAGTTGGTTTGTTTGACATAGGCAATGTGCTTCTCTGTCCCATGTGATTTATATTCTTCTCAAATGGGGCAGTGCTGGATACCAACAACACTCAATTCCTCTTATTAGCTCTCCTAATGAAACGAATTTCTAAAAGATCCTGGGGATAACAACCACATGATGTTGCTCTTCAGCCATGGGGCTGCAGTCACACAGCCCAAAGAGTCAGATTTAGGAGGGGAATCTCTGGCAGAAAGAGAACAAATCAAACTGACTGCGCAGAGCTCTTTCACCAGGACTGCAAGCAAGGATGTCCTTGAGCTGATGATGTGAGAACCTGCCCAGTGTGAGTTATTGAGGTTGGGCATTTTCCAAAGACTGATTTCTGTGAGTATCTGTGGTGTTGCCGCAATATTTGTCCATGGTCAAAATGTCTACACATGCTACACAGATAACCCAGCAACACTCAGGGAAAGCCAAAAGCTTGGTATTTCTGCCTTTTTACAGGAAGATACATACTGTGAATCTGGGCTAGGTTTTATTAATCCATCAGGCCATCAACCGTATTAGGGATTCGCTTGTTTGTTTGTTTCTTGTTTATTAAGTACTAGCATGCTATCTATTCTTGGAAACAGTAGGTATGTGTGTTTGTAGAAGCAACCTCTGTGAACGCATATAGCCAGGAAGCAATGTGAGCTGATTAGAAACTACTTATCCTGTGTTTTTGAGAGTGGCCATAGAACAATTGGTTCTGTTTTTGTTATTCTAGGCTATTTTTCAGAACAAGGATACACACATCCAAATATGATTTAAAATGTTTTAATATCAGTAAGCATATTATGCAATATCTGCCCAGAAGAAACAAAAATATATTTACTCTAGAACAAGTTTGCTATATTAATTAAATGCGTTCTCATTTTACTGTGGTTTTGGTTTTTTCTCTGATCTATTTAATAGACATGCCTGGCTGCAGCAGTTACAGAATAGGTCATGTCCAAGTTAAATCCTCAACTAACTTGTCTTTTAAAGTAGAGACTTGACTTTAGTGATTGATTGGTAGCAGCCTTCTATCATAATGATAAAAAATTGAGCCCTCAAAAACTTTTCTGACTAGCTCCAAATGATAAGAAGTGATGCATGCAGGAACACCAAAGACAGGAGACAACAGCTGGCTGATGCATTTTCATTCCTAATCAACTTTCTATGACAGGTTCCATAAAAGTTTCATTGGTTAAAACCAGAAATGGACAGAGCCAGTCTGAATTATAGGTATTAAACAAAATATTTCATATTAACACTAGTGCTGGAATACCAACACCAGTACATGGGAATAAAAGCTAAAATGTGCTGTGAGAGGGGGAGAAATGAAAGAGCCACAGAGACTGTAGTTTTAGTAAAACCTAAGAATAAAAAGAAAGCAGCTGTCCTTACATTTGAAAGAAGTGGAAATAGAGATATAGAAGACCTAGAGAAAGAGAAGTATGAAGAGTGATTTTTGAGGGAAAGGATTAAGTCACAGGGAAAAAGAGAAAAGAATGAGAGACACTGAGAAGGGAAAAGGAAAATAAAAAAGGAGCAGAAGACCTTTTTGATATCAATGTTGTTCTGATATCCCCTCATGCTCCCATCGCCTTTTCAACATTTTAGTTTTTCTAAGTTTGGAAGATTAGAGAATTGTCCCAGCCCATAGAGGTTTCTTGTTTCAGTTTGGGATTTTTTGTTGTTTGAGGGGGTTGTTTGTTTTGGTTTTTTTACAGTTACATACAATGACATTCAAATTTGGTGTCACTGCCAAGAAAAGCTATCCTCGATACATTTATGTCTCTGTATTACTGTTGTGACTGTTTGCAAAGAGATAAGCAAAATTTCTATTTTCAGGATTTTATATATATATGTGTGAGACATATATATTATTAAATATATTAAAATAATGTTTTTTATATTTATGTATGAAAATATATAAATATGAACTCTAAAAGGAATTAAATAAGTATTCAAAGTAATTTAAAAGAATTATTAGTATATCTTGAATGGATCTGGGAAGTTATTCAGTGTATTGTAATAAAAATAAATGGATTTTTTTTTTAATATATGTATGTATTAGAGATCTTCCAGGTTTTGGTGGGGAAATTCATCTACTCCTATATTCTGATTTCTAAATATTATCCTTGAACTGACTGATTCAGTAAACCACAGGAGGAGAAAAGCAATACTGGGCATAGGTGGCACAGTTATCCCTATGCTTGTGACACTTATGATGTGATTTGAAAAATCTCAGCTACTACTGCAGTGCTAGCCATACTAATACTTCCCATTTGTGTAGCATCCACATGTCTCAAAGCACCAAATAAATGTTCAAAGGATGTACCAGCCTTTTGCAGATGGAAAACCTGCTGTACAAAGGTTGTGATTTACAAAGCAATTTGATGATACACACAGGAACAGAAATGATTTCTGGTCACTTCTGTTAGACAGGTGTGCACCATTTTATTTCTCTGTCAGCACTTTTTGACTCCTCATTTTTTTCCAAATATTATTTCCAATTTCTTCTTTATTTCTCAACATCCATCTTATTAAAGGAGTTGAGCTCACTTATGATAGACACATGTTCATTCTTCACCATTTAACCATTCCTGTTCTGGAAGGTATCTTTTTTCTCTTTTTTTATTCCAAATTTTAGGTTTATTCCTAGTGATTTTCATATGGTCTTCATAAAAAGTCAGATGTAATCAGAAAACTAAGTGTAAATTACAAGACTCTTCAAAATTGTACTTACCAACAGCTAACAACCAGCTGGGTATTTACTGATGGCCAGAACAAGAGGGAAAAAAAAAAAGAGATGATACATAAAACCATAATTTCTTCAATAATAGAATTTGAAGTGATCATTGGTATTTCAAATGTATAGTTAATGGCTTGCTTTTCTTCTAATGTTTACTTTTATTAATACATCATTAGAAATTTTGTAACTAGAAATAATTTATTTAACTAAAAATAATTTATTTTCTAGCAATTGAATGTTATGATGTGTTATTTTGTTATAATAAAGGATCTCAAAATAGCACAGTATCTCAAAATTCTGATGTAATTTAAAGTTTGAACAAATTGGAAACATTTATATTCAAACTTTAATATTTTGCGCTTCTAAATCAGACACAGAGATTTAAATCCAAATATAAATATTAATTAGAAATAATTTTCTGTGTCCAATTTTTCTTTTTCAGGAGAAAGGAGGGAACTTTTCTACATGTTCTATCGTCTTGCTAAGAACTCTTACAAAATCACATCCAGACCATAACTTAGAAATGCCATTTGCGCTATAATAAAGTCATAGTTTTTTCATTCATGTCTTCATCTCCTAAAATCTGAACTACTGCCAAAGGCTCTGACGAAAACTTCTTATGGAATTAAGTATCATACAGATAGGAAAAATGTCTATACACCTGTCTTAACGGCATTATGAAGGCCAAATACAAGTGGCTTGACATACATATTTTTAAATATTGTGTCTTAAAATGCATGCATTTCTAAACAGGTCCAAAGTGGCAATATTGCAGTATCTTGGTCTGCCTTAGGAGAAGTGCTACCAACAGGTTGAGGGAGCTGATCCTTACCCTTTTCTCTGTACTGGTGAAACACATCTGGACTGTTGGCTCTAGTGCTGGGGTCCTCACTTCCAGCAAGAAATAGACAGGCTGTGGTGAGTCCAGTGAGGGGCCAAGAGTATGTTTGAGGGACTGGGGCATCTGGCACACGAGGAGAGAGACTTTGATAGCCTAGAATATTTAGCCTCAAAGTGGCAAGGGTTAGGGTGGTGGTGGTGGAATCTTATGTGCCTAAATGCCTAATAGGAGGAAGCCAAGAAAACAAAACCTCTTCTCAGTGCACTGGGTAAAAAGTTAAAACAAAGACATTCCATTTAAACATGAGAAAAGAAATTTTTACTTTGGAGGGAGTCAAGCACTGGCACTGGTTGCCTAGAGAGAATGTGGAATTTCCATCCTTGGAGGTGTTAAAAACCCAGCTGAGCACAGTCCAGAGTAACCTGCTCTAGCTGAACCTGCTGTGAACAGGGAGAGTGGATCAGATGATCTACAGAGATGCCTTCTAGCCTCGACTATTCTGTGACTCTGGGGAGAGGGCATTAACTTCAAATTGTATTCCAGACTTATTCTCATGTTATTTTGGTATTGACATTCATTAGCTCATCTCTTGAGATGGTTTAGGTATCTTTTTTTAATATTGTTAAACATATAATTTTTATGTGTATACTGCAACTGAATGCAACAGAGTGATTATGCAGAGGAACAAATAAAGGAAAGGAGGAGAAAGAATCACAGTCAAGCTCCTAAAACATGGATAATATTGAGACTGGGGAAAGAGGTGAGGGAGAATTCCATTCCCAAGTTCAACAACTGCATTTTTTTCAGGTAAATATACTCATGTAGCAAGATATTAGGAATCAAAAAGTGGAGGGGGGGGAAAAAAAGGCTTCCATGTGTGCTATAAAAAAGCATACGGTTGCACAATTCATCATATTGGAACCAACTGATGAGGTAGAAAGAGCAGTAAATATTCAGTGGCATTCGGAGGTTTTGAAGTATAGGTTTAAGAGGAAAAGCAAAATTATCGAAGTGATTTAATGCAAGAACTAGACAGAGGTGACATGTACACTGCTGCTTATACTGTGGCCTCATTTGTGATACAAATTCATAATCCTTTGACATGCCATGTAGAAGCAGCAGTCAATTTAGGTTGTTTCTTATGTTGGAATTTGTTCTTTAAGACACATTCAAAGTTACAGGCTTTTAAAAATGTATGTCCTCATAGAATCTGGTAAAATACCGGAAAAAAAATTTCTTAAGGTTCTATCTATTCATTGCCTGTACACAGAACTGGAGATTTGTAAAAGAGTAAATCTGAAATATTTAAGTCTGCCTAATTGTGATTCTTGGAGAGACAGCAGTGAGAAATCAGTCATGATTTTCTCTTGAGTTATACAAGGGAGCTTTCTTACAAGGTCTGATATCCTAACTTATAAATTATATTGAATGGAAGCAATGTTTGATGGGCATTCATATTCAGAAACTCCAAATAGCGCAGTTTGTCTTCTGGAAATTTATTTGCTGAAATATGTTCTCAGAGTGTACACGGTCAACGAAATTTTACAGAGAAATATAGAGTTCACTATTCATAAAATTTGTTCAGAAAATTTAGGGGAAAGAGAAGACTGACCATGGACTAATTTTAGACAGGGACACCAACACTGTTGAAAATGTGTGGCAACTCAGGGATTCATTTTCAACCTTATAACAGCATCTGTGCCTAAGGAATTCAGGATCTTCCCCTGATATCCATTCTTGGCTTTCCGGTCTGTATTGGGGAAATGGGATGGAGGAGAAAAAAGTGGTAGATGCTTTTGTAGGAATAATCCACTTTCAGCACTTGACAGTGATGCCAAGATGATTATTGCTTTTTCTTTTATATACCTTTTACACAGTTCTATGTATCCACAAGTATTAACATGCATACTTGTAATTCTTTAAGTCTGATAACTTAGCATAGTTCCGGTGTTCTGTAGGGCCAGGAGACCAAACACCCCAGAAACTGCATAGCCAGGAGACCAAACATTCTACTATCTTGGAGGCCAAGGTCCCCTAGTAGAACACATTCTGTAAACTTGAAATTAGCCCACCCAAGCCCCATTATTGGGTACCCTTTGTAGATATGTTAATGTGTAAGGTCTATAACTTGTATACATGATTTACAGTGGGTGTGCATCGTGACGCGTTCCACCTTGGCAAAGTGATGCACTGATGGGATCCTATTAAAGATACCAAGGTAAACAACCCCCTCACCCTTTAACTGTGTCTGGCTTTCATTTTCTAAGACCAGGAAAAGGCATCAACAGCACAGTTCTTGAAACTTTTGGCATGCAATGAAATAGAGAGATTGCTCTCATTAGAATTGACTTAATTCAGTGCTCAGAGAAATGGTCATTGCTACTAAGCAGACAGTGAAGAACACTGAAAGAAAATATGTGGCTAGCAAAGAGTGCTAGAGCAGAGGGGGAACTCTGATACACGCTGCTGCTGTAGAAAGCACAAAGGTCCCCAGTGCCATTGAGATGACTAAGAGCAGCACTAAGACCAACCTGGATGATTCCACCATCTGACAAGGAGGTACCAGTCAAGGACACCTTTTCCTTTCTTTGTCAGTCAGCAGCCCATTGAGCTGTCAGTTCACATTGATCAGCTCATGAGGAAAATTATCTCATTTACTGCTGTGAAATACCTTTCTTTCTAGTAGTTTTCACTACTAGCTGATTTAAATTGAATTTTAGGAAATGTTCAAAGAGAGAGGAACAAGCCCTTGTGCCAGTTATGTAGGAAGTCTGCAGTGTCAAAGATTCTCAAACTGAGGTCTCAAACAGAGCTGGACACATTAGTGGAAACATTTATTTTTCTGTATCTCAAAAAGTAGGATAGAGTTGCTGCTCAAGCAAATATTCCCACAAGGACCTATTGAGCATGATGTTGCTATGCCCATTGCTGCACTACTCCATATCAGCAGTGAGCTCAGAGTTCTTGGTAGGCCTTTCAAGAGGAACAAAGCTTGAAACCAAGAGACATTTACGTTTCACACCTGGGGCCAAACATTTCAGCCTTCAAACAGGTAAAGGCAACCTTCCCTCCATCGGAATTTAAGTTTATCACAGTTATTTGTTTGCTTGTTTATCACAACATAATGAAAGATGATCCTTTGCAGTGCTGAAAACAAACTAATCTATGGGTTGCTACAGCCATTAGCTGAGAGAACTGAGAGGGAACTAAAGAGGAGTTAGGAAAGCTTTATTGTCGAAATCTTCGTCTGACGTTACAAAGAGACTTGGGACGTACATACACAACCCAAATTCTTCCACTAGGGAATAAGAGTTTTGTAGATACCAAATGCAGCAGGATTAGACAGAGAATGCATTTTTCATTCTTTTGAATTTTAAAAAGACTAAAAACCTGATGAAATATTTTTTAATTATCCACATTCCTACTCAGCCTTGATCTCTGGTAATGTCTCCATGTCTGGTCAATGAACTGAAGAGCTAGCACAGAGCCATCACAAAAGGACAAAAAATATTGCAAAAAAAGCAATGATTAACTGAAAAATCTTGTTACATGTTTTCAAGGAAAGAGGGATGGTTTTAACAAAAAAAAAACAACCTAAAGGAAAAAAAACCCAACCAAACCAAAATTAGCTGCATTTCTCCTCAGATAAAAAACAAAAGATGGGGTTCTAATCTTTTTTTTTAGCAGATAGAAAGGTGAGAGGATAACTCTTATGTTATAAGGTCTTGGCTTTGATTTTTTATCTTGTCCTCAGAACCCAAATATAATCAAATTTAGGATAGATTTTGCTGTGTGTAAGAGTCCGTCAGGATTTGCTTTAGGTATTGTGTGCTTTTCTAGCTAAAATTATAAGGTTTTCATTGAGGGGATATTCTTTATTAATTTTAGATTTTATAAATTTCTTACTGCCTTAAGTATATCTTAATACTGGGGTTTCATTTTTCTTTTTTTTCTTATTTGTCGGGAACAGTTGGACCTCTGGCACTGTAAGCATCGACAGGACCAAGGTTTCTTTGTTGTCCAGACGTGAATGGAGTTTAAACATCAATATTTCACAAGTGTATGCACATACACAAACAGACCTGCACTAAAGCACTGAATAGTTTGAGATCATTTCAATTAAGGTTAGTTCAAAGCTCATTGTTACATGTGATTTCACTAAGTGATAATTTAACACACTAAATTACCACTCTGTTCCTCATAGAAAGTGACACTTATGACCACATAATAAAATACTTTATAGCCCGTTGTTCAGATTCATAATTCCACTTTGCCGTAGGAGGAGGAAGCCACAAGTCATTCCAGTGTAGCTGCCATTAGGGGATGTATTGCCTTCCCAGCCCATGCACTGAGATTAAAAACGCTGACAGCCTCTCATCCGCAGATGGCAGAACCCTCTAAAGCTGTTGAACTGGCACTCAGTCAGTTGGCTTTTGATCTGGCTGTTCAGATATAAGAGCCTGTTTAAGCAGAAAAGAAAATAGGCTGTTCATGTTCAGTTAGTATAAAACTCTCTTCCGATGGGCCTTTGTGTCTTTATCTGTTCCTTCAGCTGCTTTTAATTAATGCTTTGAAGACACTGTGTATTTTGGATTTAAGGTCAGGAATAACTCTTTCTAACTCAGCTCCATGTGAAACATCTTGATGCTGTGCAGCAGCCCTAGTGGACTACCCACACAATAACTTATGACTAAATTTCTTGAAATAGGTACAAATTTTCTCGTTTAACAAGGAATACAATCCCAATTCATTTGTGGTTGTTTGGAGGATCACAGTTTAGTGTATAGATGTATAGAATGTATAGATAAATAAAAGGCTGTTTCATGGCTTGGTACAGGGCAGCCATTAAATTCAAGGGGTTATGGGAAAGCCCAGCAGCCTAAAATTTGCAGGGAACTATTGTGATCTTCCAGGATGAATCCCTAGGTCATATATACCGGCATTACTATTTTTTAATTGACTTCCTGGTAGATGCAGTGCAAAGCAGAGGTGAGCAGAGAGCCCTACTGCCATGGGAAAAACAAATTCTCCTGCTCTGCTCAGAGTTGTCATATTGTCTGTTTAAATTAGGTAAAGAAAACAAAGAAAAGGAGTGTAATTGCATTCAAAACGTAGAAGGGGAGAGAGAACTCACCAGAGAAAGCAGCAGCTCTCAGGGCACGGTGGGGCCAGGAACTCCCCTGGGCCAGGAGCAGTAGGACCCTCAAGGGCAGAGTTTCCCAGATGTGGATGATCCCACTGTCCCAGCCAGCAGCAGGGCAGCCAGGAGGCACCAGGCAGTCCCAGCCCCAGGTGTCCCACGACTCCCCAGGCACTGGCCCTGCTGCAGTGGTGCTGGGGCAGGGGCTGACAGGAGGAAGAGAGACATTAGGAGAACAATCTTAAGAGGTGCACCAGAGAGTCTTCAGGACAGTAAATGGAATGGGCATACAGGGGAGAGGTTTGAATTTTTATATGTTGAAAAATCCTGTCCTAAGGAATTTAACATGAAAAAAAGGTTTGCACTGAAAACACTGAAAAGAATAACAAAAAAACTAAGATAAAATAGCTTAGGGGAAACTGTTAAAGGTTGAAAGCTATAGCCCTTCACTTCTCATTTTCCAAGTTAGCACTTAGTGAACAAATAATGGAATAAGTATTGTTGAGTAGCGCATGTTCATGCCCTTGAATGAAGTACTTGTCTGTGAGCGAAGTGTGTAGCTAAGGGAGAGTGAACTCTGGGAATAAAAGTGTAAAGACTGCCAAAATAATTTACTTGTTTCTTTGTTTTTTAAGGGAGATTGTTATGGGGTTATCTCATTGTAAGAAAATGAAGTAATCCATGGTTTAATAAAAAACCAAACAATATAAGCCAGCATTTCCCTTGCTGTTAAAACTTCTGTTATCCAAACACTTAAAGTCGTCTCTGTGCTATTTAAAAATTTGTTAAAGGATTTATAGAGATCAGTTAGAAGAACTTAAAATATTAACAAATACCAAAACTGACAGTAGTATAAGTAGTATAAATGTTTTTACCTATTTTAAATATAAGTTTTCTGGAAGATATTTACCTTTCATGTGCAATCTTAAGCTGCTTGTCAAACACAAAGGCAGCAGACTTGTTACAGTATTCCAATTACAAAGCAGTGTTGCTGTTGTAAAGCAGCTGACAACTCTGTGTTGCACTCCATTGTGCTGCAGCGGAGTTGAACTGATTCACAGCAGACTGAACGGATCGATGTGTGCACAGAGATTGGCGGCTGGCTGACTTGTGCTGGGTATGGACCAGAAGCAGAGAAGAATCATGCTGTCTGGTGGACTCAGTAAGAATTAGGCGTATTTCCTCCTCACTTTTGTCTCCAGCTCATTTTGGTTTTTCAGTAAGGATAACTGGAGCATGTGAAATCAAGAATTCACTCATCAAGATTGCTGACACAGAACCCGAGGATTCCTAAGTATTTGGGGAACTTGTTCACAAATTTATTTCCTAATATTTGTATCGTGGCTGCTTCTGGTAAGGACAACCTCAGAGAATGATCACCTCACCATGGCAGCTCCTAGAACAAGCAGTGTGTGTATTCATACACACACGTGTATCTCATTGTGGGTTCCAGGACCCTAGTTTTCCATCTGTGAAAGTCAGAGACATGGACAGAGCACACTGAGCCGTCCTTGCACTGCAAATGTCTAAACTTCCTTCCTTCACAACAAAAACATAAAAGGGATGAATGCAACTGATTCATAGATAGGTGTGAGCCTGATGTAGGGTCAGGGTGCTGGGATGTGCAGAGATTTACAAACAATACTTGAATTACCAATTTGCGTATAGTCCTTTGTAATGGAAGTAACAAGGAGAAGACCAAGTAATTAAGTAAATTTAAATACAGAAGCAGATTAGGGCAGTCTGTCTGACATTTCCTACACACATTTAGAAGTCCAGTGTCAGCCCTTCATGCATTTCACTGTTTCTTTGTAGCTTTTCATCTTTTTCTATGGGCCTGACTTTCATTAAGAAATACTTGGAAACATTTTATAGCTACTCCATTGTATACAGTAGAGTAGTATTATTTTGATATTATTTTAACCCTGTATCCAAATTCTGCTGCTTTTTAGAGTTCAGTTTTAACTACTGAAAGGATTGAAGTGTGAAAAACACAGCTTGTGGTTTCTTTAACTTCTTCTACCTGGAAAGAGCTATTCGACAGTCTCCTTTCTCTCTCCACAGAAAGCTGAACATCATCCTTTCAGCCTGCACTGCGCTATTGTGATGTGAAGATTCTGAATTTGTTTGTCGTCTTCCTCTAAAGAAGAAGATATTTCTCCATGTTCTGCTTCAAACATGGAACAGATTTGGAGTATGTTTGAGTATATTTGAGAAAACACAGTTTTTCTTTAATCTTTGGCCTTATTTTTATAGACATGAATAACTTGGAGGTTGTGCTGTCACTCTCTTTCATGCTAAGCAAGTATATTAGTATTTACTTTCCATTTAAAATTCTATTACCATTGAGTACACTGACTGTTGTTGCTGAGCTCACAGAAACGTTGTGAAAGCTCTGCTTCAACTTTTTTCCTTGCTGCATATCTTAGGATTATATTAACCAATTACACTGCTGTGAAACCTAGACGCATGATCAGTTCTTGGCTTCTCCAGGCCTACTTCTGCAAATTTATATTTTAAAACATTGACAGAATCCTAACTTCTTATCCTCTCTGTCTGCAGACTTTTTTTCCTTCCCTTTTCTCCCTTTGCAAATTCAGTGCATCCAGACTTATTAAAAAAAAAAAAAAAAATCCTCCCCTGGAGTGATTCCTGTATTATGGAATTTTGTTATTGGTTTCAGATCCTCCCTTACATATTTCACATTGTGGTCTCCTGTCAGACTTTTCCCATTCTCAAATACCTCCCTTCTGAAATAATATCTATGATAAAGTTGTCAATTAAAAATGTTCCAAAAAGAAACGTTGTGATAATTGCTTACAGAAAATTTAATCATGTTTACTACAGTAAAATTGACTAGATTCATGCATTACACACACTATCCTAAATTTCTGCTGTCATTCTAAGCATCGGATCATCTCCAGAATATTGTTTTATAGGGAGACAAGGAGTGGGAAAAAGAAAATCCAAACAAACTGACAAAAAGTACTCTGAAGAAATATTTGTTTCTTCAAAGTACAATTGTCTTTCCAGGGCTACTTGTAGGCTGTTATGCAAGCTGAGTATATTTGCTCCAGAAGCAGCGGCCCAGGAAAGTTCAGTATTGTAGTCCTCCATGTGAAATTGAAAGAACATCAAAGCCTATTTTTTATAGGAAATAGCATTTTTTCTTATAGTTTAACTATCCATAAATACCACCTAAAAAGTTGTGACAATTTTTTTTGAGAGAAGGGACTACAGTAGAAAAATAATGTTGGTAATTTTCAGAGGTTTTTTTCTTTCTAATGTATTATTTTTCTCCTACTATTTCATAAGTGTTTCTTAGAGAAATGAACATAGCCAGAGGGATATAAAAAGCAGTTATAGTGAAATCCCTAACCATTTCTAAAATACACTTCTGTTCAGTATGTTGCTTAAGCAGAATACACATTGGTGTAGTATAAAAGGTTTATTAGCTTTTTTTATGAGTTGTATAATTCACTCATTTCTTCACCAGTTCAAAGGGAAAAAAAAAAACAAACAAAAACAGCTGCCCAAAGCTCATAAGGATAAATGTGTTACCCTATTCTACCAAATTTTATATTTTCTGATATATACTTAGATGCACACTTATAAAAAAAAATAACATTGATAAATAACTGTAATTGGTTCAGTTATTCAGGATGTACAGCTGTTCAGGAATAGCTGTTTTTTCAATAGTACATATGTTTTTTCTCAAGTGTGGTCACGCTTGTTAAAGACGAACACAGCTCAAAACATCAAGACTTGCCAAAATAATTGCAAATTCTTCCACAACTGTTTTGCATCAATCAGTTCTCATGAAGACAATTTTCAAGTTTACTTGCAGAACAAAACTTCTTGGAAAGTAAGCCAATTTTCCATCACTATTTTAAAACATAGAGGATGCCTTACATGTTACACTGAGTTTTCAGAATATTGTGTTCTGTTAAATGTTGAATGTTAATTTTCAAAAAAGCCTAAAGCAATTTAACAATACTGCATTAGCTTTTCTAATGCAGATTTCTGAGTGAAATAGAAGGATTCTGACATCCAACAGTAATCCATTGGCAACACAGAAAAGAAAATATAAATATTCACCTCTGCTATTCCTGTTTTACCTGTTTTAAGCGTTCAAAGTTCTTAGGTGACAGTTGAAACTGGAGAATAGAATATTTATATTCTGTGTTACAATATTTTCAATGTCAACAGATTTTTAACATTTAATAATAAATACTGGAAATACAAAAACTTGCTGCCTGTAGATTTGATAAATATAATTAATTTTCAGTGGTGATCAGTACAGCAATAAATACTTGCTTGCCTCCATGAATGTATGTCTGGAATAGATTTCAGCTTATGTAAGTAGTGAATTTTAAACCCCACAGTGTGGTCTGCACCTCTCCAGAGTTCTGCCAGGGCCCCTTCCAGCTAGGTGATGGGAACCAATTATATTTGTTTAGAGTGGGGGGAAGAAAGAATACGGAGTGCCTGGAAGTTGTGCAAAATTAGCTTTGTTCATTTCAGGGAGCCCTTTCTTTCCATGTCACAGGGGATCTTTGCACATGAATGCAACCCATCCTAAAAGTCTATATATAGGCCATCAAGTGCTTCATAAAGCGTTAGTCAAATATGTGAAAGTAATCAAGTAAAAGTCTAATCAAACAAGTTGATCTTAAGCAAATATTTTAAGTGGCCTTGGGTCCGAGTTCCCAAGAAGCCTGTGTGTTTGAGAGGTGGAGATGGCAAGGGGAATTAATAAGCCTGGTGTGTGAACACTTTCCTTTCTAAAATACAGCTAGACTTTGGAGCAGAAGAATCAAGGATTGAATGCAGAAGCACCCCAGAGATCACTCAATTAGACTTGAACTAACAAAAAGAAAAGAAAAGGAAAAAAAACCCAAAAAAAACCCCAGAAAGACTCTACCTTTTTGGAGATGTACAGAGCCCACAGAACCACTCAGTAAGAGCCTTGCCAGCACAAGGTAGCTGGTAAATGTAACAAATATAACAAAGGATATTTAGAAAAAGCCTCTTCATAAATAAACTGAGCCTATGTTCCACTCTTTCATGGAATGAATAGCAAATGTTGGGAATATATCTGTTTGGGAGGTATATTAACCTGGTGTATTTCACATGGCGTTGCAGCGTGTATCTTGAGTTCTTTTGAAATTAATTTTGAGCACAGCAGAAGCAAAACTAATCAAACATTTGTTTCCTCACAGCTTCTGTATGTAGCCAATTCTATGTAGATGTCAATGTAACATTAGTCTGGGGCACAGAATGTGAAATTTTGATGTAGTAATGTTCTCTTCATTAGTTCAAATATTAAAAAGAAAATAAAATCCCTAGACTCGTCCTCTTAAGGGATAGAGGAGTTCGTGTCTTATCTGTATTCGTGCAAGCTTTTGGGGAACTGGAAAGCTCTGTAATCTACTGAGAAAGAGCAGCACCTTTTTACATAATGGAAGATACACTGAATAGAACTTCAGTCATTATTGCATTAATTGATGCCATTATCAATTTCTACTACCAGTATGCCAGACTGTCTATCTGAAATACGGATAACATCACAAGCTATCCAATATAAAGAAAATTGCATGAGTCTGGTAGCTGTTTTCAAACTGTGCTATGAGAAAATGAAAGACAGGAAAGAAGATAGGCTTATTCTCAGCAGGTGACAAAACTATGCTTGTATTTGCTTTGCCTAGCGGCTCTGGGAGTCCTGTGTATGACATAGGAAAATCTGTGCACTTCCAAAATATTGTGTACATGAATGAGATCCCAAATTCTCGTCATTTCTTTGTGTCTCTGACACTGTTGAGAAACCTAATGACACTGAAAATTCAAAAAACTGAGAAAGAGAGGGAGGGAGGATATTCATATTTGAAAGGAAGGCTATAATCGTTGAAAGAATGCAAGGGAAACTTTTTATTCTCGTCTTTTTGACCTTTAAATGGCCATGTCTCTCATCTGTATTGCTGTTTTTCATATGGAAAATAGCAATATAAACACAAGAAAAAATTTTAGGTGATAAATTTCTTGAAACAGCACTCAGGCATTATAAATTTCTACGTTCTATCATCCATCCTGGATATTCTAGTACAAAACATATTGAAAAATTGAAGGGAATCTCTCATCTTCAGACATAACAGTGTTGCTCTTTTGCCTCAAACATGACTTGTTTCGTTTCTCACACTTGAAAAATTAATATTAATCTACTCCTACTATCAATGTATTTGAATTCAACATCATTATCCCAGAAAAGCAGATGTCTAATTCCGATAGAGGATCAATACTTGTCAGGGATGTAATTTAAACTTAATAGACTGATTTGCTTTGTGTTCATTTTCAAGGTGAGGACCGAATTTGTAGCAAAAAAAATCTTGCCAAAATATTCAGGGAGAGTCAGGGATGAAGCTCTATTGGCCCTAAAAACCTGATTTGGTAACTATATTCATCCAATTAATATATTACCTCTATCTGTTCAAAATAAGTCAAATATTGAATATTTACTAAAAATAACCTATGTTCAGCCAAAGTATTATGGGTGAATTCATACAGCAACATAACTATTGAAGTTCAAGAAGGCTCTAAGAGAAGGCTTACAAGAGAACTGCCAGAAAGAAACCAACGAAAGAAATCAAATATTTTCAATTTGGTTATCTAGTTTGCCGATATTAGTGTTTCCTTAGTGTTCTCTTTGGTTTAGAGTTCTTAGCTATAAATCGAGTCTTTCTCGACACTATCTTAACTATTACAACTTGAAGTGCAGCCTGCGATTCTAGCTGTAGACAACTCACAGACAAAGTTAAACTCTCATGTAAGTGTTGTATAGCATGCAGGCTCGAGGACTCCCCAGGAACACAAATCTCTGGTCCAGCAGAATGGGATTCCACCAGAAGCTGACATTTCTAGGCCAGCACAGCACCCACCTGCCACAACAGTAGAACCTGGGGTTGGACCTTCCCCTCCCACCTGCAGGCAGTGCTTGTTATTGACCTGTGTTTCTCAGCTGCAAGATGTCTTTGGTTTTTTTTTAATGTGACTTGTAAGAACACCAATCTGTCCATTTTCCTATTTTACTACTATCCAAACTGTTTCTAGATGCAAAAAGATACTAATTTCTTCTAATATAAATTCTAATGACAGCTCCTCTACTAATTACATTTTGCAGTGTGTATTTCAGATACAGTATAAAAATGTGATATTCAGAACAGAAGTTCATTATCATCATTAATGTTTTAGTAAACCAAAACACATTTAGAAATAATGATCTTGCATCTACAACAGTAATATTCTTGATATTCCGAAAATGCATCATTACTTACTAATCTGCCAGAGAAGTTATAAGGATTTCAAAAATAAAAGTAAAAAGGGAATTAATGAAGTCAAAAATCATATAAAGGGATGTTACAACTCCTTTGTAGATTCTGAATTTTTATCTATTTTACAAGTTGTTCTTTGAGGGTTTTTGTATTGCTCAGTAACTTTGAAAATTTCCTGGAAAAAATTCAGATATATATAAATAACTATGACATTAATGCATTAATAACATACAAACACATTTGTATATTATAAAACTCCAACCATTTTAGACCCATGTTACATTGTCTGTGTAAGACTTTTTGAGTGAACACAGTAGAATAATGAAGTTCACATAATTTAGCAATAGATTACTGCTGTTAGGGAAAAAGTGGAAGAAAAAAAGACATCTGCCAAAGGGAAGCATAAGCACATTCTGTTTCACTGGGTAACAAAGAAATGAGAGTTGTAGAAATGGTGGAGGGGAAGTAGATTGAGGAGAGTATGTGAGGTGATGAGCCATGGAAATTATATAACAGCATTACAGAAAATAAAAAAATGCTAAAATTGCCCTGTAATTTTTCTTTGTTTTTATTCAGTACAAGTTTATAAAAGGAAAACCATTTCTCCATTGTATGTTCAGCAACTGCCAACGAAGTCATATTGAAAACCCGAACACCTTAAAGAACCCTTGGTGACCTATAGAGGAAAGTCATGTTTCACAAAGAATGATAACTGAAGCAATTTCAATACACTTCCAGAAATGTCTATGGGTGACTATGGTTACTCCAAGGAGACTATGGTATTTCAGTATGCATTAAAATTCTGAGGGAATTATATGTCAGTCTTACTTACTTTAGATAGAAAAAGGTTTTACCTATTACACACACAGAACTTTAGTCTTGCATTAGAGGCCATCTTGCAAAAAATAGGTGATGTTTTCAGAATTTATTTTAGGCATGGTACTGGTAACAGATCACAAAGCCTTTATCCTTATTTTTACATCTTCTTTCTATTAATTATATTGGTTTGATTCAGTTCGGAGTGAAAATACTGATAAGATGCAACTTTTTCAAAAACAGAAACCAAAAAAGCTGGTTTATTCTACAGGGTTCAGTAACGCCATAAAACTAAATGTCCGCATCATTCCTAAGAAGCTTTATGATATTTCGGGGGGATACAATGAAAAATGACAACAGAACCCTGACGTTGTTGTGAAGAGTACTGTTTTGCAGGGGTTTAGGAAAAGGGGGAGGAACAGGGAAAGGAAGAGAGAAATCAGGTAGGCAATTAGTATTTCCAAGTACTCAGCAGAAGTAAGACAGTTGGAAACACAGCTTTTTCTTAGGATTCACTCACTAGGATGTTGAAATAAGGGTATCATCTTCTTTAAATTCACATCCTTGAACATTAAGTGGTTTGGAAATTGTGATGGATTTGTCTCGTAGTTGGTTTTTTTTTCCTTTTTTCACCAACCAGAGAGTGAGGCTGGAGCAGTTGCTGTGGAGAAATAGAAATAGTAAGTTAAACTCTAATTAAAGCATCCAAATTGGAGGGTTGGGATTCAAGCAACAAATCAGTTTTGAGACAATTGCTCTGTCACATAGCAGCTACTGAAAAATTACTTTACACTTCTGTTGCCGTGCCTCATGCCTGTGCTGCTTATTCCTAGAAGCCAAGTGTAGTACATATTATGTAGTTACTGTGAAAGAATAATAACAATTATGCAAGTTAGCTTGAGCTCATTGAAGGTGCAGAAGTGGAGTAAAAATGGCGGGGGAGGTAGACTAATTCTGATTTTTTCAGCATCTGCACTGCAGCACTGCAGTGTAAAGGTGAGAGGCAGTTGCTCGTACATACTACAGACACTTGGTAGAATAACAGCTGTCATAGAACTAGTTTATTTTTACAGTGCAATGTAAAAAATTCTGTCATTAACATGGCAGTGGTGAGATTACAGTCAAACATGGCAACCTTCCTTTTGCTTAAAAATTGATGTATTTCTGTACTATCAGTTGGGCAGCCATTAACAATCATTTACTTCTTAATTTGTTTTTTTTTTTTTAAACAGTAATTGGGAATGTTGAAGAGGTGTGAAGTTTCCTTTTACTTCATTCTTTTCTTTAGTCCTGTGCTGCAACAAACTATCCTTGTTAATCTCACGAAAAAAAATCAAACAAAGAAAAAAACAAACAAAGAAAAAAATTTATTCCAGTGCAGCACATTATAAATTTAAATAACCTATTAGAATCCTTACTTACTTGTTGACATAGGTAAAATCATTTGAAAACTCACATAAATGGACCCTAAGATAGTACTAAGAGAGTAATGAATTCCACTCTCCGTCTTTCGTGTCCTTATAGAGATTTAAAGGAAGGTAGTATAAACATGAATGCTGTAAAATCATATGTGAAAAGAAGGTTAATGCTTGGATAAGTAAATTAACCCAAAAGGAATGAGCTGGTTAGAGATCGACTGCTGTGCATAATGTGGACCAAACCCACAAAAAATTCTACCTGGTTAGAGGTAAGATAAAAATATTTTCAATTTGACCTTGGCATTAAAAAAATACTGTGACTCTTCCTTGAATTTTTGCCTCATGCAGTGGAAAGTTATCATGTCATTTCCCCTCTGCTGCCCCACGGTAATGAAATCATTTCTCTTTAGGGTAAGCAGCTGATTTAGGGAAACTCATGTGAAAAGAGCTGTGTTGCAAATCAGATTTGTCAGCTAGTAGCAGACAAGTAACTATTATTAGCTGTTACAGCAGGCAAGATATAAATGTCATTTTTTTTCTGAAAGGTGAAGTTAAACTTTTCAGTTTCACTAGAGAAGATTTCTGTCACAGTTTTAAACAGTGCTATATGTGGAAGCTACCCCTCTACCATCTGTCATAGCAAGTGATATTTTGGGGCCACATTGTAACCCAGATGATGACTAGCTCACAACCTTGACCAAAATACTTTCTGTGAATGAATTACGTATGCACTTAGGGTCTAAATTCAGCTTGCTGACTTGTAGGTCAGCACCTCTGGAAGAGCTCTAAGGGGCTTAGGAAAGACAGGAACATACTGAATAATGCAGAACATTTTACATAGGGATTAATGGAACCTAAACCTGAACATGCTGATACGTACCTACTGTTCCTGCTACCTAACAAAATCAAATGGGGACAATATTCTCTCCAGTGTTTTTAGCCCACCTTGAACAAAGAAGTGGTGTAATTTTTCTGAACTGGTGTAAATTGTTAAACCTCTTCATCCTTTCAGTGCTGAAAAATCTCAACTTTTGACACTAATTTAATCTTTAAAAGCCATTTTTGATGATTTTGACAGGTGAGGCTTTACAAATATGAACACTGAAGACTATTGTTCTGAATCTTACATTCTATGTATGATTTTTCCAAAATGTATCGCTGCTACAAATGCAATGTAGAGCTTTGATATTCTGGGTTACTGCAGAAAGGTGGAAGAGACAAAGCAGTTTTTCCTGCAGACTGGGGAAACAGTTTGCTGCAATTTAAAAAGCATCACAAAGAATTTGAGAAAGGACTAAAAACAGGTCAGGCCATATCTGAGGCAAAGTAGGGAATGCTGGCAACACAGACTAGGGAGACAGATGATTTCTTTTTTCCTGTGCTATGTGCTGCTGATGTGCAATAACTGCAGAGAGATTGCTTTGTGATACACATTTCTGTGGTGTCTTTTTTCACCCTTAAATAAACAGCACTAAATTTTCTGAAACCTTGTTGGTCACAGATAAACTCCTCAGTGCTCATATGAGAGCCATAGGGCAACTACCAATCCTGTATTGGGTATCCTAAGATCTGGTGGAAGGATAAGGGCACCATGACTATAAATTCAAGTGTAGAGGCTGAGGACTGTGCATCCTCACCTGAACAAAACTCAGATTTGCACTTCTGAAACCTTAGCAGAATACCTTAAGGGATCTTGTGAGTGTCAAAGCCCTAGTAAATGAACATCACAGGAGCTATGAAAGTGTCTAAAATGATTAAAAGTCTATTCCATTTTAAGAAGACTCTTTTGACCACTAAATTTTGGAACAAGAATTCCAGATTTCAAAACAGGTTCACTATAGTCCTTTTGTGTCTTATGAATGATGCTGATTTAGGAACACACAGAAATAAAAAAAAAATATTTTAAACGTGTAGTTATGTTCTTCAGTGCTTACATATCAAAGTATATTTTCACCTTCCTTAAGCTTATTTCACAGTTATTTCAACAGCACAGCTGAAAATAACTGAATCTTGAAGCTATAATCTCGCTCCAAAAAATATAGTATTTCACCTGTGCTAAAGTGAAGGAAGAAAATTTGAAAAAAAACCGTATCCACGATTTTAAGACCAGCTGTTGCCTAGCAACTCTGCTGAGGATGATGGGATTCCTCTAACACACAGGCCAAAGAGAGCTGCTTGGTTGTGGGCACAAGGGGTGTCTCCCCATGCCCCCACAGTACCATTAGATAAAGTTCTGGACTCCAAAAAACCCTTTCTGGCAGTCCAGTGGAGGCTTTTTGTTTTATTTTTCTTAAGTTATTCTTTGCACTGGTCCATTCTTTCTGGGACTTGATTTTCCATGCCATTCTGGTGGCTACACAACATGCCTTCAGACTCATTTAACTCATATTTATTCCATATGAATCTTCTGGCTTCCACTATGGTTCTGTACTGTAGTTGTTTTGGAGCATGTAACCAATCTCTTCCCAAAAGTGCAGCTGAGCCAAAATGATTAAACATTTTAGACTGTAGCCAAACAAGTTCAAATTCAGGCAGTTCCATTCCTAAAATAGGCCCAAGCTCATGCCCCCAAAATCATCACATTACAGCAGCTGTCCTCCCACTATTCTACATCTCAGTATCTTCTCCAGAGCCCTGAAGAGCGCTCTTCTGTAAGTGCAGCTTATGAAATCCCACTGCTGGTTAGAAATCGCAGCAAGCCACGGGTGATGTCCTTGCTTTGCAGCATCTTATGAGTGGGTTCTCTGCCCAGGAATATACCACTCCTCCATGAAAATTTTGTCAGTGCACTTTGGGGATTTCTCTGGGGAAGATGGGCAAAAATGACTATTTTATGGCTTATTTATCATTTTAACAATATGCTCAAATTTAACTAGATTTTTTTTTAATGTAAGTGGGAGTGAGGGGGAGGATTTTGACAAGTCTTGAGATTATTCAACCTCTTCTTTTGTTCCAAGCTACTGTAGAAATATATGAGTAAAATTTAGATTCAGCTTTTGTCTAAGGAAAAAAAAACCCACAAACAGAAAAAAAACCCCAAACACCAAAACATATGATGAATCTTTCTTCCTCTCAGCCAATTTAAAATAAAATTTTGATCCAAGACCACAACACATATATGAAGTTTTACTTTATATACACTTAAGCCCAAGTTTTAGCTTGAATCTTTCCAAAGTTTGCCCACACTTTCAAACCGTTCTGTTTGAAAATCCTGGCAAATCTGGGCCAGGCTTCTGCTCCCTTTAGGAAAGTGCTTAACACTGTCTCTCTGTAGAAAATATGGTGTCTAAACAGTATTTTGTGTAACAGAGCTATGTTGAACATTAGTGTCACACCTAACAGAAATGCTTCATTACTATTTTTTCCCGGATGTAAGGCATTATATCCATTATTAGTGCTACTTTCAGGTTTGAGGTTTTTTCCCTCTCCTTTTCCAATCTTTCCTACTCTATGATTAGTTGAGAAGCAGTAAAACTGTGATAAGCCAGGAGGACTGGTAGTGAACTGACAGCTAAGTATGTCTTTATGTATTTTTACCTTTATAGACATAAAGGTATCAATACATATCCATATAGAAATCTTCAGTTATGTATGAAAATACTATTCGTTGATGGTAAATCTCAATGTGAAACAAGGGGAGAAAAATATGGAGATGATATTACAAATGTAATAGCTAGTTTTGCTTTTTTTCAGTTTTGTGAGTCAGCTTCGATTGAAATATTTCTGAGGCTTTTGGCTTGATACAGATATTTAACAATATTTAACAAACAGGTGTCACAATTCCATTGAAACCAATTTGGGTACATTTTTATTGCAACAATGTAATCAAAACTACGCTGCCAGTTTATGACAGCCAAATTATCTGCAGTTTGAAGA
Source organism: Melanocharis versteri (assembly GCA_013397845.1). Taxonomy (NCBI): domain Eukaryota; kingdom Metazoa; phylum Chordata; class Aves; order Passeriformes; family Melanocharitidae; genus Melanocharis; species Melanocharis versteri. The sequence continues at coordinate 65,494 of VZTG01010463.1, read as the reverse complement.
AAAGCCAGATTTCACAATAAAGCTGATAAGAACAAGATCAAAGAATAATCATCTTTTCAAGTCTTTTCCTCACTAAGCTGAAATATTAGGCATTCTCATATGCCTGTTCTAGCAGCAATACAACTGCTCCTCAGATAGGTTGATGCTTACGTTGCCGTTAGTGGTGCCACACTTCTTACTGCACACTGACTATATTTGTAATAAAACATTTTCCCTCTGCTGAGCTGCAGTTATCACTCACAAGGTAGTAAATAGAAACACTGCTCACAGTGGGAATTGAAGATACTAAAACCTTTTAATTTTTTTTTTTTTGTCCCTGATCTCACCAGGTTTAGTCCCTTTCCTGTGTATATCTTTTTCTTCTCTCACTTTGAATTTGGGCTGTATTTACTCCTTTCCCTTTCTAGATCATTTAACTCGATTCCCTGGTTTATTTCTAGTTCAGCCACTTTTCCAGGTATTTGTGTAGCCCTTTCATACTTATAGGCTCAGTTTTGCCTACTGCTACTTTTTAGTCCATCTCTTGCCTCATTTAATTTCCTTCCATTTTGCTTCTTTTCCAGTTCCAAGTTTTGCTCAGTTATTTGTATTCTGATTCCAGTGGAATGCAATTAAGTTCTTTTCTTGCTCAGCCTCAACTACTTGAGAGTAAACTAAAATGGGTAAGTTTTGAAATTGCAAAGGAATGCCTTCTCCATTATTAATGAATTAAAATGGGAAAAGGAAATGAATACTATAGGCTGAACTATTAGAAGAGAATAGTCCTGGTGGACTGAATGAATAGTAAAGGGGAAGAAATGCATAGACTGGGAATGGGAGATAGAATAAATTAAATTACAAAAAATGAAATAAAAGGACCAAGTAAGAGAAAGGAAATGATTTAGAGGAGTAAAGAGAAATAAGGTAGTAAGCAAAAACTGCAAGATGAAAAGAAAGAATAAGCTAGGCTCCATGGGAAACACTCGAAAAGCACCAAAGAGAAAATTAACCAGATTCAGGTGAAATAAAAGTCCAAATATAAATTAATGCATGATTAATGGAAAGATACTAACATGAAAACAATTATAGGATTAGATTCTACTTACAGGCTCATGATGCAAGTAGGCAAAAAGAAACAGAACTGATTTATTTTTACAGCTTTGTTGATTTGAGTGCTGATACGATGCCTGGTGCTTTTTCAATCACTGTTGTGAGGTACTTGGGGGGCAGCACTCCATTGCCTGGTCATACTGGGTTCTGCAACGGTGCTTATCAAGTGGGCTTACTTGAATATTTGGCAAGAAGACAATTCTCATTTTCCCTACACCTTTGTTACCTCAAATGGATATTACTGCAATGCTTTCTACATGGGGCACTCCTTCAAAACACTTACAATTTGTAGATGGAATAGAACATTCCAGCTCACTTCTTTAGCAGCATTTCATGCAGAGAGTAGTTTGTTTTGACCTTTTAAATGACTTTTAAAGTGGTTTGGTACTCATCTAGGCAAGAAACAGCCTGTCTCTTTTTGTGTCTCCTGCACAGCTGAAGTCACCTGAGGTACTTCAGCTAAAAGCCCCTTCCTGGTAATAAATGAACAGGAGGAGGCTGATGGCAAAGTGTTGTCAGTGTGAAGTCCTTGACTTTGAACCAAGTTTTATTATATTTTTACTGGGATCTCTTAAAAACTAGATCTGATCATATCCGGAAATATTAAATGTCCAGGGAAATAAAGGGAGACAGGAGAGACCAGTTAGGCAGTAAGGACAAACTGTTGGGACACTGCTAGTCAAAAGGTGAAGTAAAGGGCAGAAGTACAGGCATGAAAGATGAGGGGGAATTAGCTGATACTAGAATCTGAAAGGTATGTTCAGTGGTGAGCCCTGTTTCATACTGAAAATTAAGAATACCTTGAATGTAAACTGGAGGTAGAGAACCATTTTGCATCTGATGAAGCTGACCTTGCCAGATTATTTTTCAATTTTGCAGTAGTTTTATACAATGTTTTATAGGATCTGTGTGTAAACTAAAACAATATTATCCTGGAAAGAGTAAATATTTACCATATATAAACAAAAGGAATTGCATTATATATTGCTGTTTCTTCTAGATTACCTTTCTAAACTTCATCTTTCCTTCTCAGGGACTAGAAGCCATTTCAGCAATTGATTCTGAGACAATGGTTATTGCTCAGTTATTTATTTTTTCCCAGTGCCTGGAAGGTGGAAGAACTGACTGAAGGTTTTTATTGTTCAGTTAGACCTTTGCACATGAGAAGAGCAGGATTCTGCATACATGATGAAAGCGTGTCAAGCAGTGGCTGTCAATGGAAGGAAGAAGTAAAGGCAGCCCAAGCTTAGGTGATCACCCCTATGACAGAGGAGCACACAGAGAGGGAACAGACATCTTGTTGATGTCCCTGCGGAATGAAGGCAGAGAAATGTTCTTGACAGTGGCAACCATGGGATTTCTCTCTCTGTCAGTGAAAGTAAAGCACAACTGACAGTCTCAGCTTGGAGTATGGCATCAAGAATGGGAATAGCACTGCAGGGTAAATGAGCCATGGGGAGAAGTGCAGTCCAGGGATTGAACGGTGATTTTTAGAGCTTTAATTAAAAAAACCCTATCATTAGTAAGTATCCTTAAAATAAAAAAAGAAAAAAAAAGAAAATGGAAAAAAAGAAAAAAAAATAAAAAAGAAAAAAGGGGGAAATGGAGAAAAATTTAAAAAGAAAAAAGAGAAAAAAAGAAAAAGGAAAAGAAAAAGAAAAGAAAAAGAAAAGAAAAAGAAAAGAAAAAGAAAAGAAAAAGAAAAGAAAAAGAAAAGAAAAAGAAAAGAAAAAGAAAAGAAAAAGAAAAGAAAAAGAAAAGAAAAAGAAAAGAAAAAGAAAAGAAAAAGAAAAGAAAAAGAAAAGAAAAAGAAAAGAAAAAGAAAAGAAAAAGAAAAGAAAAAGAAAAGAAAAAGAAAAGAAAAAGAAAAGAAAAAGAAAAGAAAAAGAAAAGAAAAAGATGAAAAGTGAAAAGAAAAGGAAAAGTGAAAAGGGAAAAGGAAAAAGGAAAAGTGAAAAGGGAAAAGGAAAAGGAAAAGGAAAAGGGAGAGAAGGAAAAACCCTGCCCAAACAATGTATTTCTATATGGTAGATTAGAGGAAGAGTGCATGAGATGACATATACCAATTTCATTTTCAGGACATTAGAGCGAAATATAAGTATTTTTGTTTTTATGTTCATTATACAACAGTGATTATTTAAATAACTTTTTCTTGTTTTGCAAACTTGCTGGAGAAGTCAATGTGAAACATCCATTTTTGCTTTTCTATCCATTTCTGTACAATTGCTTAGTACCAGCATCAGCTGCAACATCAATACTTCTTGTATCATACGATTAGTTGCTATGACCCTCATGTCAGCAGCAGGGCTCAAACTATTTGCTTACTTGTACAAAAGAAACACATTTGTTTAGACAAAGGGGGATTATGTTAAAAGACATTAAGCATTTTATATTTATTTATTTATTTATTAAGTATCAGAAAGTTTTCAGGTAAAGTAGTATTTTGAAAATACTAATATCACAACACAAGCCCGACCTCCTCTGCTGAGTCACAGTTTTAGGCAGAAACTGAACTGATAAAAAATAAAAATCTTAGAAATTTTTTACTAGTTTGAAATATCTCTGATCTTCATTTATGAAGAGATTAAGATGCTTATTTGGGTAAAGCAGAGTTGGCTTTTCATTCCCAGTTCATTGTCCAGTACATCTGAGTTCCCAGTTTATGTATAATTTTAGTGATTTTGAGAATATTGATTTGTCAGAAAAGCTGGAAAGAGCTCAATAAAATTGACTTGTCCTGCATGGAGAGCACCACTACAGCTTAATATGTTATTATCAGTCTTACAAAAAACCCTTTTTTTGTTCTTTCTATGAAGGTGCATTCCCTACAGAAATGAAGTTAAAAAATATATTAATATAATGCAACAGTAAAAATTAATTTTGTAGGTAAATAATTCAAACTAAATTTTGGTCAGAGTTCAGGGAGTATTCAAATCTCTATATTACATGCTCTCTTCTGTTATTTTGTTCTTAATAATTTTTTTCCTGATTACATGTCTCTCTGGTTTTTTCAGTGTATGGATACGTGCCCCTAATGACCTTAAGGACTGTTCTACACTGTTCATTTTTTATTATTGCTTCATAGCTGTTAATTCATTTTCACAACACCTCTGTGACATGAAGACAATCTGTTAGCTGTTTTTATTAGGACAAATGTTTAAAAAGTCTGTAAAATCCAGAGATTTTTAGGTGCTGTAATTTCTGTTACAAACAATACAGAAAAAAACATCAGTGAGAAACTTAAGGGCAAATATAGAACAAGATGAAAAAGGTTTTAATCATTCACAGCACAGAAATGTGATTTTTTCCCCAGTGCTCATATGTTTTCTGCGGGGATAGGGTGTCAGAAACAACTATATTAGAGTCATTGATGCAAGCTCCCTTACTCCTGCAGGAAGATATATCATGAAGACTGAATGCTGAAGTCCAAAGAATATTTATTCTGTACTCAGGCTATGGAAGAGGTTCAGCTCATGTTTAGTCCACCAGGCTATAAAATTCCTCTACACCTAGTTGCTGTAGGTATATTTCTACAGCGAGCAAATACTAGTCGAGGGGCTGAAACCATGAGCACAAGCGTTATCATGATGGGATGGTGGAAATAAGCAACTGTGTGCTTTTATCCAAGATTTTTCATCTCCTTTGTGTCCCCAGTCTCCAAAATTAATCATTAGTTTATGCAAATAAACTTGAATCACAAATCCATTTGTCTTAGCCCTCTATTTTCTAGTGACTTTGAGCACATCAAAACCCAAAAGTTTCAAAACGCAAACCTGAAGATATGATTAACCCTTAGGAACACTATCTGTACTTGATATGCACCAATTTGAAAGAAGTTAAAGTTCAAAACACACATCCAGTTGGGGTCTATTTACATCAATAGTAAAATTCCCTAGCTCATAATGAAATCCAGTTACTATTGTTTCCAAGGAAAATACCCTAAACATTTAAAAATCTTGCCTATTAAAAACAAAATTAAGCCCACTAAAGCAAAGCTCTTGGTTTGTGACTGTCACTTTAGTCAGATTCTGCAAATTAGTGTAATGTGGATTACTGAGGAATGAGATTGCCAAAGTGAGCTGACTTTTGTTGTTTCACTTCATTTGACATAGAAAACTACTGCCTACAGGTGGGTCTTCCTTTCCATTATTCTGTTCTGTCAGATGAACTGAATTACTTGAACAAAGGTCGAACTCCAGCCGGAGATTTGCTGGTGTGCTATATTAGACCCCAAGAAACCATATTAGATTCAAAGGCAAAAGGCTAAAATACTTGTTATTACTTCATAGCATTGAACAGTCCACAGAGAAAGCGTGAACAGAAGGTGGAAGAAGCAGCAATACAGGGGAACAAAAATCCTGCTTGCAAGCATCCTCATTTATTTGATCAAGTGCACATTCATGTTCACCTTGCACGGGTGAAATACCGTTTCCTTATGTGTCAGTGGTGTGGAGGGAAGTCTTTGACAGCAGAGACAAAATACCAAAGCAGTGACAAAGTGTTTCAGGCAAGCAGGAAAAACAAAACCTGTTCCAGCAAATATGTTAGCAGATCAATACATACAATACCCTGCACAGCCACCCAGCCCTAAAGTTAAAGAATGCCAATTGAAATGCTGAATAGCCTCTCTGCCTTCAAAAAGTCAATGGCTGCTCAAAATCCTGAATGCTTTCTGTAAGAGTTTCATTTAGCCTTTCAGTTACAAAAGAAAAGAAGGAAAACATGGGAAATCATACTGTCTGCTATAAGAAGGTACAGAAAATCTATCTAAAGGCCAAAATATACCGTAAGCTGGTGTTCTGTGAAAAGAGAATATTTATTTAATACTATTTATTTGGTCATTTTTTTCAGGTGACTGTTTATTCTTTTGTTTGTGGACTACTGCATACAGTGAAGCTAAGGAGCCAAGGTTTCTGCACTGCTTCTGTACTCGGTGAGGTTCCCTGACTCTATGCACAGTAAAGAGTGAAGATGTGCTCCATTCCTTTCATCATTACCTGTATAAAATAGTAAAAAGCACTGCATTTTAGATTGATTAACAGAGTTAAAAAATCTGATTTTTAGACACAAACAGCTGAGAAAATTATTCCTCTACAAGAAGGCTTTTTTTTCTCTGATGATTAGATTTAAATGCCCAGGTGCTAAGTACACATAGTGCTTTTGTAGTCCTTTCCAGGGCACGGAAGGTGTGTTTTGCTGACTGACTCCAAATTCTGTTTAATACATCAATTGCCCATGACTACTAATTCTGAATTCCAAGACCCTTTTCTCCACAGCAGACAGAATTATTTAATTTATTTTTTCTTTCATTTTTTTTAACACTACCCTTTCTGCATTAAACTATGCCAAAGAATGTAGGCAGTGGAGAGTAAAAAAGAAAAGGTTACTGCAGCTACTGTGACAAAAAGGACAGGTTTCAGTCAAAGAGGGTAAGTGGATTTAATAATTTTGAAAGTGTTTGTTGACTGCTCTTATCTCTAGTATTTTGAGAAAGTGGACAAATCCCTAAACTCTGCACGCTGTTGTCCCACAATTAGGCACTGTAAACTCAGCTAGCATCTAAGATGAGTGGTTACCTCAACACAGCCAGCATGTGTCTATTGTGTACAGCAATAGAAGTGGCTTACAGGAATGAAAAGAGTGGAGGCAATCAGGAAAAGATAGTTTGAAAAAAAAAAGGGGGGGGGGG
>VZTG01010463.1:0-58656 GCA_013397845.1 Melanocharis versteri | reverse complement strand
GTGGGGGGCAGGCATTTTCCCTTTTGTGAGGAATGAAAACTCAAGGCTTTTTTGATTGCAATTGAAATCCTAAGCTATTTCTATGTCTTTAATCTCGACTACTAACAAAACAACGCTTCTTTTCTTCTCAGGCCAGTAATTTCTGTGAATTCTGAAAGCTGTTCAACTCTGTAAGTATTACATCTTCCCAGCCTAGATTATCACAAGATACTTTAACACAGCTTTCTAAAGACTTTGAAACCACCATTATTTCTATTTTCCGTTGTCTTGACTGACAGCTTTTATCCTCCCACTATCTTGGTGGTGAATTTTTTATGGCACCTATCCCATCTCCTAGCTCTTTGGTTGATATGGATCTAGTCTTCTTCTTACCTGCTGGTCTGAATTAAACACCAGATTCCAATGAATTACTAGTGAACTGAAGAGGATTTGTGATCGAGACACAACAGGGGGAACATTCCATAGTAGGCTGAGAGCTCTTGAAAACAGTGCCACACTGACATCCCAGTGAGTCCAGGGAGACTTGTGAATGCTTTGCACTAGAAAAAAACTAAAATTGTTTCTCCCTGGTAACGCAGCAGCAATTAAAAATCATTAGGGTTCATACAATGCAGCTTTACTAATGGCCATCAACTTTGTGCTGCTGTCGTCATCACACCAGTGTAATCTGATAATCAGTCTTCACACACAATTTTTCCTCCTCTTTAGACAGATGTGGGTAAAGTCCGGTTAATAGTGGCACCCAGAAGAATTTTCCCAGTGATAGAATCTCATTTTACAAAAGTTTTGATTTCAAATATAAATTACACATATTAAAGACATGGTTTTCCAGGCAGATAGGCTTGTATTAGTGACAGTCTAAGCAGTGTTCAAACAGAAAAGTCTGGGTGTGATATATAAGGGAAAGAAACAAAAATCTCTAAAAGTTACTTTCACAAACAGCCACTTCTGCTGAGACATAAGAAAATACAGGTAGAGAAGCTAAAGGGAGAGTTGATATATTTTGCCAGGGAACTTAGAGATGTACCTTGTGGAGATAGATCCTTAAATCCCACTGGGTAGCAAATATCCAAGGTGTTTCTGCAAAGCTTGAGCTTTGCTTGCAGCTCAGTTATCTGCTTAGGTGACAAATCAACAAACCTTTGAGAAAGCTCATGCCCTTCAGATAATGCTCTGGATGTTACAGTGTGAGAAGAAATCTTTGGAAAAGTGGAAAGCAACATGCAGAAAGGTGACATTTCAGTACTTTCACAAATATTCAGTAGTGTGTGATTTAGCATATATTTTCGGTCTCATTTGTGTTTCCATGAATAAACATATAACATTAAAAAAATATATAAACTACAGAGTGTCAGAACACTGGCTGCATTTTATTCACGTTTTAGGGATGACTTGCCAATATCTTCATACTGGATTTTCACTTTGTCTTATAAAGAAAATTGTATTCTATCTACAACACAAGTAAAAAATGACACAATGAGTACTGCACAGTGCTAACTTTACTTCACAGTGCCATCTTTATAATACGGTTAGGCAGTAATCCAAATTACCCCTGGATATCTCATCCTGAGAAGGAAATTAGAGAACCATAGAATCATATAGGTTGGTTAAGACTCTTAAGATCATTGGGACCAATCACTAACCCAGCACTGTGAAGTCCACCATTAAACCATATCTCCAACTGCCTCATCCACAAGTCTTTTAAATACCTCCAGGGATGGTGACTCCACCAGCTCTCTTAGCAGCCTATTTCAGTGCTTGACAACTCTTTCCATGAAGAAATTTTTTCCTAGTGTACAATCTAAACCTCTCTTGGCACAACTTGAGGCCATTTATTCTTGTCCTGTCACTTGTTACGTGGGAGAAGAGACTGACCCCCACCTGTCTAAAATCCCTTTTTCAGGCAGCTATGGAGAGTGATAAGGTCACCCCTGAGCCTCCTTTACTCCAGGCTGAATAACCCCAGGACAACTTGTGCTCCAGACCCTTCACCAGCTCCCTTGCCCTTCTCCGGACTCGCTCAAGCATCGCAATGTCTTTCCTGTAGTGAGGGCCCCAAAACTGAACATAAGACTTGAGGCATGTCCTCACCAGTGCCGAGCAATAATAATTACTGGATTTGGTGAGTGACTTAAGTGATGAAAGTACTGCAAAAAAATTCCTATATAAAGCTATAAAATACAATCTATAAATGTAAAATATTTTTTTTATAATTCTCAAAAAGAAGCACAAGGAAGTTACAGGAAAAAATGGGCTTGATTATCTTAACAAGTAAGTTATCAAGAAATCATGTAAGTGTCAAATATCGAATGAAGTTCATATATTTTCATTGTTTCATTTGCAGTATTTTTAAACAAAGCTAAACAAAAAATCTTTATTTCCAATTTTGTCAAAAGCTTTTAAAACATCTATTACATTATAGGTGCAAATTTTGACTCTAACCTCTATGTGATAAATAGAGATACTAGGTTTTTCATTAGTTCAGGGATGATAGCCTCCAAATATAGACATGAGAATTTGAGTCTAGGTCTGTTGATTCATGGGATAAACTCCCTCTGCAAAAATTGGTGAATTTCTTCTTCAGAGCCTATCTTGTGGCTCTTAAAGAAGCCAATCTCCTGCTTTCCATCTCTAGGAGAGGTATTATACTAAGCAGTCCTCAGCAGAGAGGACAATTATTTATCTAGAACAACCAGTAACATAAGGCTATATTCTCCTTCTTTCGCAAAATGTAGGAAAGACTTGGGAGAAGCCAAATAAAAACCCATTTGTGGCTCTCTTTAAGTTCACAGAAGAAGTCCGTCCTATCCCTCCCAACCACACATACCCACCTGGTTCCCTCCACAAATTACTGAATTTCTGTCTCATGTACTTTTTGCAGAAGAACCACATTGCACGGGAAGTGCATAACCTCGTTTTGCCCCCTCCAATTCTACTTTCCACTGCCTGTCGTTACTTACTTCAGAAAACAGGCCTGATAAAGAATTAATTTTTTTCCTGCTCTTAAACTGTGCAAATGCGAGGCTGCGTGTCCCAGACCGTCACTGGAAGCCAGAGGCACAGAGTTTACAGAAACAGTGATGTACTGCCTTAATTCTACCCATCAGAGTATAAGCTGATACTAAAACAATTGGATACTAAAAAAAGAAGAAAAAAAGGCCTAAACAAGATAATAAACATTCCTGTAAGTAGCATGAGAAACAGCATAAATCCATGCTTTCTGTTGAAAATAATCCATCTTTATTGATCCTTTAACTTAATTTTCTCTGACTAAGATTCAATTTCCAAACTCATCAAAGCACAACTTTCTCTGATGTTATTAGATCTTGTTCAGTCCCCCACAGACTTAAGGTGTTTTACTCCCAATATATGCGTATTTTAATTTCTTAGACTTTTCAACACTGGCTTTAATATAGACAGCAGACCAACTAAGATCTGTTTTGCTGGGTACTGTATGTAGATCAGGCTTGGAGATGGTGGTGAAATTCAACAAAAGATGTCCCTATTAGTGTAGAACCCAAAAGCTTGGATACTCAGCTGCTGTATCTATGAGTTTGTTCCAGATTTGGATAGCTGCTTTCAAGTACAAGCTTTCATGCAGAATTTGTTCTCACTTTCTAATGCTACGAGTAACTCACCTACTTATACCGGTAAAGGTCTTTTATGAACAAGGGCCACATTAAAGCTTTGGGTTCAGCAGGGGTTCATACAACCCTGAAGATAACAGGTTAGTCTGTACTAGCTCCCTGGAACTGCGGGTCATGTACCCATACCGGGATACGGAGCGTGGGCTGTGGTGTGCTCAAAGGAGGGAGAGGAAATGGAGCAGCTGCAGAGCCGCACAGCAGCCAGGAGTGGCCATTAATCTTGCTGGAAAAAGAAAAGGGAGGAGGAAAATAACAGGTATATACAGAACTCAGAACACATCCAGGCAGAAAAAATCCCAAACAACAAACCAAAACTAAAGCCAACCAACAAACCAATTATTGGAATAAGACTTAATATTTGGGAGTTTGGAAGGGAGTTAAACAGATTCTGGAGGTAGGTTGGAGTAATATCAATGTTGATATTGCTCTGAAACTGACTTTCAGACCACTTTATGCAGTGCTTTCCTAAATGAGGTTGGCACAGAAGAATTGCTGTTGACACACTGCTAAGGGGTAATGTCAGAACTCAGTCGACTCAGAAAAAACAGACAGGAAGACCAAGAAAACAGTGAGCACTAGAAAGATGAAAAGTGGTGTAGTTAAATAGGAAATCTATCTGTTGGAAATGATGGTGAAAGAAAATTATCTGCTAGTTATTTCTCAGAAATCCACTCACCACCAATGACACAGCGATGACAAACGAAAACAGGAAGCCCAGATACTTTGGATAGAATACTGTGCAAAGTTTTGGTTATGCGTTCTTGAAAAAAGCATCTTTCATCTGCAATAAAAGAACAAGTTGAGCAAGATAAAAGGAACTATAACAAGGAGCCTGCAAGATTTGCTCATCTTAGCACAGAAAAATACAAACTGACAGGATAAGGTTATTCACCTTAAAGGCAATAAAAGGTAAATACCCAAGAAATTAACTGTTAAAAAGCAATGGTAACAGGAATGAGCTGTCTATAGATATATTTAAGTAGATTCACATAAAAAGATTCCTAATCATCAGAAGGATGAAGTCCTATAGCCATTCTTCGGGTAGCTTTGGTGAGATGAGAAATTCTTAAATGATTTGATAAACTTAAGAAGTTTGCATTTGACATTATTGGATTCAGTGACCATGGAGATAGCTTTCTACTGTGTCATGACAGTAAATTCTGTAGGGTCATTTTAAAAGTCTAAGAATTTCAGATCTATAATATCTGTTAAAACAGAACAACCTATGTGGAGGAAGTATGAAGATAAAAAATGGCTTCTTTTTAAAGTTTTCTTTTTGTTGAAAAATATAAATTATGACATACAATATTTTTCTACCAATTCATAAATTTTAAAAATCAGAATTATTGTGCACCAATCCAAAGAAGAAAAAATGGAAACAAAAATTCAGATTGCATGATCTAAATGTGAGAGGACTGAGGGCCCTTGAAATACAATCTGTTTTTCTCAGACCAGAGGAATCAAAAATTATCACCAGTTTACAAGCATTTAAACATACCAACAATCACTGAGGATGATCTGTTGCTAATTATTCTCTTGGTTAACAAATTTGAAAGAGAACACAAAGAACAAAAAGAAAAAATAAGCAAGAAATATCTATCTGTAAGTGTGTATTTTCTGGAGAAAAAAAATAAACTCTGTAAGTGCTGTTGAGAGGGTCATGGGAAGAAGAACACCTATGTTATTTGCTTTGCAAATAAAGCAAAAAATCTGTATTCCAAGCACCTCAGACCAGCACTTTTATAAGATTTCAATTCAGGAGAGCAATAGATTAAAAATAAATGGGGTATGTGGTCAGATATAAAGAATAAAAAAAGAAAAAAATATTTTTTAAACTTAGTTGAAGGAAGGATCTTGTCCAAAATGATAGTAAACAAACTCAGTCTTGGCATAATTTCATAGAAATAGAAAACGTTTAACAACTTTAGAAGCTCAAGACCACCGATTGGTCAACGCAGTTTTGTTTCTCTTTGCCTTTTACAAACATTTACGCTCATTCATAACAAGCCTCACGTGAGTGGTATAATTAAACCTGAATTGAATTTTATGCACAGAAAAAGGCATTTGAATCACATCAAATAGCCTTAAATCTGAGTTTGCCTGAAAAAGTGAGTGAAAAGTGACTGAATGCAACGATTCGTCACTGCAACGAGCTTTAGACAGAATGTTTGATATATTTGACTTCTGAAATTTCACAAAACTCTAATGATGCTATTTCATGTACCCAGACTCCAGGGTCTGGAGTGGCCATTCTGATGGTAGGGGTTTTTTTTCAGTTTTCTCAATTTCTATGATCCAAACTCTCACCAAAAAGAAAAAAAGAAATCTAAACATGTTTTTAATGCCATCTGCACAAAACTATAAAGCAGGTGATTGAAGGGCTATTTCAAATTCCAGTAGTCAGTAAGAGTCTTCATAGGAACAGAGCAAAGGTCTAAAGAGTGCTAAGTGCTGTCCATCAGTGACAGCCGGCTCCTTAGCTGGATAGGCTACTAACCTTGTTTCAGTGTTATTCGTGGAGTTTTGCATGCTGAAGTCCCTTCCTTATCACATAAAAGGCTACAGCACTGCTGCACTGATTATGCTGCACCCCTTGGGTATTTCTAAATTTACCCTAGAAAAAAGAAGTGCTTGGATGAAGTCCTTGAGTGCCATTAAGTGCTCTGTCAGTTGTGCCCATTCTCTCTGTAGGGTAAAAAGTAACCTACACAACTTTCATTAACTCAGCTGTCTTCATGTTTATAACTAGAGTTTAAATTATTTTCCTAGACCTATTTAAAATCACACTTGGCATTTCAATGGTCCTTTAGAGAGCAAATCTTGGCACAAGTATCCTATGATACAACATATGAAAGTCATCATTATTTCAGTCAAACAATCTAATAGAAGAGTAATTAACTAAATCAAGCATCATGATAAAAACCAGAACAGCACATTATCCAATTAGGCCTTATCACAACATCCTCATTTTAAAACTCTCTAAATTTCACCAGCAAATCTTCACCTCTTGTACCTGACAGGCACACAATGAATTTTCATACCTGGATCTTGCAACCTGCTCCCTAGGAAAAGAACCATGCCTTTGCTCTGCTAAATTGCAGAACTCAAGTAAGTAGAAAAGGACATCCCACTGCCTATGCTGTTGCCAGCTACTCTCCCCAGCACTGAGAGCCTTACTTGCTCTTGGGCATTAAGATCCAAGAGATAGTCAGGTAAAAGTCTGTCTAAGCCTAAGCTCTGAGGGTTGCCTTGAGTGAGCACTCGATGTGTTGGGGAAGCTGTGAGAACGCAACAAGGCAACTTTTCCGAAAGGCAAGTTCAGATCCCTGAAGTCTGGGGGAAATATATTTTAATTAAAACACAGAATATGTGAAATCTTTGGTTGCCCAAACTGCACAAGCCTGAAGAGCAGTTAACTGAGACCATTGTGAGTCTGGGGAACGATAATTGCAAAAATGGTCTATTAAAAAATAACTGATGACAAAACCAATTCGAATGATGGTAAAAACTTTACTAGCTACAGACTTACTTTCGCAAGTGTAAAAGCACCAGTATGCCCTTTTTTCAAAACCATGTCTCTTGAAACATTCAGCTTTGAAAAGCCTGCAGAACACCTTTTATATTAAAAAATATTGTCAGCAAAGCAGGTTTTGAATAAAAATATTGCAGTGAATTTCATAATGCGAAAAGAACCCCTTAACTTTTAGGTTTCGTACAACCTATTAAGGATAAATTTTGCAATATCATCCTTGTAATGAGATTATTTGACTAGATAATCTTTGTGTAATAATGTATTCAATGTACTGCTTTGAAATATAAATCAATTATTTTCAACCTAGTACTAGCCAGAAGCTGTGCTTCTTACTAACAAATGAACTAGAGGATTCCTCTGTTACTGCTAATTAAAAAGTTCATTACAAATGTTAAAAACTGAGAGCAGCCATGACTATGGCATTGCTACAAGGATAAGGCAGCAGAATTCCATATGGCCATGATTATTCAAATTTTCATGTGCTGGAGGTTTTTACTGGCTCCAGCCCTCCTTGTCTCATAAAAGTCTATTAATGTTTCAGAAGACTGATACAATGTTGCAGCTGTAATGGCATCATGGACTAATTCATTTATTCTGTTCTCACAATGTTTTCTGTAACAGTATAAACAATTAGTGCAATTGATACAATGGCAGACAGAATTATAGTCAACCAGTTACAGAAGGCATGATAAACAAAATAAATCAATGAAACTAATTCAATTGTGACAGTGGAGAATGTATCATGAATAGAAAAGAAAGAAGTTTTTTTTCAGTGGGAATGATGATAATCTGTTTTCCCTTACCACAAAACTCATGTAAAATAAGACGTCCATTTTCCCTCTCATAGAGAAATCAAAGAGCTGAAAAAACAGAAGGAAAGAGAACAGAAAATAATTAGCTAGTGTAAAGGTTTCAGAGGAGGGACAACTAACTGAGCAACAGTTTTTTGGAAGAATTATAGAGCGGAAAAATTTTGTGTCACATCAAAAAGTGTAACAAAGGCCTACCAAAAAGCATTAGTCAGAACCTCAGTATGTGTTATCTGATTTTCATGAAATTATGATGTGGGCCACCATTAAGGAATTCAAGTAATGCAATGCCCAAGCAAAATTTGTCTCAAAACAAAAGTCTATATTGGCAGTGCAAAACCATATCTTACTCAACAGAGGATTGAAAGAGAAGAAGTTGAATGTGCACATATTTGTATAAGAATGCTTCCTAGTTTCAGACTTTCTCTTCCTCCAAAGAGGGCTCCAAGGAGAGCTGTGATGAAACAGAACGTGGGTTTTAGAACATGCCCTGGGGAAATGGTAGCACAGAAGATAAGAAAAAGCAGCGTGGAAGACAGACAGCCAGGCTGTGACAGCCACAGAATCATTAATGTCAACTTTGCTAACACTGATTTTGTCATGATATTGCAGAATCCAGGTCAAAAGCGGACTCCTTTCACTTCCACAAATCCCTCAGTACTCTTTTTGCCCCACATGATTCAACACAAACAGTGTAATATTTTATATCCTCCTAATCAGTGAGCTCTACCTAAAAGTTGAACATAATATGGTAGTGTCATTTTTATCCAATCTCTTAATGATTTGTGACATTATATTTGTGTTTGCTGAATACAATAAAACTGGTACTCAAACCATCTTAGCAGTGACGCACACCTTCAATATGCACAGCCATATTAAGTAATGGTGCCTGTTATTTTACAGGACATATCTCCTATCACCTCTCTGTAGTCTGGAACCATTGGGTTCATTACAAAAGTCATCCTAAATTGTTTTCTAACATATTTACAAGCAATTTGAAATGTCATTGGTCATATAAAAGAAATATTAAAAAGAAATGGGGGGCACATATTCAGTGAAATACAGATTAATACTCACTTTAGAGTCCAGAAACTTTGAAAACACAAATAAAGCTGACTTACTCTCTTTTGAATAAATCATGATTCCTTGAAGCTCTTCTGTTTTAATCAGTGCATTCTAATTTCTCTATGTTGCACTTGATTTCTCCTAAAGTATCTACCTCCCACCCCCAAAAATACTCCGAAGTTCATACTTACAAGCAAAAAGATCCAAGACCCTGTTATTTGGTTCCCGAGTGATCAATTTGTGCATTTCTTTATTGCAATAATGCCAGTACTTACACAATTTTCTACTTACTCTATAACAGCAATGCATTAGAAAGTTGTAAATAAGTTTCCACTAGGCATGAAAGAATATCACATATAGGAAGTCAGGAGCTTGTATCTCCAGCGTGGACAAAAGTGTGACTGTCTGCTCCCTCCCTTGTGTCCTTGACCCAATTTTTTCTTTGTATTCTCAGAAGGCAGCTTCTGCTTTCTTCAGTTTATCAGTGGGAAGCATATGGATGATTTTTTTTTTCCTTTTTCTAGGTTGGGAGACTTAACAAAGGGTAGCTCATGGGATAGGAAGATTAATGTTAGTGTGAGATGTGTACTACTCTGAAATAAAAGAAGTTTAATTAATAAAAGTATCTCACTTGCTTAACACTGACTAACTTTAACACCCGAGCTAAATATTTGAAAGATTTGAAAACCCCAGTTATTTCAATGAAATTCCCCTTACAAGTGTTAAGTTTCTGGCCAATGTATGTATGTACTGAAAGTACCCAAATAAAATGTCTACAAAATGTGGTAAAACACTGTGGTTTACCACAAACTTCTAGACAAAATTTACAAGAAATAGATAGAAAATACCAAACGGCATTAATGCTGAAGGCAAACATGATTATAGCCTTAGCTGCCTCCTCAGCTTATTATAGAACACACAGAGTTACATTGTCTTGTGGGAGGAGAAAAAATTAATTAAGCATATTTACTCTTTAGATATACACTTAAAATTCAAAATAGTTTTGAAATTATGATTAGTGTAAGGTTCATGTGGCTTTAAATCACACATGCCTTTAAATCACACAATGTACACCAAGACTGCTTTGTGGCTTTGTGCTCTATTTACAAGATGGCCAGGCTACAAGATTACTAATTTCTGTGATCCAAACATACCCCAACCTTCACAGCTTCCACATGGTTGCCTTGGGCTAACCTGCTCTTCTTATCATCCCTTTGCTCCCTGCCAACTCAGATGTCAGGTCCAGGTTCTTTATTTTTAAGAATTTGTTTGGGCTTTCCTGACTAATGGAAAGATCAAGTCCCATCCAAACCTCAAATGATTTAGCTTGTATCCCACTCAGATCCATTTTAACTCCCAGCCCTATTTGAAATGCCATGCACTGGCTCATTTTTTTGTTGTTCTTCCTTCTTCATCCTCAGAGTTCAAGCCCCTCATTGCACCACCTTGGAATCAAATCTTCTTGTACCACCACAATTCAGCTACAGGCAAGGCTTGATTACTGAGAACTGGGACAGCTCTGTAACTTGAAAACTTGTGGGATACAGGTACCCAGGGGTGACAGTGCAGGCACACCTGAATGGTTCTGCAGGGTCTCTGTCTGGCACTGAGCTAGAAAAGGTTGACCCAGCCAAAAGCAAGCAGGAGCCCTCCCAGGCATTTGCACATCTTTGCTATATTCTAGCTTCGGTGATTTTTTTCTTAGAAGTAGGGCAATATCTCAGCTTGTTTTGTGACTTGCTGCCAATGCATGAGCATCTGAAAATTGCCAAAGAGTTAAAATATACTGCCCTGAAATTTAGTGATGTGACTGAAAATCCTACTCTTCCTCCCGGGCACCTGTTCAAATGTTTGCAATTCAATTTTTCTCTTGGTACAATTCCTCTGCTAGATTTCCACTAGTAGTACTTTTGGATCCTTCATGCAGAAAAGAGCAGACCTGTTATTAATAAGAGATATAGATAACAAAAATTATATGTATCTGCTTAGGAAACTGAAAAAAAAATGTTACATTGCACAACAGAATATGAAGAATTACCAGAGAGAGTCATGTTAACTAGCATAAATGTTGTTAAAAATATAATCCATGTTGAACAGAAATTTAAAATCCTTATAAGCATGTAAATTCATGTAATGAGAATAAAAGGTACCTTTCCAGGGCTGATGCTAGAAGCAACATGAAATGTACTGTATTTGAAGTCCGACAGTAACATCACAAATTAAAGATAACCGTGCTCGTTATGATGATACTTCATACGCAGGAGAACTGTGAATGAGCTATCTTTTTCTCACTTCTTATGTGAAACAAAAACATTTTGAAAGATAAATAACAATATTTAATACGATGACCAAGCTGCTAGAATAGAAAAGCTTATGAAAATATAATGTACAGTGTTCTAAAATAAATAAAATTATTCCAAAGCATATTTAAACATATTAATGACTGTATAAAATTCCAACCACTTCTTGTAGCCTCTTTTAAACAAAATATTATTGCATTTTTAGACCAATGAATATCTGATAATATGGCAGGGACATTGAAGGCTTTGGGAGTCAAGAAATTAGCAGGCTTCAAGCTGTCACAAAAGAGAAATAAAGTTACAAGATTACTTTAGTCAATAAATTGACCTGCTTCTAATTTTGTATTATACACAAGGTTAAATTTCAAGTTCTTGCTTCTTGCTTGCTCTAAAAATAAATTTATTTCCCCATCCTTTCCAGCTTCTATGAAAATAAGTCTCTTGTCTTAAACTTGCCATGGCAAACTCTTCACATTTTCTGCTTTAGATAAGACTGCCTTTTCCCAATGTATTACCAGGGCAAGTAGTTTCAGGCTGACCATATCCCTAATTCTTCCCCAGGAATCTGGGGTCACTTCTTTTTTTTAACAGTTGCACAATAGAAAAAGGTAAAGCTTCCTGGTTATAGATTATGTCTTGGGAAACCATGTAGCCTGGGAAACATCAGGCTATGTCCTAGCTATTGCCTCCTGCCTCTCAATACCTCTCATATTCAGGTGCAACCTCCAGGTTTACACTGCTCCAACTCCCTTGATCTAAATTGTGCTTCATTAGAATAATATAGAAGTTATCCAGTGGTGATTGTGATTTTAAATTTAGTCTGGCTAGTATAAACAGTTGAAAATTCATAATTGAGCTGAAATTCTCTGAAAGAACTGAAGAGGGCTAAACGTAATGCATAACATTAAAACGATCCTGGGTTAACAGCACTTACGTGACATGCTAGGGTACAGAATTTTGATATAATGACCAGAAGCAGAGATTTTGGACACAATGATTAAGTATACAGAAACTAACCAAAACATTATTTTAAGCTGAGATAATGTGGGTTTTTTTATGGCCAAACTGGCTAAAAATCAAAGTTCTGAATTTGCCCTACAAGAGTATCAAAATAAGATTTGATGTAAATTACAGTGAAATTTGGTGGGCATGTATGAAAAGCATATTATTCCTGTAAAAGATTTCTAGGCTGAGCCTCAATAAATGATCATGAATTTGTGGTCTTGAAAGGCCTTGGCAGAAAGTAATGCAAATTTTTTAGGTTGCCTAAACTTCATTTACAGACACATGCACAATCCCATGGAATAATTTCTTGTAACATTTCTAAATATATCATGTTCAAATAGCTTACGTTCTCAGGCAACCCTTTTTCATTTTCTGGAACAAAACCACAATGATTGAACCAATAAAAGCATTTATGTTAGCATTGTCATGAATCTTTTTCCAAGATGCTTTCTAGTGTCTCAGGACAAAATATCTTTATCAGATGGCAAAAATAAAGTGTCTCACAAGAAGACATAAAGAGTAGAAGGCGCTGTAGAAATTTTGATTAGCTCCCCTCCTTGGCTGCACAACTGTAAAGCGCCCTCTCACCGTACCTGGAAAGAGGGAGGTGCTACACAAATCTTGTCTCCACAAGTGACTTCTGAAAAAACTGTGCGTTAAATAGCCACTTCTTCTGTCCACCTGGAGATGTTAGCCGTTCTTCCCCCTGACAAAGCACTCATGGTGCTTTATAATATTTTAAGGGATATTTGAAGTGATGTTTAACGCTAGGTAGTAACCATAATGGAGCCATGATCTAGCTCTCTCATAAGATTATTTAAGAATTTTGATGTAAAAACTAAGGTGAAGCACACTGAACTTCAGGTCCCCTAGCCAGGAACAAGACAGTGACGTGAGCTGCCCGAGAAGAGGTATTGACATGGACTGCAAATATCTCTTCTTCCCTTGGGCATTTTTTCCTCCCAAAAGTTAAGAGCTCGGTCAGTTACAATCAAGGCAATGCAGTACTTTTCATCTGATAAGTGAGTGAAGAAGTAACAGATTCTTTCAGAAGCCAGTGAAAGACTACTTGATAATTTCTGTTCTTCTTCAGAAGCCGGCCTTTTTACATTAGTTCCCACACTTGTTCGATCGCCTTCACAATCTGTTTGTGAGGAGATTGATTTCTGTATGCCATGTTCTGCTTCATCTTAGCAGAAAAAGTATACTTTTAACAAAACTTGATTGCATGCAAAAACCTTATTTGCAAAAATAACTTCTTATCTTTGACAAAGGAAAATGTCTGTGCCTAACTTCTAGGAAAATCCTGTGAGCATCCTGCATTACACTTTCTCTCCATAGTCTGAGTAGGGCAGGGGGACAGGGATGGGGCAGGGAATTTTTACAGAGCTTCTGTATGCCCAGATTTTTATTTAATGGAAACCAGGGCACTCCAGAAAGACAGCAATAGATGGAGAGCAGTCATCCACATCAATCTGTAGCATAGGTCAGGTTTTAACCAGATCCAGAAGCTAGGAAATGCTTTCAAATCCAGGTATTTATTAGTAGTGCTAGAGATTAAAATGTAACAATACTGCTGGCCTGTATAACTATTTGCATTTGGATGCATGCAGCTCTGAGGTTCCCACCTGTACTGTTATTATACATCTGGGCTGGGGAGGAGGTGATTCAGTCCCTTCTTCCACACATTTTATTGAGAATGGCTTTCAAAATGGTATTAGAGGAAGATCTTAGACATTTTGTCTGCTGAGGAAAGGAAGTCTTTGTTTTATCCTTAGCAAACTAGAGATAAAATGCCAGTTAGGTATCACAGAAAACAGGACACCTTCAAAGCTTCAAGTGAATGCTATTTGGCTGAATGTTTAGGATTTCACTGGAATGTGTCAGGTACAAGCTCGATAAGCCCCCAAACTACAAAATGCTTGAACTCTAGCTATAAAATAGAGTCATAGCAAAAGCAATCACTAGAGAAAACAGTGACTGGAAAGTAAAAGGAATTTTGTGAATGTGGCAAAAAAATCTATTGGAGAGAATAAATGAACCTTCACAATAGTGTTTTGAAAATACAGAACCATCACAAGGTAGCTGTTTCATACTCTAGTCTTCAATCTGATAAAGAATTTAGCCCAGAAACTGCATAACTATGCTTTTCAGGCATCTCAGCACAGGAGATACTGTGACCCAGAAGAAAAAACTAACTTTCTTCTGTCAAGTCTATGTCAAAACAAAAATCCCAAACTGAGTTCTCTTTTATATAGTCCAATACCATCCTTGTAAAAGAATTTCATAAAAACACTAGAACATGCCATTGCCTAAATTATGATATCTCTCTTGATTTAGAATAGACACATACTCGGGCGGAGCCTCTTTGGAGTCATGGCAGTTAGTTTAATGGGAACATATAACCAAAACCCAGCAGAATTTACACTGCATTTAGATAGTCTTTTCTCACTTATAGATCTCTGAACTTGCCAAGATGAACATTTTGACAATTTCACTTTGCAGATGGGCTACTCAAGGACTGTGTGCAAGGACTACCTGAGTGGTCCACTGATGTCAAGCAAGCTGGAGGCAGCTTTACCTTTGTAACAAAACTCCCTTAACTCCCATCTAGAGGTCGTATTACTGAGTTCTCACAAAACAACCCCATGAATTAAGATGTAGCAGTATTCCCTTTTACACTTACACCACAGAAATTATATCTGCTATGCTTACTTTACTAATGAAAACATGTTTCTTGTGGTGGGAAGTATTTGGTCTTATTTTGCAAAAATACATTCAATGTTTCTAATAATATGATTTAAATTATAGTGGAAACCTGATCCATAGTTGAAGACCATGTATTTTTTTTTGTGGTAATTCAGAATTATGAAATATATATATATTTATCAGAATATTCAAGCAATTCCTCAAATAATTTTCAGTCTTCTGTTACAAAAAGGGCACATTTACAGGCTAGGGGCAAAGATATTTACACAGTGGTTTCAATTTTACTTTAGTAGATAACATTATAACACTCTATACATCACAGAAGATATTGAGTTTCTAGCTTTCTAGCTCACTAAAACCTCATGAGCTTAAATCAGGGTTTTGCTTCTCTGCCTAAGATCTTAACTTTCCACCGTCAGCAAAGAGAATTGCTTGAAGCTGAAGACAGATAGATAAGCCTACCAGTATTAAAATAATGCTTTTAATACATTTACAGGCTTGGAAAAACTCTGAGAATACTTATCCTTGACCTTGGTAATTGACTATTAGAGAGGAAAAATAGTTTGCTGTTCCTCAGGACTGATGAACTTTATGCAGGTAAATACCATTATTCATATATTAGAGTGAGTATTTACTAAGTTCTTCACAGTTATTACAAACAAAATTGTATGAAATAACTTACACGAAAACACAGACCAGTTCCTCTTTTCCTTCAAAACCTGAAAATATACCTCAGTTTTTGCCTGTCCTTAAGTTCCTCTTATTTGTAATGAGTCTGAGAACTGTGCTTTAATCCATACAGATAGTTACTGTACTCTACTGTACTGTACTTATGTAAAGACCGGCCAAAACTAATTAGAAGACTATGAGGAGGAGTCTACATACTCATACAAATCTTTTCTTGGAGCTTTGGTAAGAAAGAGAAAAAAACACATTCAGTGCCTTCATCTTCTCACAAAAAAATACTTCAAATTATTATTCTATGACTATAGAGGAATCAGTTTTACTTTTCCAATCAATGTCTTCACTCCTCTGTAAAAGAGTCTGGTTAAATATTTAAAGGTACAGTAATTCAATACAGATCTTCCGTTCCCTTCCTCAGCACAAGATATCTGAGCTTCCCATCACAGTTGTTAAGACCCATATGTGACAGTGCTTCTATTTTACTTTTCCATATGAGGCCTAGGCTACACAGGTACTCAGATGCTCATAGATGACCTTTGGCTAATCTTGTGCAGGAATCTTCTACCTAACAACCTAATCCTATGCAAGTTACCACTCTCTCAAAGCCACAAAAGCAAATGCGCTCCTGCAGCTCAGTGCTGCCATTCATAGTCCAGCATCGTCATTTTGATCACAGATGAAGTTTGACTTAAGCCAGTAACTCCACCATGGTTCAATGACTGCATTTCACAGCTCTTGATCAACTTCTGCCATGTCTGCCGCAGCAGCAACAGAGAGAACTGGAGAACTGGGCTGGCATTCATGTCAAGTGAAAACGTCTCTGTGCTTCAAAGCATAGATATCTTATGGACTGGCTGACTAAATAATTTTGTCTGAGCATAAGATCAAGACTTTGTGTTGACAAAAGGAATGAAGGAAACATGTAAAATAACTCTTAGAGAATAGATGCCTACAGAATATAATAGCATTTGCCAGCTTTAACTTATTGGTGCTTGATGTGACAGATAAACAGTAAATGTAACAGCTGATGAATTCATACCACTTTAATAGAGATGAAAATAATCAGAATGTTAAACACAGAGCAGGACAAAAGTGTATCCCAGATCCTATGGAAAAACAATTTAAATCAGTTACAAGTGTCTTATCCTTCTAAAAAAACCCTATGCCTACATATTTTCTACAGTCAGTTATGCTGAATTCAGTACGTGTTAGGTCATCCTCATGGTGTTTTGAGACACTTTCAGAATCTGATTCATACTAAAGAATGGAAAGATTTCCAGGGTATTTTAGCTGTATACACAAGTACGTCTTACATAATTACTAGTACAACATACTGTTGTACATTGCATAAAGCCTAGTGATTTTATAAATCCCATCTGAGATTTGCACCATGGAATGAATGCTAGCCTAAATTGTTTTACACCTTCCGTTTCTCTGTGCTTTTACTCCTTCTATTAAATCTGCTAATGCTAGTAGTAGCTAAAATTTATGGTCATAAAATATCAGGAAAAAATGCCCAGAAGAACAGAGAGTGCTAAGTCCATGTTACTGAAAGCTGGGTGCAATGTACCACCATTTCAGATGTTCATTAAGAAAGGTCAGCAGAGTTGTCATTGGGAAAAATCATGTGTTGAAAACAGTGAAACATCAGGACAAATTTTTAAATCCTTTGGAGCAGAAGACACAAATCAGAGACTCACACATAGAGGAAAATGGCCTGAAAATCCATGGGCTTCTAAAAATTAAGTGCAAAACATATCAAACAAAAACTAGCTTCAGAAAAAACTTATTTAGTCTTCAAGCAAGCACAAATTTAATGCAACATTAACACTAGATTGAAGAACCTAGAGGAGTTACTGGTCACTGTAAATGTCTTGCTTAATCAGTAGTTCTTTTCTTTTCTTTTCTTTTCTTTTCTTTTCTTTTCTTTTCTTTTCTTTTCTTTTCTTTTCTTTTCTTTTCTTTTCTTTTCTTTTCTTTTCTTTTCTTTTCTTTTCTTTTTTCTTTTCTCCTTTCCTTTCCTTTCCTTTCCTTTCCTTTCCTTTCCTTTCCTTTCCTTTCCTTTCCGTTCCTTTCCTTTCCTTTTCCTTTCACATCATAACACATCAATAAAGGTTCCTAGGATGAAATTTGCTAAGCTTAAGCAAAGATGAAAGAAACAATAGGTCATTATCAAGGATAGCAGTAATATTCACAGCACAAGCAGTAGCAATAATCAAGTTCTTAAAATTAATAATAATAATGCACGTACTGCTAAAATAATAAACAAAAATGCATCAAGGATCTCAGATGAACATAAGTGACAGAGCTCTTCGATGAATCTGTTTCTATGTTCTATACAGTGATTTTGCTTCTGCTGGGAGCATCTTATTTATTTCTGCTTCATAGAGAAGCTTCATGAGAAAAACTGCCGAATATTTAGAAGACTAAAATTGCTACGTATAGTAATGTTTCAATGTATAACTAGACAAGTGTATCGATGTCTTGGCTTCCAAGTAGCATAACAACTATATTGATGCCAAATAGCAGCACAACCTTTAACTAAAAGTTGTCTCAACTTTTGTTCTTCAACTAAAAAATTTCTCCTAGCTTGCTTTCAGGCTAGCACTTTAGTGTAAAAAGTTATGTGTTTTATAACCTTGGCCACGTAAGAGAGGCCCAAAATAAGGAAAAAAAGTTCTGTGTTACAGGTAGTCCTGATTTGAGCTCTATGATTATTGGTTACAAGGCAAAAGACTTCAAATAACATGTTGAAAAAAAAGGCCTAAGGGTAAAAATGTGATGGTGGCTGCATAGCAACTACATCTCAGAAGTGTGGTGCTTCCCTCATGAGTTCACAGAGATGGATATGGTCTCAGTTTTTTCATTGGTAGCTAGCGCTATATTTGAAGATACTGTTTAGTGGGAAATGACAAATAAGGGAACTTTTGCACTTTGATAGAGGGCGTGGTGAAGGTCTGTAACAAGTGAACGAAAGAGAAACCACTCTGGCTCTTGTTTGCCTGAAGTCTCTGAAAGCAGCTTCTGGAGGAGAAAGGGCATCTCAGCATCCATATCATATAATCTATTTGTCACAACCTCACTGCTAACATTCTGTGACTAGTTTTGCAAGTTCTGGCAGAAATAGACTAGAAGTAGCAAAAATGGTGACAAAAAAGAGTCAAGTCTGCTCCTGTCCAACTCCTAAAACCTAGTGGGCTTCTAACATCTGCAGAACCCTTCTAAGGCTGCAAGCTGTTCAGCCAGAACCACAATCCTGTTCGTTGCCTACTGTATCAAATTGCATCTGTCAATTATGTAGAGACAAGTTATCTGCACCCTGCTGAGTGTGTGTACAGCACCTGCAGACATATCTCTCCCTCGAGACTTCTGCCCCTACTGTGCTTTAACAACACAATTCACACTTTAGGCTTTTTTTTGGGGAGGGCGAGGGGGGGATGCGTGTGCATGTGTGCGTGTGTGTTAGCAAGCAGGGGGAGAAGGGGTATAAGGGAGGAATAAGTGGGCACTAAAATGAAATACTAGCAAAGATAAAATATTACCAAGTCTAAGATAGTGTGATTTAAAAATATTTCTTCTATGAAAGAGTAATTAGGCATTACTAGTAAATTAAAAAGGAATGATAATGATACATAGCAGCAGAGGATCCGGTAACTCCTTCACTAGGCATTGAGAGTAGCATGCTAATGAGCCATGTCTACAGCATGGTATAAGCATGCTGAGTCTGATTGATCATATGCATGCTCATCTTGCAGAGATAGTTTATCACTGTTGCATCACTAAGTTCCCTCATAGAACAGCAAAGATTAGAACAAAGACTTGGAAAAAAAAAAAAAATCCCTTCTGTTTATGCAACTGGTAAGTACAGCAATGCTTGACTTGAAAGAGTTGGGATTAATGGATGAACTGGAAAGAATATTTTGTATTCCCATTGAGCAGGCTGAAGTTAATAACTGTGTGGGTTATTGTTTCACATTTTAGAACAATTTCCAATGTAACTGTTTTGCAATGCTGCACAGCACCAGTGACTGACAGCAGGGCAGCGATAGAACCAAAGCAATGTGAATGGCAATGTTTCAGAAAATAGAGAATTTGGGAAAATCTCCTGGTAACCCAGAAAACTTTTCATAGCACAAGCTCAAAGAAAGAGAATTAGAGGCAGATACCATTCCTCTCCAGTGCTGAAAACCCCAAAGCATTCATGAGGTCTTCCCTGTTGCCTGTATGTGATTTCCCATTTTGCTTCCACTGCCCTCCACATCCACCGTGTGCTGGTTAACCCACAGAAGTCGGTTTTCAAAAAATGCGTGGCAATTCACAAGAGCGTTTGCAGGCAGGTGTGCTCACTGACAATGCAGATTTCATGCATGCTGAACATAACTGAGACCACGCTCTTTCTTTACAACAAACCTTTTTCTGCACAGACTCCCCAAAACATTACTCATGTAATGCAGTAAAGCAGCTTTGTGCTGAGTGTCACTCTTCTTTGGCCAGTTACTGATGATAAGCAAAACTCGTATTTTTGATAAACAATAGCTGCATCTGCAAGAAGTACTTGTGCAGGCACTTGCTTTCCTTTTACTTGGAAAGCTACATCTGTGTGTTTGGCACAATGAACTTCTCTTAGCCTGATATAAATTGCCAGATTAACAGAAGGAAGTCTATCCAAACATGGAATAAAATAGATACATCAATAACATTTACCCCAAATTCCACAAATTCTATAAGATTAAGGATGAATTTGTGTCAGAGCATATTTTGCTTATCATCTAAGATGGTACTTAATATATTTGGAAATTTTAGCTGTTGATTCATGCAAAGAATGTTTAAGTGCTAATGTCTTAATTAGTATTTTAACTGGGAATACATACTTGCAATAAAAGAACTATTAAGTAATTATGTACTAGTCAACAGGCAGATTTATATGTGCAAATAGCAACTGGACTTGTCTAGATTAAGTTCTAAAGCCTATTTATAAAACACAGAAAGTAGCACACCTACTAGTGAACATTTATTTTCAATAGAAGATCTCTTGAACAGTGCAATTAGCTCATTAACATTTATGTTTAGAACTGAAATACAGGAGGTGATTGACATGGAACTCAGGAATTGTACAATTCAGAAAGTCTTTTGTCACAAAAATAGCAACAGGGAGACAGATTCTGGAATCTGCTTAGAAGGCAGCCAGAAAGAAAAGGCTATTTTTTTAATGGTGAAGAAAAGCACCAAATTAAATCCGCTAAAGTCAAAGGATTTGTTTCTGCTGTTGATTTTATTTCCCTTTTATTTAATATTGTTTTTCAGAGTAACCCACACATAATAACTACCAATACACCTCCTTGGCTACTCAAAAATAGAGTTTTGGAACAACAGGAATATTTTGAAAAGTATATTTGTAATGCTTCAAGCATTTCAGAATCTTAAGTTCCTTCTTATAACCATGCAGAAGACAGGTGAGTCACTTGACACAATGAGGACAGACAAGATCTTTTGGGGACCCTGAGCAGAATGATCATAGCATTAAGCTACCATTAAAGATTTTTTTTTTTTAAAACAGAATATTATTATTAGCATAGCATAGACTATTTTGGTCAGAGCAGTGCAGAATTTTTATAAGTGGAATCAGCCCCATTTTGTTAGTTATGTGGCACAGAATTTATAGCACAGTTTAGGTGGTGGTTCCTAATCACCTGGACCCTCTGCAGATCAGATCAGCTCTCAATACTTTGCTTGCCATTATAAATATAACAATTATAGTCTGGATTTAAAAACACATGAAAGGTCACGCATTGCTCATTCACGTGTCAGGCTGTGCCCATTTTGTTTTATGCTCTGGTTGAAAGGAAAAGCCTTTCCAAATCTTCTGTTGCCACCTGTATCTAGGCTAGGATAAGTTGCTTGTGTGTATCCTCAAATATTTTAGAACCCAAGCTGCTGCAGGATGGACCTGTAAGAGCTTTATTATGGATTTTTCACTTACAGTGTCCAGTGTAAACAAGACTAATCAAGTTTAACAAAAGAGAGACTGAAATATATATTAACTGAAAAACAGACTTACCTTAACAGGGCAGAGAAAAAAAATTACCACTACAAAAAAATAACAAAATGCAGTACTAATAATAATGATAATAATGATACCCATGAGTTGCTCCAGTGCTTTGCTCTTCTGATGTCTGGTAATTTGCCTAATTAAAATCCAATTAAAGTGGAAGAAGAGCAGCACCACTCCCATTTTCTGTCCTGCTAACGTCATTTCTAATTAAATATGCCAAGACTGATGTGGTTTATGTGAAGTTCGTAGCTATCTGTATGGATTAGGCACGTGCAATCACACTACCAGATTGGGCCCTTCTCAGGGGACCTAAGTGGAGGAACATCCAGCTCGGAGGTGGTAAGAAGCAAAAGATGGAAACTCAGATGCTCTGCCTTTTAAAGACAGCAGATGGGCCTTTGCAAAAGCACAACTTTATGTAGCCAGAGACAATTTTTGGTAAGAGCTTAGTCAACAAACAGGTTAGGCAGTGATGTTCAGGAGTTCTTCTGTTGGGCTTTAAAAATCTCAAATTGAATGTATGTAAGCATTAGATGTTAAATGACTGAGTTAGCTTTTAAAAAAGTAAATTATTTCTACTCTGTTAAGAAAGAAATACTTTTTGATAACAGAACAGGATGTTTTTGGAGGTCTCTTCCCACTTCAAGGGTTATCTATGAAGCCTGTGGGGTGGACAGTACTTTTCTACAACTTTTAAACGTTGCTCACTTACAGAGTTGGGTATCTTAAACAGTTTTAAAGTAGCTGAATTCTGTGTGATTACAGGTTTGACTAAATAGTGATCACCAGCACCTTTGAACTACCAGGACCTGTCTCCCTCAGGATGCTTGAAGAGTAACATAAGACAGAGCATAAGCCGCACAAAGAAACTGAACCAGGGTACCTCTTCTTCTGCTCAGAGTAATCATTCCACTTCTCTTTCCTTTATCAGTAAATTCTTTCTGTCAGCATGAATGAATGCACTCAGGCATGGGAGAAATATGTTTTTATTGTATTCATTATGAATATACAAGATTCTGGCATGGTATGACTTTTGAGAGACATGAAATAAATACAAATGAAGATGACTCCTTAAGCTGAAAAGACATTTGCAGATGCTGAATCCTAGTCACTTTCAGCATTGCAATTTTTAGTCCATGACTAAAGATCTAAAACCCCTCTGGGCATAGGAAAGATTGGAATGTCTGTATAACAAAATTCAAATTTTACTTAGCATAAATACAGCCTAATTTTATAGGTGTCTCTGCATATGTCCAGATGAATAGTTAAGAAAAGAGGTCCAGTTGCCTCCTCCACTTTCTGCTGCTCTGGCAGCATTGATATGAACTAAAATGCAAAACTGGGCAAAGAGATTTAGTCTCAACTCCTGCAGCACAAATTCCTTGTAGCAACCCAAGTAATATACATAATAAGCTAAAAGAAGGCTGTGACACATGCAATTACAGCAGATGAGACCAGGGACTTCAGCAGAGGATCAGAGTGCCCCAGGGTATTGAGTACAAAGAAGTCTGTCTATTAAATGGTTCATGCTTTGCTATGAAAAAGTGTAATTGTCCAGACATTTTAATTTGACTGTGCAATACTAAAACCTTGATTCTCTTCGCAGGAGCATGTGATTTTCTTTCAGGCTGTAAGTGCTGAGATTGTGTGCTGGAGAAATGCTACGGAATATATTTTGTGGGCGAGGAAGGGGGGAGAAGCTCTTTTTCTGTTTGCACATATTTCTGTCATCATTTAATTATTTTCTTGGAAATCGATAACTCATAACTGACAGCAGCAGGAAGGTAGCTGTTTGCTGCTTTTTTCCCCCCTATTTATCCTTCCTGTAGAGCTGCTGAAAATTTGCTTGTCAACACTGGTGGTGAAGTGCATTGTTCACAAACAAAGGAGAAAGAAAAATATATCTTAAAGTGAGAACCAGAACAAGAAAACAAAACAAAACAAAAAGTTGCTGTAGCATAGTGTTTCCCACTGCAGTTGAACTCACAGTCTCAGTACACATTACATGGAATTTCACTAGGAAAAACTCTGCAGTCACTTCTCTGTGGCCTCAAAAGATAATTGTGTTTACTGTAGAAAAAAAAAAAATAGAGGAAAGAGATAAATTTAACATAAGGAAAATGTGCCTAGGAAAGATTGTAACATCATCCATTCCCCAGAGGAACTGGAGAAATCTTATTTGTTACAGAAGTCTAAAACGGAAGTAGATGAACATGAGAAGAACCTTCAGGCTGAAGGCTCTGCCCAATCATATCTCTCAGTATTTCCAGGACTGGACAGAAAGAAACAGAACCTGAGGTGTACTTGAGAAGTATGCAGAAAAGTAAACTGATGACTTTTACTTCCAAAACATGGTCAGAGGTTAATTGAGGGCTCACACATGGGATATACATGTTTTAACAGTCCAGTATTTGAATATCCCACTGATTTAATAGAATTCTTAAAATATATTAAGTCTGAATGTAAAGTCTATATGACTTTGGCACTTATATTATCGTGTTTAGAGCTGATCCTAAAATAGATTAGAATAGCATAAGAACTATATTCTGAAGGATTTTAAGACTGTCTGTTTCAATCCCAGAAGACCAAAGGTACCACACTTAAGCAAATACCTCGAATATTTCCATAGTATCTGGGTCACTTCAGAGAAAAATATAAATGGTTTGAAGTTTTCCTGCAGTGCTTATCCCATACCTATTTACATGACAAAATGTTGTGGTTTAACCCCGGCCAGCAGCCAAGCCCTACACAGGCACTCACTCACTGTCCCACCAGCAGGACTGGGGAGAGAATGGGAAGGGTAAAAGTTGAAGAGCTCGTGGGTTGAGATAAAGACAGTTTAACAGGGAAGGCAAAAGCTGCACAAACAAGCAAAGCAAGACAAGGAATCAATTCACTGCTTCCCATGGGCAGGCAGGTGTTCAGCCACCTCCAGGAGAGCAGGGGCCCATCACACACAGTAGTGTCTTGGGAAGACAAATGTCATCACTCTAAATGTCCCTCTCATTCCTACTTCTTCCTCCCGCTTTATATATTGAGCATGATGTCATGATCACATAACCCTGTACTAGCTACTGTGAAGAAAATTAACTCTGTCTCAGATAACAATGATCATATTTCCGCTAGATCAGGAGAACTATGGTTTAATTACACTTTAATTTAATATTCCCAGAATTTCAAAGTATTTCTATTATAAAAAATGTATGCAACTTTGGTCTAACATTTTCCTGTTAGTCTAAGTGGGATCTAGAAGCTGTATGTATTCCCCCAAGCTAGTGTAGACTTTAAGCTGTCTGAAGCAAATCTGAGTGATAAAAACCATTAAAGCATCTGTTAAACCTGTCAGAAGGTTGGAATTTCAGGGGATATGAAAAGATCAGAGATCTTCCCTGTCATTCTGGGGAAAAAAGAAACAAAACAGTGAATGGCCCCAAAATGTCCAGAACTGTTACTTGGAGACAGAAAACCTACTAGGCAGGTCAAAGCACATGGGACATTTTTAGACTAACTGCTTTGAAGTATGGTAATAAGGGGGAAAGAGGTGGCAGACAGTGGGAGAAAATGTGTATTTCTTTGAGTAATATCTGTAAATGGTGAGTCCAATTCAAAGGACGAAAACAGCTAGGGGGCTAAAGCTGGTGGGGGTTTGGGAAGTGTTTTGTTCGAGTGTTTTCCAGCTGTTGTGTGCCGGCTGAGCAGCAGAGAACACCTGGAAGGTATTTCAGCACTTCTGTTCTTATGTTTTCAATTTAAACTTGCCATTTGCTGAACATTTGTTACACCAGTCCACAGCAAATAGGTGTTTCAAATAGCTTTCCTTATTTAATTATTTGTTTTGCTGTTTATCCCTGTACTTTGATGGTAGTCACCCTCGTTTGCCCCCCGACATGTTCAAATGATTTAAACTATCTCAGGATCTGCAGTGTTTTACAAGTACACAGCAGTCTTAGATCACTTTTGCCCAGCAGAAGTGTCTCTCTTCCATCCTACTGAGTTTAATTAACACAAAATGAAAAAGCTTTCAATTGAACAGCAATCTAGGAACCTAAAGGTTTAATAGGGAAGTCCTTTAGAAACAGATAAAAATTTTGAAGGATTTATGAAAGTCAATCGTATGCTGCAAGGGCACAGCTACACATTACAGTAATATGTATTTAGCTTTTCCTAAAGAAAAAGAAGTGTGAGCAAAGAGCCCATACAAAGCCATTCTTATATTTGCTGATTACATATCTGTAAAAAACTAAAGCAGTATTAGCTGTGTGAAAGCATTCAATAGTCGTCTTTTATTCTCAACAGGCTGGAAATGGACCTGCTATTTTCATTCTTTCATGCTCTGGATTTTTATGAAATCTTTCAGGCTGTTTTCTTGGTGCAATAGCCTCTAAACTGTGCCTTCATATGGTCTGAACTCTAACACTGTTTTCACATAAAAGCCTTTAGGCACAGTTACATTTGAATCCCATTGCTCAAGAGTCACACAAGAGTGTCTAACATGGATAAACTTGAAATGTATATTTCCCCAGCTGGGGATCTGAACTGTGTCATACATAGGAATGTACCAAACCATGAAAAACTGAACCTAAGATTATCACACAGAAGTTCTCTTGTTTAGCGAGCTGAAACAAGTTTACCACAAGTCTCCTGGCCTGAGTAATCAATAGAAAAAGTAAATAACTATAGAAAATAAAATGTAGCCATCTATAGATTGTTTTTTTCAGGATGGTTAAATATAGCAATGGCATTTTGAGTAAAACCAAGGAGCAATATCAGAGCTAACAACATTAGGAAAAATATTCACTATTGTTGCCAAAATTGCTTAAAGTTTTAAGCATTTTAAAAGTAAAGAAACCCATATTGACCCAGCTTCAAGGAATTAAAACAACAACTATGTATTAAGGCATACGTGTTGTAATCCTATTAGGTCAAACGTTATTATTGATGTTATTTGTTATTATTGCTGTTACAGTGGTTCCTGGGAAACCTGTCAAAAGTGAGGTGACGCTGTGTCAGACATTGCTCAAATGCACAGAATGACATGTCCTTGCCCTAAGACCTTTCACAATCTAATTTAAGTCAAGACCCAACAAATGGATGTAATCACTGAGAAAAGAAGAAGAAAGTGACAATAGGAATGCTACTGAACAGCCATCATACAACATTTGGATGAACGTTTTTCCTGTGGGCAAGGTTATGTTTTTGTAGGACATTAATTTATGTGGTTTTACAATGATATTCAGTTATGTGCAACTTGCCTGTGCTGGCTATATCATGCATTTCCTTCGTGCTATCTTCTGGTTTTATTTTACGTGTGATGATGTTTGAGAAACTGCCAGCCAGCAATAAAAAAGACTCATAACTGATTTCATAAATCTAAGATATTTTTAGGGAAAAAAAGGGTTTACCCAGGAAAATTGGAGTTTTGTTTTACTTACACAGCAGACATTCATAATACTAAGATTGGAGAAGGAAGAAAGAAGTCTGAGTGGAAATGTGTGTGTGTGAGTATGGGAAGGAAAGCAAAACTATTTAAAAGAATGGCCATGTAATAAGAGACACCATTCCCAGGACTCTATTTTCATCAGCAAAACCGAAGAACATGTTCTTGATGTCAAAACAAGAAGGCTGCAGTCTGAAAAGCAGACAACTCATCAGCAGAGGAGCCAGCACCCTGGCTCTAGCAGGGTGGCAGCAAGGCTGCAGCGCGCGATGTACGGCACTCCTTCCCGTTTGCCTGCCAAGAGAAGGAGACAGGAGACATGTGTTGCACACATATGCCAAAGTAGGAGGAACAGACAGTGGACAGTGACGTGCTTTAAGATTTTAGTGGCTGAAATAAGCAAGATCTGAAATGGAGATCTACCCCGAAACAGCCGATAGCTCCTGAAGGAGAAGTAAGGTCTGTCTGTCCAAAGTCTGTCATTGTCAGTAGAGAGGAACTCTGGAGATGCAGAGGACTAGACAGCTGGTGCTCGTCTTCTGTATTGTGCACAAGTGACCTTGGTCAGGCCATGTGGACAGGCATAGGCTGCTTCTTGCCGGTATGTGAGCAAGAGAGTGTGAAAACATAAAATTGACTTGCTTTAAAACCTCGAAAATAAATGTATTTTTCCAATCCATAAGATTTTGCACTGAGCTTTATTATGCTAATACCACTGCAAAGCAGATGTCAATACAGTAACTAAAATCAAGATACTTGATATGTGCTCTGGCAGCTGAAAATGGTATAAGAATAGAAACATATTTTTATAGTAGACCACAAAGAAAAGTCTGGTTACCAAGTGGGTTTCAAAGGGAACCTCCTCTAGTGAAGACAGCATAGGAAATTTTAATATCAAACTTTCAACACCTTTCAACTGCCCAGGGTAATACTGAACAAGTTTATTGCATTATTTCCAGTAACTTGTTATGGGAAAACATACTTTTATATCTAGTGTGAATTACACATGCTTATGGAATTGTATAGCACATGGACTGCGACAAAGAGTTTGTTTAAAAGAGGTTGAAAAGTATAATATAATGTTAGGTGGTCTCTGATGGGAAAAAATAATAGAAAACAGTCAGCTACTGCTGATGCTGTTGGACTTATCAAACCTGCAGAATTTGCTGCACTTTCCCTTGAGCTTGTAGACTTGTAGCCCAGTGCATGAACTATTTCTATACCTCATAAGATGCCACTGCATTTGTATTACCTTTACACTGTCTCAGGGTTGAGGGCTGTCAGGCTTGCTCAGTCTGAACTTGTACTGGCTGGTCAGGAGCTTTCTTTTTTGCTTTTTCGTCTGTAAATACAGCTGGTTTATTTTTTCTAAAGACCGGGTGGCTATGCCTAATTTGATTTACCTTTGCTTATCTTTATAGAGTATATATTTTCTCTGTAGAATGCAGTAACAAGAAGTTATTCTACACGTGGTGAAATATTTATGTCCTACCTTAGCAATGACGGGATTTGGCTTTGTGCTGTGGGACACAGACCTGGTGTTGCATCAGGGACCTTGAAAACGGGGACACGAGGTGCAATGTAGAGGAGAAAAGACAAGAGATGATAAGACAAAGGACTGGAGAAGACAGTGAAGGCCCAGGGCTGTAAACAACTCATCTCTAGCACCGAAAAGCAAATCTTAGAGCAGAAAAAGGGGCAGGTAACCAGAGTCTCAAGTATACCAGTTCAGCCTGTACTGTCATTCCAACAATTTCCTCTATGTAATAAAGCTATTCCTTGAATTTTCTTTCCCTGGATTATTATAATAATACTAGAAATAACAATATTAATAATTGTAATAATAATTATCACTAATTTCCATGCCAGCAGTAAGATTTTAATTACACTATCAATACCTTCTTGGCTTTATATGAATTTACTTTAAGGCAACGACAAGACTTTCTACATCACAATATCTTCAGGGAAAGATCAAGTTTGCTCTGCATTTTTTCCCATTTAATGCAGCACACGGACTTACATCAATGAAAACACCATCCCCCTAAAACCTAGCACGTAAAAAAATGTCCATTCTATAGCTCCCACTTCCTTTTAAATGATATTTATTAATTTAAGTTCTATTCTGGATTGCAGAATTTAATTTCTTGGCTATCTACATACAAAACCCTAAAGATGCTGGCCAAGGTTAAGTCCAAAATAATTCCTTTAAGCTATCTTCCTTATTGGAACAACACTAGATTTGGATTGACACAACGAAGATCAGAGTTTGTCTCAATAACTTACCATTTCCCGTTGAATAATGGTCTAAGTGACAGTGAAAGGGCAAAGGGCCCAGGCTACATAGAATACATTTCAGAACTCTTGGTATGGATTAGTAAGGATGGGACTGTGACTGGAGAACTTAGTACTTTCTCAGTACAGCACAGAACTGCCTGCCAGTCCTCAGCTGGCATCCTCTAAATACAGGAACTGAAAGAGCATATCTTAAATTAAATCCTGTTCAAGTACTATTAATTCTCTTGTCTCATGTTGGAATAAATACTTTATTTAACTCAACTGTATATCTAGAGTTTGCCAGCCTACTGACCTATAAGGCTGTGGAACAGCGAGAAGGTTTCTACAGAACATAGGGGTCTACATTTTTTTTCATTAAAAAGAACCTCTTTCAATGTATATACTTTGGTACATCTTTAGTCTCCAGCTCCAGAAAATGCCTACAGCCACAGAAGGTTAGATATAGCCAAAAAGAAAGGATTTATTTTAATTCAAACAAAACGTGGGTTTATAAAAATTAACTGTTTTCTATTTAAGTGACATCCAATATGGTATTAAAAATATAGTAATGGCAGCTCTATTACAGTCTGTCTACCGGCAGTGCCAGCGTACATCCTCCAGCCTGCCAGAGCCTTTGACAATAAACCCACTTCTTTAATGATTTCTGCAAGTGACACCTCCTGCCTATGATCCTTCACAGACTTAAGGTTTGTGGTTTGGGTTATTTTGTCAAAAATAAGTTTATTTAATATGTTTGAATGTTAAATCTCAGTAGTGTCTTGTCTGAACGAGATAGCTGTTAGCAATCACATAGGTACCACCTTTATTTCTGACAAATCTTATCTTAGACATACTTGTCTATGTTAATATAAGTTAGTTCAATCTTTAAAGCAATCTTTTTTACCCAATGTAGTTTTCTGTGATGTTGCTCAACTATAAATTAACTCCTTTCACACCTGTGCCTGTCACCAGGTTGCTTAAAAAACTTCCCTAAAACCCTTTTCTTAGATCTGATATTTGTTAATGAAGCTTTATCTTTATTAAGCTTTTATTCAAATCTAATATATTAACATGAAAATCATCAAAAAAGTTGTCAAAAATGCCAGCTGCACTATGTGAACATGCTAGAGAATTTGGTACAAATGTATCAGACATGAATGAGTAATAAAGAGACTCAATTTCATCCCTTTTTATTCACTCTGGGAAAGTAATTCCAGAAACAAGAAAAAAGGTAAATTAGAGGATTTAAATATGTCCCCTAATCAAAACCAACAACAACAACAAAGAAAATAAGTAAAATATAAAATATTTTATATACTGCATGAGACAGAATATTAAATTTTTATAAATTATTTGGATGTCCTAGTTTCACCGCTAATTTTGCACCATCACATAATGACATGCACTGAAGAAAAAACACAGTGTAAAACAAAACTCTAAGAGCAGCATGCTGGGTTTTCAGTCTGAGAAACCTTCAATGAAATGTTTTAACTACAGAAGGGCTGTCTCTGAGTGTTACTCTTTTCTCCAGCTACACACAGAATGTTTCGTTCCAGACATCTGAGAAGAATTCTAGCAGAAAGAAAACTATAACATATTTTCCATTCCTACTTTCAAAGGCTTCTCATCTACCTACCAAGCCCCCTACTCTTCCCACACCTGGAAATGAAAATACTTCAACATATCCTCAAACTTATAAATAATACTTTCATTTGGTATATACTTTTAAAAAAATGCTGTGGGGAATAAAGAAACGTGAATGCAAGAGAGCGAGCTGAGAAGAAAAAAATAAAAATTAACTGAAAACCAGAAAATATCACAGACCCGTATGAACTAAAGTTATCCTCCTTAGCAAGTTACAACAGGAGGTACAGGAATTAAACTCTTCTCTGAAGTCTTCCACAATACAATCTATTTCACAAGGTGGAGTCCACATACAGCTTGGTGGCCACCAGATGTGTCCCAGACACACAGCCCGGAGCACTGCCAGCCTGATGGCTTCCTCCCAGCTCACAGCAGCACTCCTCTCTGCACACTGCTTGCTTCTGTGCCCCGGGAGGGGAGAGCCTGGGACCCTTCTTGTGGATATCTCCAGAGAAGGCAAGGGTAGCATGTCTTACTGGGGCCAGATGCTTTCTTGAGAGAATGAGAAGTGGCGAGTTTGAATGGATCAATGAAGCTCAGAGCCACTGTAAAGACTCCAAAACATCATCTTACCAGCCAGCTGGTAAGTGAAAATTTCTTTAAAATATTTTAGGGAGCCCTGTCTGAGTTTTTTCTCTCTTTCTACAGCTGCTGTAAGATTACTGGAGAGAACTGGAAGAGAAAAGGAAGATTCAGAAACCGAGAGGAGACTGGGGTTTCAGTCCACCAGGGTAAGAGGACTGTATCTGGACTGCATAGAGGCAAGAGGAAACAAAGTACATGTCATTAAAAAAGCAGGAACAAGGGGTCTGCAGGTCTTCCAGTTTTACTTCTTGTGAAATTAGTATTGATACATTTAGTCACAGAAAACTAGGTGAACGAAACGCCTTGCTTGTACTGAAGTCCTGACCTGAACTGCAAGCCAGCTGTTCAGTGCACTGCCCACAGCTACGTTTAGTCCAGGGCTTTGTTGTACCATGTCTTCCTGAGCCAATTAGACTTGACATTTTGCACGCTCCCTAATTAAAATGCAAATGAAGGGATGAATTATGTACAAAAACAGATTATGCAGGTTAATTAAGAGGAAAACATACCTAGACCCCAAGTTCACTTTAAAGTAGATTTTAAACATAACCTGCTGATGCAGCTGAATGCAGTCAGGACACAATATGGTGCTTCAGTGGAAAGGCGCTTTGTCTGTAACAATGTTGTGAGGTCCCCAGAAGATTGTTTCTATAATTGTTCCTCTGCATTTGAGATAAATTAGTGAAGATGTATGTTTTATTCCTGCCTTAAAATTATGCCTCATTCTTCTAATACACATTTCTCAGACTGGCTATCTAAAAATTTGTCCAGCAATAAAACATTTATAGTAATTGCATGCACTGCGTGTACCTTCAGCGTATCCATCTCATTTGCAGTTTTCAGTGCTAGCAATCAGAGCTGAGTTAGTGGACACTTGAGAGGTTGGCCTGCTCCTCTGAGCACTTTCCTGATCTCTTCCACAAGAGAAAATGAGAAAAAAATCAGCCAAAAAGAAATCAGGTACAATAGAATTATCTTGCATGTACTTATGCAGTGGTGGGAAAGGAAGAGATCACGTGAAAGCATTTGTGTTCAAAATTCGGAGAGGAATCAGAAAAAACCAAAATGAATGTGTAATAGAGCTTTGTCTGCCCTTTTCCAAGGCAGTATTACCTTGTCTTTAAAGCAATCCCTTTGTAAGCACTGTTTAATTTTTAAATGTACACTTGCAATTATAATTATGCATTACGTGCTTTTAGTAAGCAAGCACAATTAGACCTTTTAAAAATTACTTGCAACAAAACTAGCCCTCCAGAATTCATACAAATGTACCTCCACTTTCCATTTTCTGGGTCTAAGAGGAAGGCAAACAAAAAGGATTAGTCAAGGCAGGGAAAAGAGTGCAGCCTGCAGGGAATTTAGAGAAAGTGGTTCAGGATTGCAGGAGGAAAGATTTGAGAAAATGATCCAGCACTCCAGCCCGTCTGAATATTAGCTTTAATTGCAGAAACTCACATTCATAGGCTGTGTGTCATCTGAAGAGCCATTTCACATACTTTTATAGAAAGATAAGATGATTGTTGAAATACCTGATTTAGAGCTTGATTTGTAGTTTTACTGCAGATTTCCTGTATAAGCTGGACAGCCAATTCCAACCTTGATTTTAAAGCCAGTTAACATACAGCTGTATTAACACACAGACAGGTGCTTTTGAAAACACAAAGGCACCATCTGCATTTTAGGTTGCTAAATGCTTGAAAATCTGGCTCACTATTTAACTGAGCTGCAGAGCCATCTGTAAAATAGGAAATAATCAGGTTCCTTTTTTCCTAGATTTTGTCCATTTAGATATGTTCTTTCATTAGACCTGCCTTCTCTCTCTTTCTCTCTATATATATGTCTCTAGTATGACAGATGTTTTATTTTAGTTGTGGCATGCCTACTTTCAAAAGAAAAAAAAATATTTTCTGGAGGATACACATTGGATACAAACTACAAAATTGGATACAAAAATAAATGTGTAAAATGCTCCTCAGTTTAGGAAATTTATAGTTGTGAGAAGAGTCATGTTCCAGAGCATGTTCTTAGTAGATT
The DNA here is from genome assembly GCA_013397845.1 of Melanocharis versteri. Lineage (NCBI taxonomy): Eukaryota > Metazoa > Chordata > Aves > Passeriformes > Melanocharitidae > Melanocharis > Melanocharis versteri. Next base: position 24,879 of record VZTG01010463.1, on the reverse strand, counting down.
TCAGGATAATATTTGAGTGAGGACGCCACTTGTCTTCATCATCAGAACAGTGGATTCAATGACCCACAATGTTACTCCAGTCCTAGACCCTGTGTGCTCTGGTGTATTAGACTTCAAAATATATTTTGACTAAATCCTAAGGAGCACTCAATAGTGGCCAGAAAATTGCAGTAGGGAATCATTTGACATTTACTATTTCTGCTTGGATCTGTATTTTTCTTACAGTATGTAATGCAAAAAGCAGTTGGCTTCAGAAATTATCTTGCCAAGTCTGTTCCCACTTGTTTCAGCTATTACATGTCACTAGATGATAAACTAGAGCTTCTGAAGGTTTGGAGCAGAAAAAGCAAAGCAGAGTTTGGAGCTGAATTTCAGCTGGCAGAACTCATCCAAACTTTGATGGTATCAAACATACCAAACAGATTACCACTGGGGACATATGTGAATCGGAGCAATGTCCTTAAGCTCACAGGTAGACTCACTGGGCAGCTCAGCAATACAAACCACAACAGCTCTTGCAGCAACCGGCTTTCTCAACAGACTGGATTTTCTGAGCATCCTTGAGTAGCTACATGAGGAGTTCAGGAGCAGAAAAAAAAGATGTTTAAGTTTTCTGGTAATATAATAACATGGGCTCTTGAGCACAGCCCAAGTTGCCTCTGCTAATGCTGCCAGGGAAGTGGTGGCATGAACCCTGTCAGTGAAAACCCAGCAGTGCAGCTGGAAGGCACAGGCCCAGCTATGCAGGGGGCTGAGCAGGCTCATGCAGTGTAAGACACTTTTTATCACATACCACCACGTTCTACTGGAGAAACATTTCATCTTTGCAGATTGGAAAACATCTTCTGGTGCCAGGGGTTATAATTTTTCTTTTATATCCAAGCATGAATTGTGGAAACAGGAAGCTGGTACTCTTGTTTTTCTTGCCTGTTTGCTTGTTTACTTATCTTAAAGGGAAAAAAGAGGATATATTATAAGGACAAAGATAGGATTTCACTAGAGACTTCCCAGTAGATATGATCTTCATTAATTTGAACAATCCATTGCGTCTAGTTTGATGATGGGGGAATCAATAATCCCCTGCATTGGTGGATCACATCTGAGAAGCACAGAAACACTATTATAATCCTAGGATTTCTTACTAAAAATACTTCTTCCCAGCACCCAATTTCTGGACTTCAGATTTCCCCATTCCCAGTTAACTCCTCTTCCAGCTTCTCAGAAAGTACCCTTGTGGCAAGTATTATGGATTCACATTATAGTTTTCTCCCTGTCTAATATGCATTAGACAAATGCAGCAGTTCTGAGAAGGTGATGAATTCCTTGAATCTTGTTTCCACCAGTATAAAAAACCCCTCACTGCAGTGCACATAGATCGCCTTTGAAATATCACTTCTTATTAATGGATGTTCAAAAACATCCAAAAATTTGAAAACATTCAAAATCCCAAAACATTTAGTGCTTGGAAAGGAGAATTTTTTTCTGAAAGACAGACACTAAATTTCTGGAAAAGACATGAAAGAGCAAGGTCTGTTCCACAAATCCTTTATGAAAAGACATTAAGTGGGAAGATAATATCATTTGCTTTAAGCAGAATTCCTTTTCCACTAATGATTCCTTCATATTTATTTCCAGTAACATATGCATACATACATATATATGTATATATACATATAAAGTCAAAGAAAATTATTAGGCCCCATTAGTAGATATTAATATTCAGAATCCCATCAGAGTTCAGTGCATTGACATTTTACTCCAGTCACCAGCAGTGAAATGTCAGACATTCTAGGAAACTATCTTACCTCTGCAAAAATGTATGCGGCTTTATTATTACTTCAGTTACACTGCAGCAGCGTGGCTGCTGACTGTGAACAACAAGATGATGACTGCATTAGTAAATCCATTCAGAGCCAACCCAGGGCCTGACACTGTTCTGTAATTACACATAAATGATCTCACCATTCTTCAGAAGTTTCTGTTCTTCCTGCTAACGTTCTTTCCAAGTATAATCAAATATTGCAGTTACTTTGTCAAAAAGCATGAGAAAGAAGATTTAACAGAAGAGAACAAGATTCTATGTGATTAAATTTGGCACAAGGAGAGAAAATGACTTTCATCCCAATAACAATCGTCCTTGCAGCAGGGATTCTCAGGTCTCTGGAAATCTTTTAGCCTGGAATTTTAACAGTCATTAAGTGACTTATATCCTCACTGTCCACAGATATTCACTGGCTGTTAGCACTTTATTAAAATTTCTAGCTTCAAAGGCCTGGTTTGTTTCTCAGCTTCCTGCAGCCTGACAGCAATGATGACACACTCCATGCAATGAACTCCAAGACCAAATGTGAGTTTAGAATGTTACAGAAATACTTTACTTAAAGAACAGCAAAAGATATAAAGTTCAAGAATTAAGGTTACATGGTCAGGATTTTACACAGGCTTCCCTCCTTCCCTCACATAAGGAATATTGATGTAGTTAAAACTCCATTAGTATGTGATGAACACTGAATTAATGAATAACAGGGTTCCATTTTGCTTTTGTCATAGGACCCTGTCTTATTCAGGGAAAGAAGGATTCTGTGATTGAGACTTCTCAATGAAGATTATTTTCTGTTAGCTGCTGGCACACGCAGCTCTTTGCTGCTTCTGTTCGGGTGCTCAAGTCTGAGAACATACAGCTCACTATAGTGTTGTTTTTCATGTGAGCAAATATAAAAGCATCTCTAGCCTTTTAAATAAGGAAATCAAAGCTCAAAACTATTTTGGAAAGGCTTAATTTAGGGAAAACAAACAAAAAGCCAAATGAACAAACAAAAAAAAGCACCACGGTAAAAGGAAGTTCAAAGCCACATTGAGGAGAGTAGTTTGTGTTGGAGGTGTGTTATGAATGCCTCTGTAAAGTCCAGTGATAGTAGAACCAGCCCAGAGAAGAGCTGGGATCCAAACCTGTGTTGAAGAGCTAAAAATTTGTATTGTACTGCTGCAGTGTGAGACCAGGCATGCTTTTGCTATACCTTCATGAAGTAGCTATGTATCTTCAACTCAAACATTGTAGCATGACCGGAGAACATCAGAGTGCTGTATTTAGCATCGCTGTATTGCTGTGAGACAAGACGATGATTTTGCTCCTGTTCTTATAGCACATGTCTAAAGGAAGACTGTATAGACCCAAATGAAGATAATATATTCAGATTGGTAACCTTAACCTAGTCATGTCAGTCTAAAAAAGATCAGCAAAATTACATAGGAAGCAGAAACTCAGGAGGGAGCTTGAACCCTTGTGAATGCCTTCAAAACCAGACAATTCCCACATGGCCTCAGGTTGTGAGCACCCCATCAACTTCACACATTCAACTGCCTTTCTTTTTCCAGAAATACAGCTTGCATTGAGTATCACACCTTTAAATGCTACTTAAACGTATTTATTGAAAACAAATTTAGCAATCTCTAATCAATGGCACAAGTCTAAAACTGAAATAAATTGATCCCCTGTCAGTCAGTCTCTGACACTTCCTAATTGATTTTGTAAACCTCTGTTGTGTCGAGCCTTTCTTTTCCACTGAGGAATACAGCAGGGGAAATACTGCTTGGTACAAGAAGCACAGATTAAGAACCCACTGCACATTAGTCCATCAAGTGGCTCGGGGACATCTAGTTTAGCATTCCCAAATGCTTAAAAAAGTGAAAGAACCCACATATAGAATGAAGTGTAAATAAATATTTAAGTATATCTCCGTCAGCTTTGGATTTGCAAAGTGATGTAACACAAGAGATGATGTGAATATGAACAAAAGCATGTGTCTAAAAACATTTCCCCATACCTTGCCATTTTTTTTTAATTTGCTGTACACTCTTAAAGCCTGGCTTTCCTAATCAAAATGTAAGATTTAATAAGAGCTGCAGCTGAACAGAACAAAATTACCGCACTCTCTAATATTGCAAACATAATTAACTTTGAATTATGTGAATTAACCATGCCTGAAAAATTATCATTCAGCTCTGAAATTAAATTCTTTCATACCATTAGATTTGTTTGTTAAGCTCAAGTAGGCAAAAGTAGTATTTAACAAAGTAATAACGATGCTCTTCTGAGAGTGTTTTTGAGATATATATGGATTTATCCAAAATAAATCATGGAAGTTCTATTATTAGTTCACTTGCAAAAACTGTATAAAGCTGGATTTGCATAATAATATTATAGAAAAGTTTTATGTCACTACAGGTTACTTTATGTCTATTAAACTTATTTTTCTCTTTACTTTGATCTGGTAATACCTCTATTTATCCATGCATGCAATGCACAGTATAAATATATTCGACACAGCACAGCATCAACTCCTGAAGTAGTTATAATCTGAAATAGTTGGGCAACTTTTTACTACTTCAGAGTGATTTCTAGCAGTATGCTGCATCCAATTGCAGTCCCATAGGTTTTGGCTATATTATTTTTCACCCTCTACCTTCAAACTGACAGTTTGGTGGTTATCATGTTCCTCCTTCCTCACTAAACTAATATTCATGAGAGAAAATCTTTGCAGTGTTTTGGAAACTTACATCTCAAAAGGATGAAACCAGGACAAACAGCGGGGTAAGAATTCTAATATATCTCCTGAAGGATTCTGATAAGCCTTCTAGATTTACTTACTAAGCCAAACACCAATTTAACCCAACAAGATCCTTTCACAGTAAGATTTTCCATATTCATTCAGTAACAACCTTGTAGAAAGAAGGTGTAGATGAGCAGAAAAAGCCAACCGGTGGCATAAAAAAATGTAATATCTCTTCACTCTGAAGAGTTTCTGATATCAAAATCAAATTAGTATGTTTCCTGTCTTGAGAAGCTTGTGACAACAGTAATCTGGCAGCAAATGCTTGCAAAACAATTTCTGACAGCTACCCTTCAAAACAAACAAATGAATAAACCCAAAACCCAATAGAAAAAACCAAATAAAATAAGCCCATACAATTTCATATTTCAAAATCTCTTCAGGTTCTTGGATTTTGTTGCAGACAATGCTTGCAAGAGTCACAATGATTACCTCTCTTACCCCAAGAACTGTTGAATCCCACATCCCTCTGCTCCTTGTGTGATAGCCAACTCTTTTCAGCCCCTCATTTCTGACTCATCTTACTGCATCTTATTTTGTAGTTGGGACTTCCATGAGAGAGCCCGTCTGGAGCAGCATTTTTTCCCAGTCATGAGAGCATGGATAAACCCTTTTTTGGATCTTTTCTGCACTAGCTGGCACTAAAGGGTAAGGATAGGGACAAGCACTGGATGTTTTCTTCATCAGTGATGCGTTCTGAAGGAAATGGAAAGGCATTCTTCACACATACTGCTTAGAAGCACAGTAAGGAGTTAAACCCTCCTGAGGCTGCAGACCCCACAGAGTATCCCAGAGTGTACTGCCCCGAGAACCATTGCAATTTGTATCTGTCGAGCTGGGCAACACACAGGTAAAGTGCCTTCTGTTACACTGCGTTGTGCAGATCTGTAACAATTTTGACACCATTTGATGTACTTTTCCAAGCATTATGTAGAAGGGCTGTTTTGATGGAGCTATAATGAAAAGCTGTCTGTGCCTTTCATTTAAGGCTTTTGGCTCTGCAATTCTTTTTTTCAGGGTGCAGTAATGAGCAGGGAAATCCACTGTTCAGCTTAACAGTGAAAGAACTATGCTTTTTGCTACGTGTTTTTACCTCCACCTAACCCTGCGAGACTTTTCCAGATTTTCCTTTTAATTCTTGTCTAGTAGATGATTGCTTCCTGAGGAAGCTGGCTTAATCAAGCAGGAGTCAAGAGAAAGAAAGAGGGGAGTAACTTTTTTCCTATGATCATCCAAAAAAAAAAAAAAAAAATCAAGTGTTCTTTTGAAAAAGCCAACCAGCCAAACAACCCTTAAGAAGTTGCTGGGTTTTTTTCTCTATGCTGCTTGCAAACATAATGTAAGTTATTTAAGTTCTGTATGTGACTTGCTAAAAAATTCCAGAGACAAGGGAAACAGGTATATTATCTTTCATATTTCTTCATAATCAAGCTGCAAATAGAAATATTGAATTCTGAGAAATATGACAGTAAAATGACCTATTCCAACTATGCAGATTTCTGCTTTCAGAATTTAATGTGTTGGTTAAAGCAAGAAATATTCACCAATGTTCTAAATGATGGAATATATCAGTCATAAATGATTGGAATGCAGTATCATGAATGTACCTATTTCAGTGTGTTCAAATAGCAAAATTTCATATAGGCAAACAGAAGTATATATCTGCTTATTTAGCAGATAATGATGTTGTCTTTAAAGTTTTATACTTTTTAGTTCTTCCTGAAGTTAAGAACAAGATGTTCACAAGAATATTTAAGGAAAATAATATACAACTCGTTGCTGTTGGTTCTTCGAATAAAAGTGACCTACGCTCACACTCTCACTCCCATCTGAATTAAAAGAATAATGTATTTCTTTTGTTAGAATGGTAGGTAGGGAAGTCGAATTTGTAATGATCATCAGATAACGCAGAAGGACACCAACTTAAGTGGACTAAGTTAGATCGGTCAAAACAGGTTCTTAGCACAAAAGCAAAAAAGTGATTTGATTAAGTCTATGCATATGGAGACCATCAGAGATATGCTGGCAAAGACAGAAAACATTTAAGCTTGAAATAAATCAGAGGATAAAAGTTAGTACTGATATAATCTTTTGTCTCAGCTAAGAAAGAGAAAAAGTTGAATATCTAATTGCAAAAACACTTGTCAATGTTAATGCGAAAGGATTATACCAATAACGGAGTATTTCAGAGCACAGTGGTCAGTGGAGACATATTTCTAAATTTCTGTGTAAGACATTCCCTAACGAATCCAGAAGCTGTCTTTCTAAAAATTTGATTACTAAACTATCTTAAGTAGTAATGTAAATTCGCTTAATTCACACTGATGTAATATCTTACTAATAACTAGAGTAATATTTTTAGGATGAATATAGAAATAGTGTGTGGAGGTTTCTTACTGAGTAACACAGGAATATAAATTTTATTTTTTCCTCTCTCATTTTACGTACTAAAAAAAAATTTTCTCTAGCTGGCTGAAGTCCACACCCTTGTAAAGTTCTTTATAAAGTCTATAGAGTCCCTGAGCTTTCATATTCAGAAAAAAAATGTTTCAAAATCCTTGCTAAACTTGTTTGCCTAAAGCTATCTGCAGCCTTTATTACATTTATTCCTTGGTACAGAACAGCCAAAAAGTAGAAATCATACCTTGCCTTGCTTTTCTGATTTTTCTTTTTCTTTTCATAATGCTTACGCAAAGCTAAAATAGAGTTGAATGGGGAGATTATTTTAGAAACTTCCTTTCCCATCTCAAGGACTTGAAAGTTTGTCAGATAGGCATCAAGCAATTTAAATTTAATATATTGGTTTGAAATTAATTGTTCACAAAGGAGTATTGTTTATCTTTGGATCCTTTTTTTCTCTTCAGATTACATATAAGGACGAGGTCATGAGAAACTTTCATTTTCCTTAAACCTTTTTGTGGCAAAATAGAAAATTCCTACACTTTCTTTGGAGACTTTGGCGTAGAAGTCTGATAGGCAGGGAGACTGAGTCTCCTGGCTCTTCAGAGCAGTGTGTGCTTCCCTAGCACAAAATCTATTTCCCACCTCCTGAAACAGAGGTCTCAACTGGGGCAGTGCACAGGCAAATCAGAGTTCATTGTCACCCCCGTTTGGGGGTGGGAATGGACTGGGTTGCTTTCTCAGCTCCTTCCCAACCTAAATGATTATGATTCTGTGTCTATGATTCAGACACTGTCACTTGGCAAAAATAGCTGCGTCTGCCAGCAAATTTCAGACCCATATTTAGAGACAGTATCTTATTTAGATGCCAAATTTCTACAAATAATTTTGCCTACTATTTTATGAGTTGTAAGAGGCTATACAGGAAGTAAATGATAAGAAAAGCTCAAAATTACAGATTCACTACTACACATGTATTTCACCTAAAGCTCAAATGCATAATCCGGTGCAGCTAATTTAGGTATTGCAATTATGTAATTAGTGGACCTCTAGGAGATGCTGAGTTATCTCTCACTCCTTTGAGGTTGTGAGGAAACATGTACAGATATCAAGATTCCAAGTAGATAAGGGAGTCAGTTAACTTGGGTCTTTTGTGTCCACTTTCTCAGAACAGTTTCACAATTAAAGAACATTTCTAGGAAGCTGGGGCTTAAATTCAAGTTTTGTTCTTTCTGAGGAAAAGTAAGCCTACTTTTTGCAACCCAGATTGTGCAGTAATCCGCTCTGTGCACCGTAATGGTACATCCTGAGTGAAAGCAATCTTGAGAAAAAATAATTATTCTTTTTCTTTCTTGTCAAACTAGGAGCTGACAAAATTAAACCCTGCTCTGACTCACCTCTGTCCCAGGCATAATTAAAAATCAGGTAAGAAATAAGGTATAAGCACTGGAAAAAGCAGAGAAGAAGTGGATGGAGGGTGGGGAGAGGAGGGTATCAACTTCAGTTGGGCACGATTGGTAAAGAATGGATGGAAACAATTTTTAAAAGCTAATTTTGATAAAACTGATATACTATTACATATAGTATATCAAAGATCAAATGTTTAAACATACAAAATCTGTAAAAAATTGATCAGGATCAGAAAAAAATATTAGCACAATTCTGAATAATTTGAAAATTTCTGGTGAAAACCCTCAGAAATCAACATGACCTAGCATATGTACTAGAGATTTTCCTTTTTCTCACTTAAAATGATTTACCTGAAAGCTTTCAGTCAGAGGTAGAGAAGATCTTGTAGTTAATGACATGCAAGTCTTTCTAGGCACACACAAGTTCAACTTGCATCTCACTGCTCAATGGCATTTTTGGAATATTTTCCTAGTTATATTCAGAGCAAAACAGTTCACAAAAATGTTCAGATCAGAGTGCATTGAAACAAATAAAGCAGTAGCAAATTGGAGCTAATAGTCTATTAAACAGCAGCTAAACTCCAGCCAAGACAAATTTTGAGCATTCTGCTCTGAATAGAGCCTGTCACACATTTCTGGATTTTTGTTCAATGATGGTTTATTTTTAAATGATCTTTCAAATAGTAGTGAGGTCTATGTATGTCAGACCACAAAACAGAACAAAACACCATGTGCACGTGCATGTTAATGAACTATAATTACATAATTATTATTACTATGCAAAACAGAAAAGCAGATGTCTTTTTTTAATTTTTTTTAATATATATTTTTATTTAGAAGAAAGCATTTCTGAAAACATCCAAGCTAACCTTGCTCCAAAAGGATAGAGGGCACCTCATATATCACTCCTGCATGTAGAAGATCTGTAAGGACTGCTCTGCAACAAGGCATCAGGATTTTCCCTTAAGGTAAGAAAAAGAATACCCTTGACTTAAAGGGGACTTACCTAACCCTACCCAGCTAGAGATTAAAATTGACACAGGAAGTTTGGCATCAACAAATCAGAAATGCTGTTGAAGAAGCTCCAAAAATGCTGTAAAGCTTAAGAAAACTGCAGTGGCATATACCTTAACACATTTCCTTCCACAAGAAGCAAGAAAACACACTGAGGGAAAGAGCATAAGAACTGAGCATAGACTGAATGGTAGTGCTGACATAACTTCCCACTTTCTGGAAATAAAGTGTTTGGGAACAATTAGCTAAAGATTTTTCTCTTCTGAAGAAGTTTCTTGTTTATAAGAACTCCTCAAACTTTCTTTTAGTCACATTGTAACTTGGGTACAATCTAAAGACCTGCACGGTTATACATCAATATGTGACTTCAAACAAGCTTTGGAGACAGGACAATCTATTTTTATTTTATGGAAATCCTTACTTTTCCCTTCTTACCCTTAAAGTTTGTCAAAATCCCATTTTCAATATTGTTATCCCCATACAAATCAGGCCTTCAACACCACATTCCTGTTCTGTTTGTGACATTACCACTCCACCTCCTCCTAGCTCTCAAAGCAGGATGTTAGTCCTTCCTCCTCTCTTGCCTCCCTACCATCAATTTGTGCGACTTACAGTCTGTCCCATGTCCCAAAATCACACTTAGTGGTGGCTTAGTGGTGATGGCTACAGCATACGTCTTGCACGTGGAGCCTGAAGGGGATGGTGCACTTTGCACTGAGGACCTACTGTGCACTTTATGCTAATTACTTAATTATGATGGATTAACTGATACCACAAAACTTTATTTTGAGTGGAATGGAGAACAACTGGAACTACTTGCACCCTGTTAAGTTAAAGAAATTCCGTGCAGGTGTAGAAAGAAAAAAAGTTCAGCAGGGCTGCTTTGCTTCTGGAAATCGAGGTTGCCAAGATTCACTATTGCTCTGCTGCCAGTAAATGTCTACACTGGCAAAACAATCATCACTTCTTGAGCAAGTTCACAGGGGGAGAGCCACTAAAAATCAAGTCTCAGCTTTAGTTCAACACAGCTCCTTCCCTGCATTGGAGTTTACTTTCTGTTGTAAGTAAAAATACAGAGGAATACTTTCTTCATTAAAAAATTAGTGTGTTTTACTCAGTTTTCAGAGTAAAATTGTCTTGTTTTCTTATTTTTGTAAGTGTAGTCGTTCAGTTTCTGCATAACACCACCCTGATGCTGATCTTAAGCTCTGTATCTGTTGCTTTCACACTCTAATTGTTCCCCGGCATTCTGTTTACCCCATCCAATTCCTGTTTCTATCCACTGCTTATTGCTTATTTCCCAAATATATGTTCTTCCACCCTCCTGTCCCCACAAACCACAGTGGTGGGGTTTTTTGTTTGTTGTTTTTTTGGTTGTTTTCTTTCTTTCTTTCTTTCTTTCTTTCTTTCTTTTTTTTTTTTTTTTTTTTTTTTTTTTTTTTTTTTTTTTTTTTGTCTGTTTGGTTTGTTGGGTTTTTTTTGGTCTGGGCATTTTCTTGTATTTAAATAACAATTTATCAGGGCATACCTGACTCAGAAAATTAAACTCCTGCAAAATTATTAGCAGCTTCATCTTGAAAATGAAGTCTTCTTAAGCAATCTTAAACATAGAAAACTCTGCCTTTAGCGCATTTTAACTCACGTCTGATTTCCCTTATCACCTATTAGAGAACTTATTGGGTTGGGTTTTTTCCCTTAGATGTAGCCATCTCAGACTAGAAATACAAGTAAATAAATAACCCAGAACCACAGCTCCTGCAAACTCAAAATATCTCAGTGATGGTAGTGTAGCTGTTCCCATTAGTATAAAGTGAGACCCACATTACTGCTTTTCTAATTGTTTTATAGACCTGAGAGATTAAATTAAAAACTCTACATTGTCTGAGGCTGCCATTTCAGTGTTCTCTCTCCATTTAATATATTGAAGTTTCCTAGTGAGTTTATTTGCAGATCATTTCAACTGTAAATAAGTAGAGATTTCCCAGAGGGCCTACTCACACAGTATTTAAAATGTGAAACACATTACTTGTCTTATCAATATGGTACTGTCTCATGTAATAAAGAAAAAAATCTAGTATCAAACATTTTCCTCATTTTGTAACAATCTGAAGTCTAGTACCCAATAACAAAATATGAATACTCATTTTTCCTCCAAAAAAAATTTCTAACTGAAGGGAAAACAAACTCACCCCAAAAGGCTTTGGAAATGCAGGAATATCTCAAAAATAAATATATCAATAAAAATACTGGTTTTAGTTTGGATAATAGTAGGGTAACAAAGCAGGGACAGGAGTTTCCTCTTCTGTCACCTGAAACCAGAGGTTATTTTGCTGTTTTTTAAGAAACGTTATATCTTCAAAAATGTAACAAGAAAAGAGTGCTCAAGAGAGAGCTGTCTGTTCTTCAGCAATTTTGGATTTCATTTTAGACAAAAAGGTTTGCAAATCACTTTCTAAGTGTGACAAGTTCCTTCATACAATTACTTACCTATTAAAATTCCACTTTTGGAATAATTATGGCACCTTGATTCTTCATTGTTTCAAACTTGCAACATAAGGTTATGTGGAAAAAAACCCCGAAAACTACATCTGTTAAGTCTTTAAAAGATGTACTTCATATGTGAGCAATATTTAGCTGGAACAATTTTTTGCAAATCCTACTCCTCCCTGCTTTTTAAATTCTCATAAATATGTCTCCATGTGTCTGGAATGAAAAATTAAATAAGTAGGAAGAAAATGGACATCCTAGCTTGGTTTTTTTAATTATTTTTTATTTGTCAACAAGTAAATGTCAGACTCCATATGACTGGGCTAATATTTATGCACATTTCACAATCACCTAGAAAGTTGTGATCTCAAAGTATTTCCTTGAGTTTTGAAATAAAGGTCAAGCCTAGATTAACATAATGATTCACTCATGCCAAAAATCTAAAAGTGTTCTTCATGTCTTCTTTATTTTTCTCCTGATTAACACATAAAGCAAGTAATTCTTTTTCAAGTTGTAGACTAAATTTAAAAAGTTAATTGGCCTGTTTTCTAAGTGATTAGTTGCATTAGCAGAAAAAGCTCTATACCCTTAGTGAAGACACAGTCACATTTTAACTGTAAACCATATGTCAGGGTATTTTTTTCACTGAAATGTCTTCTTACAGGTGAAGTTCCACTTGATTTTCAAACCAGAAGGGACCATTTCCTAATGAAAAATTTCTGCACCCAGTTTTACCTAGCATGGACCCATGATCATTTATTGTCAATTTGGATACTCTAAGACACTTTGCTTAGCTTCCAGCTGCCACTCCAGGGGTTCCTGGCTCTCATATCAGAACCGCGTGGCCTCTGCTGGTCTCAGGTGTTCTGAGTGTCTGCAGTGGCTCTGTCTGCCTGTATTTAAAGAATCATAGAAACATAGAGTGGGTGGAAGGGACATTGAAGATTGTTTAGTTTCAAGGACACTTTTCACTAGACCAGGTTGCTCAAACAGCCTCTGAATCAAGATTCTCACGTCAGAGGGTATGAACCCACTGTAAGCCACCTCACTGTGACAGAGAGTGTGTTCACATAGCTAATTAGCCGCATCCTTTGCCTTTTGCCTCCCTTTGTTTAAACTCATCAGGTGAGAGATTGTGAAAAGTTCTCTATTATAGCTACTGCTTTTTATGTTATCTTTGAACAGTGATTTCTACTAATGTATTATCTCTATGGAGATATTATCCCAGATTCTTGAAAGGTATTTTAGGCAATGATTAAATACTTCTGGTAATCTAGGTTTGAGTGAATAGTACTGAACACACAATTAAAAATAATCATCACAAATTTATAAGATTGTGCTTCTCAGTAGTTTTCATGCACACTAGCAATGTTTCACAATTTTTGCTGACTTGTTGAACTACTGTCCCACAGTGAGCTAATATTTTGACTGTGTGATCTAAACTGTTGAGGTATCTGCTCAAGCAATGACATATATTTTTTATGACACAAAAACTTTGGAGGATTTTTCTCATGTACAAGTTCTGCCTTCTGGGCTGTTCCAGCAGGAAATGCTTTTACCAACATTTTCCAGTTTTTGCTTCGATTTGTTGTTTTTGTTGTTGTTGGGGGGGAGGAGTTAAGTTTTTTTTCCTTCCCAATCTTAGCTTTCTGTCTTACCAAGTTTCTGATCTGTGCCAGTGTTTTAGTTTCTATTCCATAACTAATGAATTTTTCATTCACCTCAATAACCATGAAATTTAGATCACATTCTGTTAAGCAGTGTCTAATTCTACAGCAAGCCCCACTAACTTATATGAGATCAGCTGCAAAGTGAGTTTAATATTCAAAATAAGTAAGGAGAGCAAAATACATCTTAAATATATACCACACCCACGATCATGGTCATTTTACTGTAGGGCAGCAGATTAACAGTTTCAGATTCAGAACTCCCAACATTTCCATCACATCTATCCAGTTTAAAATTTTTTTGAGAGGGCAAATTGGGAGAGAAAAGTAGAAAATTTAATATTCAATCTGTGATTTCCCTCATTTGACTAGCAAATAAATAAAAATATAATAAATAAATTAATTTAAAAATATGCCTATACACTGCTGAAAATTTATACAGAAAGAAGTGGTATGACTACCTGTCTAATGACATATATATCTAGTAGGTCCTATCTATGAATCTACACTCAATAAAATTGTTGTTAAACATTACTAATGAGTTTTTGCTTACAGTGCTCAGCATAATGAAAAGACTAATTTAGTTCTTCAGTAACAAAGCAGAGATTTAAAGGAAGTGAAACTCTTAAAATTTCAGGTAAGTCTCAAATTTATTCCTTTATGGAAAGAAAAAAATTACATTTGTGTCTGATGTACTGCAAAAATATTATGATCACTTGCAAGTACTTGAGCAAAATACAGCACAACAATAGTCAAAAAGTGAATTGCTTTTCCTTCTGCAAATTCATTTCTTCCAAATACTGATAAGGTTTAATTTTTTCCACCACTACTTCTTTTGTCAGGAAATCAAGAACAGAAAATATGTAAAAGTCTGTTGTCTGATCTCTCTGCCACTGCTGCAAGTGTAAAAAGGAGCTTTAAGAATTAAGAATTAAGTCCCACTTGTTGGCAGCTAACTGAAGTTAAGAAATCTATGGAGACATGCCATAGCACATACAAAATGTGAATGTTACCTTCTCGAAATGCCAGTCTGTTTGGCAACACTCATTTATATTCTTTTGTCTTTTCCAGTCATGAGATACATTTCCAACTAAACAAACTATGTAAGATTAGACAAAAATAACACATTGCTAAGTGACATTTTTGCAGTGATCTTGGGTGTTTTTTTCAGGAACTTTATCAACAACATTGATCACTATGTCTATTAACTGAACAAATAATGCCAGATTCAAACTGCTTACATTTTACCTACGTCCCAGTATGTATGCAGTTAATTTTACTCTCTAAGGAAATCACTTGTCTCTTCGATGCTCTGCATCCATACAGCTGATCTGGAGTGGATCCTGCAGTGAGCTGTTCTTAAGACCTTGCCAGGCTTTTCTGTAAAGAAATTTATTTTTTCACTCCCAAAATATACCGACAATGACCATGAAGATATCTTTGAGTCAGCCAAATAGTAAAGTTGTGGATGTGAAGGTTTAAGTGGAATTTAGTCTGTGTGAACTTGACTCATACAGTGGCCACAAGTACAAGATCCATTAAGGATAATAATATTAAGCAAAAATATATCTTCTATAGTTTTCTAAACAAAACCTGTAAGACGTAGTATTGATTTGTTCCACAAAAATAAAGCATACAGCAATTTTTTTATTCCCTTCCGCATTGTCAAGACTCAAATACTTATATAAGTTCAGTCAAAGAAACTAAAACTGACAAACAATAAACAAATAAAATAAGTGATTTTGCTGTTTACAGCTTGGTTAGAAATTGGGGTTAATTTTCAGGGGGTAAAATCATCCACAAGTCCAGCTATCACCCTGAAAATGAGGAAAGGTATAATTTTTCCCTCTCACTGGGGACACAGCAATAAATTCAATTTTAAAATGACATTTGTAGCCTAACACATGCAAGGATACACTCAATTTTCATCAGAACCTTTGCTTTCCAAACTTGCTCCTTTCTTTCCATTTTTCTTGAGTGTATCACATCATCGCCCAACTATATCTGACTGAAATGTGAAGAAAGAAAAAGCAGTCTTTCCTAGTGCTTGTAAAAGAAGATAATAGACATGAACATCAGGCAGACGTCCCTGCACAGTGGATAGAGATCCCCCAGGCAGCTGTGATGACACTGGCACCAGAATGCGAATACATATTAGACACGGTAATCTACACAGTGCTCATCACAGGACACGGATATTTGAGGGCAGAGCAAAAAGCCATTGTCTGCCTAACCCAGTTTTTCACAGATCAAAGATGTTTTCCCGGGTATTTTCTTCATTAAGAAGCTAACTTCTGTAATTGTCTAATAAATTTTGTAAAAAGCATTTAAGGTTTATACAGTCCTAAAGTGACACACAACAACTTCCAACCTTCGATGTGGAAATAGAAGTTTCTGTTTTTGTCTATCCTCTCTTCTTGATCATCCATATATTTTTGCTATCAAAATTGAATTCAAATGCTAGCCAGATTTTCAAATGTTTTCTCTAAGAGTAATGGTGTAATTCACACAAAAAGTTTTGGTACTGACTCACTGGTATGTGTGTACTCTCCTAACAATCAATAGAATTACATCTCTATTTATAGGAAATCTCTGGATTTTCATTTGTCTGAGGAAAGAGTGAAATATGGGCTTTCTTTGTACCTTTTACAATAACTTCCACAACTCTTTACATAGTACATCCATTCTTCTCTTTCATTCAAGCAGAAAAGCTTTTACCCAAGAAAATGTGTGTACTGTGCACAAAAATAGCAGGACTAGAGGTGTAAGCTACAGGAGGCTTTCTTCCTTTGCCTTGAAGTTTGATGTTTCACCATTGCTCAGCTCCTATCCCTTTTCTGAGGTACAGAAACAAGATTGCCAGCTACCACTAAAGGTCATTTAACTGTGTTCTATTTTTCCTCTTTTACAGAATGATACGTTTTTTTCTGATTATGGCATTTTTCCAATTAAGTCCTATAACTGCAGACTTAATAGAAGTCTGAGCCAAAAAAACATTGGGTATTAGCGTAAGGCTGGTTGTCCAGGAAATTGAAAGTAAAAATTCTTGTGTTTGTATAATGTAATTAAATGCCAAGTCCTAAGTTTAGCTTTTAAAAGGTAAAATTGAGGTGCATTGTGATAAGTAACAGTGTTTGATGTGCCTCAAATAACTTGTTTTAACTGATGACTCTATCACAACCTGTTGCACAACATGACCCCACTGAATCAATACAGAATTTGTGATGCAGAATTTTGTCAAAAATCCACAGAAATATGTACATCCACATGATGGCATATCTTACAAGTTTCATACAAATTCAGAAAACTCAAAGATGTTGCAAAGGAGTAAATGCCTGGGGACCCTTCTGGGATTCTCCTCCATGGCAGTAGAAGACAGGCAATCAAAACAGTCTGATTTACACATGTAATTTTTATGCAGAGCGAATCTTCCTTCCATGGGGATTGACTTCACAATTCAAATGTTTTTTTCCTTAATAGGAGGCTTTAAAAATCCAACATAATAAATAGAGTAGTAAGAAAAGGAATAAAATCTGAGAGGTACAAATTAGACACAAAAGCCACTAGGTCTCCTATCAGTACACTGAAGACACAAGGAAAAAAATCCATTCTCTTATTACACAAAATATAGAATAACCTGGCAGTATTCAATATAACTGACACTACCGAGAATTGTTAAGTTGTATTTAAGGAGAATAAAACTCTGTCAAGAAAGGTATTATTTTCTACTCTGTGGCTAACTCAGGAAAACAGGACAATTAATGTTTATGGATCTATATCTTAATGGATAGAGTATGCATGAAACTGCCAGCTCAAAGCAGAAAATCATGTCTAGAAAGAAGTTACCTCTCAAAGGGAACTTTAGTCCAGGGATATCTAAAGGGAGGGTGTCAAGAAGTTGGATCCAGGCTCTGCTCGGTGGTGCCAAATGATAGGACAAGAATCAAGGGACAGAAACTGGTACACAAGAAGCTCCATCAGATTTTGAGGAAGAACTTCTTTACTGTGCTGTGACCGAGCACTGGAACAAGTTGCTCAGAGATGTTGTGGAGTCTCCTTCACTGGAGATCTTCAAGAGCTTTCTAGACACAATCCTGTGCCATGTGCTCTGGGATGACCCTGCTTGAGCAGAGAGGTTGGCCCAGATGACCCACTGTGGTCCCTTCCAGCCTCACCTGTGATTCTGTGATATGTATCAGGCATTTCAGGCTGCCACCATCAAAGCATCCACGAACTTTCAAAATAGGATACAACATAATTTCTTAACTAGAATTGAAAGAAGAAACATGTGTAAATATTCATCTGTCTTCCAGCTGTCAGAATTAACAGAATGGTCAATCTGAAAATCTTCAATAAAGAATTAAGAATTGAAATATAATTAATGTGTTTTAGGAAAAAAACCTAAGCCAGTGTAATTTCTTGATTAAACTCTTTTCTCACACGGGTAGCAGCTAAATGTAAATTACCACGTATTATTTTGATAAATAAAGTATAAAGATGCACATCTTCAACGTGGCACAAGTGGATCCTACCTGGATAATCCTTTGCAAGCAATTTCTAGTCATCACATTTCTAATCATGACATGATTTATTAGAGAAAGGTCTACTATAGTCCAATATACTTATATAATATATATAATATTTATATATTATATGCATAATATGCACATCTATTTTTCTTCAGTAACCTCAAAAAAAAAAAGGAAAAAAAAAAAAAAAAAAAGGAAAAATTCAATACTGCCCAAGTTTGCAAAATGTGGCACATTTTAACTGAGAGCAAGCAAATAACATACTTTAGTTGACCACATCTAGGGACAGAGTAGGCTATTTCTTAGTTAACTCATGTGGAAAACAGTGTCACCACCCCAGTAGGAGGTTAGTTATAACTTGGCTGAATGTTTTGCCTTAAATTCAGCGGCAGTGGGCAAGAGGGGCACATGAGGTGAAAGTTCAGTGATCACAGGCAATGCAGGATTTTCGTACAAGGTCCCGGTCAGATCTGGAGAGATAAGTGATGGGTGGCTGAGGCAGTGGCTGAAAAACAAAGCTTAGCTCCTCAGTTCCTTGCGACTTTTAAGACTAGAGGAGATCAAGCAGGTTACTTTATATGACAGAAATCAGGGAGTGTTTGTACACTATTTAAATATAGTGAGTAACATCCTCCTCAGTTTAGTAAAGAAAACACAGGGACATGAAATGGAAGTGAAATAAATTCCAAGTGAAAACTCATACATGTCTTTGCCCTCTCCCAGAAGCATGAGACCATTTGCACATTTTAGCTAGTTTTGCAGTGAGTTCTCCATCACTTGAAATTTTAAGACCAGAAGTGTCTGTTTTACTTTGAATTCCATTTCTCTTAATAAAGGAATTTATTTTTATGGACATCCTAACATCTGTTTTATTGAGAAGTAAAAGAGATGACTGTAGCGATACCTCTTGACTTTTAGGGTGAGAAACATTTTAAAATCATATTAGACTGCATTAAGCATGTCTAGGAAGATTTATGAAAATACCCATATAAAATAGAGTACAGCAACAAAAATATGAAAACCACTCTTCTGAAAAATCTTCTCAGGGAAGATATTGATTTACTGCCTTGTCATCCTCTCAGCAAGGAAGAATGGGGTGCTTAATAGATAGCACTTCCAAATATCCTCAGAAATAAATTTGTGCTTTTGTGTGCACTCACCATTGCAAAACTTCAGAAGGCAAGAAGATCAAATTACTTAGTATTTCTGAGTTGACATCCAGAATCCCGAAGAATCACCGAAAGAATTGAATTGACTTTTTTTTCTTCTGCATGACTACACCTGAGAAATTGTACAGGTATGGTGCTTTTGAATTGTATTGAGTGACAAGATGGATTACCAGATATTATAATCAAAATTTTATTTAGTGTTAAAAAAGAATTTCAACTATTTTGGAAGGCTTTTCTTAGAAGTAGAAGGAAAGTGGGTCTGTTTTCAATAATGGGCTTTAATTTTTTTATTCGTATTGTTTCAGTGTGATTTGTCTTTATAAAAAGTTATATATATAAGAAAACCATTTCAACTTTAAAAACATGTAATCATTTCTTCTTTCTGTTTTGGTTTTAACTCGTCTTGAAGACACATTAATATTCATGATTTGGATTTGACTGAAAGTCTTGATGTGATTTAAGGGTTTGTTTGGGTTCCCCACCCCAGCATCACTCAGGACTACCCTAACTATTGTAATCTGCACTCTGAATTAATGACCACATTAAATACATCTGGCTTTCTTTTCACCTCTAACCTGCTTGTAATAAAACTGCTCTTTCAACAAATGAAAGTCGTGAGATTCATTGCTGTGTTGTTTTAAAACCACTGCCTCTGACCTCTGAAGCACAAAAATTCCAGAGAAACAAAAATGACATCATTTTACCAATAGAATTATTTTTATACCTTTCTCTAAAAATATGTTAGATAGTAAAATCACATCACTCTTTTGCACGAGTAATTCACAACCTTTTAGAGAAGATGGAAAATGCCCTGTAACAGGAGAATTACACACTAATTAAAGTGAATACACTATTCCAAGAAAAAGAAAAATATAACACCTTGCAAGAGTAGAACTTGAATTTCAAATACAACTAATGAAAAGTGGCAAGACACCAAAAATCAGGATCTTTTGCAGTCGTTGCTTCAGTTGGGTGTACTTTTTTAATGAGTCTTAGAAAGGCCAGCCTTTGAGAGAGTTGCAAATGAGGGATGAAGGCTACAGGAGCGGGTACATGAAGAAACAAAGCAGTACAGTGCAGTTCAGTTAATCATGATGCACTTAACATGGAAATTTGCTTAATTGAGATGTGTCCCAAGGAAGCAATTTAGGACTAATGATACCTAATAGCAATAACTGCTGTTTAATAGGGATGGTAATTCTGCCTAATAGGGATACCATCAGGTAATTATGGCCAGGTCTAAACTGCTGACTTCTGTTGGCAAAGCTCTTACCTGTCAGGCATCCAAAGAGATGTGATCCTTGATCAACAACTACGGGGAAGCTTAAACACCAAATGCAAATTTTGCTATTGTAAATCTGGGTTTTATAGGATATCCCACATTGATCAACAAGAAGATATTGCCCTGTTGCCCTTCTGATTTAAAAAAAAAAAGTTTATGTTTTTTTTTATTTTTTCTTTCATTTTTTTAATATATGTTTTAGCTTAAATACTAAGGTCTTTCTATGTTTGTCTCTGAACACCTTGTACCCAGCTTATTAGTTGAATTTATAACACAACATGTCAGGATATGAACCCAAGTCCACACTTAGAGCAAAAAAAACCCTTCAGGAATTAAAACATTCTAAATTTTATTCCAAATTTATGCTGGTGTTTAGTTACTTCCTTTTAAGTTTTTGTTTGCTTGTTTGTTAGTTTTTGGTTTGGTTTGGTTTTGGGTTTTTTTCCTGTTTGTTTGGTCGTTTTTGGTTGGAAATTCTTTGAGGGGGACTGGTGGTTTTTTTGTTTTGTTTTTCTTTTGGTTTATTTTTGCTTGTTGTGGGTTTTTTTGTTTGCTTGTTTTGGTTGGTTGTTTTGTTTTGTTTAGGTTTCATGTGGTTTTTCTGTTGTAAAGTTACTCCATGCTGGAGATGGCTTTTAGCTCGTTTGCTCAAATCGATGAAGCTCTGGTGCACAGGTTGCTCAAGCTGGAGCTTCCAAATTCTGTGCCTTACAGTCAAAGAACTAATAGTGCAACCTCCTGGAGAGAACATTAGGCATGAGGATCCTTNGGGTTTTTTTCCTGTTTGTTTGGTGGTTTTTGTTTGGCTGGAAGTTCTTTGAGGGGGACTGGTGTTTTTTTTGTTTTGTTTTTCTTTTGGTTTATTTTTGCTTGTTGTGGGTTTTTTTTGTTTACTTGTTTTGGTTCGTTGTTTTGTTTTGTTTAGGTTTCATGTGGTTTTTCTGTTGTAAAGTTACTGCATGCTGGAGATGGCTTTTAGCTCGTTTGCTCAAATCGATGAAGCTCTGGTGCACAGGTTGCTCAAGCTGGAGCTTCCAAATTCTGTGCCTTACAGTCAAAGAACAAATAGTGCAGCCTCCTGGAGAGAACATGAGGATCCTCCCAGTATGGCAGAGATAGTTACTCTGCCACTGTGTCCTCATTAATAAGGTCTGCTGTAATTTATCCTAGCTCATACACATGCTCCTTGGGTGTCATTACATACGAAAGAGCTTCCATTTGCTAAGGCAACATGACCTTCATAAACTCCACTTTCATTCTGTGCTCCTACACCTGCCAGTGTTATTCGTCAGCCTCCCAGGACGAGAGCTCAACAGAGAGCAGGAAGCAGTAGTTCTGTGCCTAATACCCACCCGTCAGCATCTTTACGACAGCGAACAACTGAAAACATGAAAAACACTCACTGAAAAATACCAATGAGAAATGCAGGGAGGAATCTGTAAGACTTGACAAATATTCTTTATTTCCTTTGAAGTCACCATAATCAAAAAACTTTTGGGAGTATTTCACTTAAATACAGTCTCCTCTGAGGTGGGTATAATTTGTCTAAGAGAGAGTCAAAAGGTGGAAGGGTGGTTCTGTATGGATGAGGTGGAAGAGTAGCTAGGGGAATGCAGTCTTCTAGCAAGTTATATTATTATGGAGAAGGACAAACAGGTATCATTTGCTACCTCAGGCACCTAAGAGTCACTAGAGGACCATGGAAGAAAATAGTTCAACAGTCTGTGAGACATTGACTCAGGAGAATGGAGTGGACAACTAACACTTTATGCAACAAATTTAGACACTTACTCTCATCTATCTGTTCTTAAAGAGGCTGTAATTTATATAGGCCTATGAAGAAACTGTTTAATAGGATATAATTCAGTCCTTGCATCGTTGGCAAATTGTTCACACAGTAACTGTTTCTAGTATTAATGCTTTTATAAGTAGGAACTCTGTACTGTCTCTCTAATTGAATGATATCCAGAGTAATGTTCTAGAGATACTCTCATGGTATTTTTCAACAATGCTTTTCCAATCCTTTAAAGAAGATGTATACAATCAAGTATTTATATGTCAACACATATGTGTATATGTGTGTGTTTTGTATGAGTTATGTGCTCACGAAAGAGCCATCAAAAAAAAAAAGAGAACAAAATAAAAAAAGATCAATGAAAGGACCACAAATTACGTATATGTCAAGAACTCCTCAGCGTTTTTTTTTTTTTTCAAATTTGGCCAGAGTACCATGCATCTCTCATTACACCACTGACTATTTTAGCATCTAACTGAACTCAGCTGTGCTGTGTTGACAAGTAGCTGGATAGCACCTGGAAATGCTGACTCCTCTTTGGCAATGAGAGAAGCTTGCTGGTAGTGTCTTTCAATCAGTAAATTTTAAAGAACCTATTTGTAACCTCCTATTCCAAAATTTTTTTTTTGAAGGATGACATTTTTGAGCAGGAAGGCATTATTTATTGTGTTACAGTAAAGCTGCTAAATGAATCCCTGCTATTACTGAGCAGAAAAAAAGAAATGTTCTTCCTATCTACAAAAGAACAGAAACACTGCTGCTGCTGTTTTCCCAATTACGCTGTGTGCCCTGTGGCCTGCCACGGATATGACCTCTGCTGAGACTCTGTTGACACTTCATGTTCACTTCTCTTACACAAGAAAGGAAGAATTTTCCGCATTACTGCTGGTAGAAGTTTTACACTCAGGAGCCAGCACTATTCTCTATAACACAGTGTGAAAAATAAGAAATTATGATTAACATAAATTGTAGGAGACAAAGAATGATGAGAAAGTCTAAGAGAATTTCATACAGGAAAAGGAAAATTAAAAAAGCATGGGAGTCCCATTTCCAAGCTATTTATGAATGTATTCTGTACACATAGATTTTTAAATAAAGAGACCATGCTGTAAATAGTCATGAGAAACTATAGAGGTTTCTACTGCCTCAGGGAACAAAAAAAAAATCTAAACAAGATGTAGAAAACTCCCTCCATGTTCTAGATATACATCTGTTATCAAATGCCTTTTCATAAGAGACACATTTATTAAACAAATTGCATAACAGGTCTTTTTAACATGTTAAAAAAGAAATCTTCCAGACATTGTCCCATCTGACATTTTACTGCTATGCTTTAAAGTTATGTTCCTCTA
The DNA here is from genome assembly GCA_013397845.1 of Melanocharis versteri. Taxonomy (NCBI): domain Eukaryota; kingdom Metazoa; phylum Chordata; class Aves; order Passeriformes; family Melanocharitidae; genus Melanocharis; species Melanocharis versteri. The sequence continues at coordinate 1,165 of VZTG01010463.1, read as the reverse complement.
ATCACCACATCCTAGAACTGTCTTCAGGATGCCTTGCCCCAGAAGAGAAAGAAGAGACTTCTAGTTCCCAGCTCCCAACGTGTTGCCCACATCAAGCCTCTCCAATGAGCAGCATCTCCAGGTCACGCGCCCCAAGGTCAGATATCAGTGGAGGAGAAGTGATCCCCAGCACAACAGCTTGTATTTAAGAGGCAGCAAGTTCCATCATCTTGCTCTGGAGCCAGTGAGACCTTTTTTGAAACAAAAATCTTTTCTGACTACAAATTTTGGAAAGCCTTAACCCTCAATAAGAGGTAGAGCTTCCCTTTAACTTCTAGAGCACTGAGCAAGATGGGGATGGAGTACAAGCCCAGTGAGGGTCAGCAGAGGCAGCTGTGATCATTCAGTTTCAAGAAGAGCTGGCTTCAGAGGCACCTAGAAGCATCCCTCCCATACCTACGAGAGGCAGTAGAGAAGACAGAGTCTGGTTATTCACAGAGATCAACAGACGTGAACAAAAGACAGTGATCACAAAAATGTCAGAGTATGTTCAAATTGCAACTATTTTTTTAAAAAGAGAAAAATAACTTTTTGCTGGGAGAGTAATCAAGTATCGCAGTAAGTTTCTGATACCACCTGCAAAATCTCCATCTGTGGAGGTAGGAGACACCCAAGTCCTGGCGTCTGAATTGAATGTCCACTTAGCTGTGGGCAGGAGATTGCAATAGGAACTTCCACATGTACCTTCCAAATACGATGATGATTTTCTGAATTTCTGGTTTGCTAAGACACAACTCTTTCTTGTTTTCTCCATGCCTAACCTTCTGCACTTTTACATGTACTGAAATATCATGCAAATAATTGTTGAGATACTTTCCTGGCTAGTAAATAAACAAGTTAGAGTAAAACTGAATTAGGAAAGTTATAGGAGAATAACTGAAGTAAATACAAAATATGAAAGAAAGGGGACAGTCTAGGAGGAGAATTGAGAAAAAAAACTTTTCTGCTAAGGATAGGGGGAAGGAAGCACTATGTTTGGGTCCTAAGCAACACTTTCACAAAAGCAAAAAAGAAAAAAGAAAAACGTGCAGCGGAAAAAGCAAAGTGAAAATTACATTAACAAATTAGCTAATAGTCTAGCAGCAGAAATACACAAAAGTTTACTAACGTGTCTCCGTCCCTCGGG